>CM031236.1:132775499-132907367 GCA_018340775.1 Taxus wallichiana var. yunnanensis | reverse complement strand
ACGTATTGCTTTTATATTTCAGGGAAATCCTAATATTTTTAGATCTCCCTTCTTAATCGATAAAATGTTACACACTTTGTTTTGCATAAGTTTACTTTCATGTCATTTCTGGACTAGTTAAAACCAATTCTCATTAAATTTTGTTTTATGCTGGGTGTAATCAGATGTCGTTATAATTATTACTATTTTCACCGCTAGAACCTGGAAAATCAAAAAGGAAAATTTATAGAGTTAGGTTTTCAAGATATTATATCTTAAAAATATAGGTCATCATAGGGTATGTAGCAAATCTTCCCAAATGTGTTTTGGAAGAGAAATATGACAAATTTCCATTACAATCGTATTTTCGATTAGAGAGATATGAATAAAAATTGGTTTTGGATGATATGAGTGTTCTGGAAAAAAGGTCCAATGTCTCAGTAAAAATTAAATTTTGAAGGTGTTATAGTAGTAACCATGGAGGTAGGGTGACCTGTGGTGAAGAAATTCTTTAAAAATATGTTTTAAATCACTTTTATGTTGTCCTGCAATTCTCGAACCAGACTTAACCGTGGGTCAAATGAGAGTTTAAGTAAGGTTAAAATCAGGTTTCCATGGTACAATGGGGACACAAGGACAACAAGGAACCCACATGCACCTTAGAGCAAGATGGAGTGAGTGGTAGCATGGGAGCGAGTGTGAGTGAGATGGAGGAGTTGGGAAAACACCACATGCCAGAAAGTGTTGAGAGGTCACATGAATGATTAGGGGTCAGGGGCTTGAACATGGGTGTGTGAGAATTTTCTTTGCTCCCCATATCCTCATAGACATTAGGTAAAATGTGGACATAAATTATCTCCATGGATAAGTTTTATTTAATTGGAAGCAAGTGCTACAGGAGAAAGAGCACAAATTCTGGGGTTGGAAAACAAGTTCAGCAGAGCACAAGTAGATTGTATGAGTGTCCTCAGAGGGCTAATTTTGGGCATGGGTTTAACTAGATTCACACTTTATTTCCCTTTGTCCCCTTTGGCACATGGAAGACACAAGTAACACAATTTTTTACCCATGGTGATGGATTGAGAATCAAGTTTAATGTCCTCATATCCTTTGTCCCAGGATAAATCGGGACACATAAGACAATCATCTTGTAGCGCCTCCAAAGTGTTCCTATGGGAGGACTATGATGGAGTGCAATTTTTTTCCCCTGTGTCTCCCATATCCCCATGGGAAAAATAGGGGCCAAGAGGATGTCAAAAAATTTCCTTACTATAATTGGTAAGTCTGGTTTTACAATGGCTAGCCAAAAATAGCCTGAAAATCAATGTTTCTCGCCTTTCAAGCTTATGATGATGTTTCTTGTGGGTTTAAATATTATATTAATTTGAATCAAAAACAATATCAGAAGACCAAAAAAATGGTTTAAACCTTTAATCTTCCTTAAACTCCAAAATTTCTATGGCTCCTTTGTTTGGGAATCGCAAGGGGCTCTCGCATTGTTTTGAATGTCTCAAGAAATATTCATACCTTAGATAAAATAGACACTCCCATGATGTAAATAATTCATCAATATTTTTGGTTCTTATTTTATTTCCTCCTAAGTTTACACTGAAGCTCCTTAATCACCGCTCCTAGAGAAGTTAAGGCTCACAATTGACTCGCCTATTCCTTATACCAAAACCAACTTTTAAACAAATTATCCCCGAATGATCAAAAGTTTCCTAAATATTCCTAAATAATTTCCAACACCTTACAAGATTCCCAATAGAACCTCCTGGATTCTTAATAATTTTTCAAAACTCTCTCGTGGATTGTACACATTCCTGAATGGCCAAAAATCGTCCTTTTCTAGGCTTCTGAGAACTAATTATTCTTGCACTTCATCAAAAGGAATGATGGACTATATTAAACCTTTTCTGAAAACTTATATGTTCACCCGTTACGTTGTGGACTAACTTTAAGGCTAAGGTGATCATGACATGAGAGACGGTTTGGCCAGACATGGATTTTGGAAGGTTTGAAAGTTAGATTTCACATTATGGCTTAGTTATCGGGCAAGGTTTAAGTTTGCATTTTGGGTCAACAAGATTTTACATGGCAACAAGAGAAACCTTTACACATGTCCTAAACACTCCAAACTAGGTTCTAGATGTAAATCTTTTGAAGCCAAAGAAAATTTAAGCAAATTTGTGTCCTACATAAGCAAGCCATCAGGGCATTATCAAGTGGTCTAATTATCAAACATAGTTGCATTCATACACATATCACATATCAAAGTGGAGAGCTACATGCGGTTTGAGATATATTCATGGTAGTGGTAATGTGAAGTTCCTATCTATCATGCAGTTCGTGTGGATCCCAACCAAAATGGAACCACTCAAAGCGACTTCGTCATCACCAAATTTCATGGCCTACCACCGCTTTGCAAACGCACTTACTAGAGAAGAATTTGGAAAAATAAAATTTATCATAGAGTAAACTCACATGATAGTTAGGTTGAATGGTGGTAATGTGGGCAATTTATGAATTGCACTTCCACCTAAATACTAACCCTTTTTGTAGGGATTTCACCTCTAGCGAGGGTTTTGGGTCTTTCTGCGATTGATTTTAGAGGGTTTCACACATGTGCGTCATACCCAACTTCTTACAATGAGACATATCACAATCACTCACATGGGAAAAAAATTTACGAGTATTGGTGCTAGAATGTCCCTACATAAAATTGTCAATTAAGAAATGTATGCCAAAAAGTGTCGATGCTTTGGTATGAGTTTGACAGATTTGGTTCCTACAAATTTTACTCTCCCAAAAATAAAAAGGAAGCATTTGTCTTAGACATCAACAAGTTAATTATCGTATCATACCAAATCGTTTCAAGATCACCTAAATAATTAAAGTGGACTCGCTCTTTTATGCCAAATATTATATTTAGCACATCTTCTAATTAATCTATTTTGAAATTTTCTATACATGTATATTCTAGTCTATGAAATTAATTAATATTCTAACTAAACATATGATTTCTAATCTTGAATTTGAATAAGAACTCCACTATTTTTTTCATCTTTTGAGGTCAAAAAGGAAGGAAAAAAAGGGTGTCTTCTTGATTCCTCACTGGGGGCATTCCCATGGAGTCTTTTGGTGTTCCTTTCGACTTAGGAAATTAATTCTTTCACCTATTGTTATGGCACATGTGCCTAATTTTGTAAGCTTTAGGTGATTTCTCCACCTATTTTTTGACTTAAAATCCACACGTGTTACTTTTGCTTATATCAATATAAAAGTGTGTTTCCAATCAAAAATAAATATAAATAAAAAAATCATTTTCGAGACATTTTAGGAAACCTGTCATATAGATTGTGTGTGCTTCATATGAATTACGAAGATTCTTGTAGTGCCCACTTGACTATATCATGGACATTATTATAGTTTTGATTTAGTATGATGTCAGATGTTCGATCATGGATTATTGTTGACTTTGATTCTTATATGATGCGTGATGATTATTAGAGACATTTTAGATATTGATGTTGATATACTGTTTGACATGGTTATGTTATAGATGTTGTTCAGACTTGTGATATTTGGATATTTTGAGTAGACCTAGAAAATGAGAATTAAATTTAAATTGATGATGATATAGCTATTGAGGAGATTGTAAGTGATATTGTTGATTGTCTTGATGATTGTTGTGATTCACATATATATTGATGATCTTGAAATTGTATTTATATTCATTTGGATGTTCTGATATGACCACAAGACCGAAGGAGGTAATTGTATTTTGTAGGTTTAAAATATCAAAACAAACATTGGGATCGAGACCAACAACTTTGGAATTCTAGATGAATTCAACAAGGTCACCATGGCAACCGTATTTGTTTGTGTGTGTGTGTGTTTGATTGTTGTTAGGGATTCCCATGGGGGGTATCACCTTCAAATGTGACCAAGGGGGTTTTATGTTTCTTTAATTTATTTTCCTTGGTTTAGTGTTGCATGTGTTTATTTTGTGGTGCTTTGACCCCTTTCCTTATTTATTAAATGGTGTGTTAATATTGTGAGTAATCTTGTTGTTAAGATAATTAATTAAAATATGTCATAAGAAAGTAATTAACAGAGTTTTTGGCCTTGAATTAAAGTGTTGTAAGAAATGTGTCAGTAATGTGTAAGGGATATGTAAGTTGATTTTTAAGAATGAAACATTTCATCTTCTTTGGAATTCAGATTTTTCCTTCGAGGCTGATTTTGGGAGACTTGTGGGACAAGTTAAACTCGTCCCATACATCTTAAATTTACATACCAAGCTTGCCTATGGTTGGAGGGTTAAATTTAAACCTTCTTTATGCATTTTGTAAGTCATGTTGAATGTTTTTATTGCACTTTTCGTACATGTTTTTGTTTCAGTTCTTTGGGCTGTGGTTTCTATTTGAGTATGTAAGTAAAATTGTCATATTATTCACCCACCTATTGATTATGCATTGAAGAATGAAGTTGAATTTTGTGTTGGGGTTTGAGGATGTGTGATCTAGCATCCTACATGGATCCAAATCATCCTCTTCCCTTCCCTCTTCTATAAATTGGAACTCCTTAGCTTGTTTTTGGGTTGCTTCACTTTTTCATACTCCATTTCGGCAACTTCTTTTTGGTTTGGAGAGATATTGTTTTGTTGAATACTTGTGCTTGGTTGATATTTGGATTTCTTGCATTGAAGAGCTTGTTGTTTTGAACTTGGAACAAACTCCATCATGGAGAGGTACGAGCTTGGCTCTTGAAATGCTCTTTTTTATTCTTTTATTGATATGTGAATGGTTTCATGTTAATGTTGTGAATGTTTTAGCATGTTTGGCGTTGTTGGGTAGACAACCTAGGAATGGTGTAGGAGAAGACTATGGGGTATATTTTGTGGGAGGCATAAGTGTTTTGGGGAGGTATAAGTGTGGAGGGAGTTGGGATTTGGGTTCCACATTACAAAGAAATATCTTGCATTTCTTTACTCGTTATGGGGTGCCATAAGAGGTGGGAGGAATAAGGAAATGTCAGGAATAAGGGGTACTTGGGGGAGGCATAAGGGCATGTCGTGATTTCAAATGTTATATTTTGGTGGTTTGTTCTCGGTGTGATACCCAATTTCCCTTTGGAGGCATAAGTAGCATCCCCTATAGTTTCTTGCTCCTTTGGCTTACAATGAAGAAGCTCAAGTTTTTTTGTTGTCTTTCATGCAATTGTAAAACTACATTTTGTTTTGACCGTGTTTTAAAATGAAATGTGTGTTTTCATTGTCTGTGTTGTGGAAGCCTCATTGTTTCCATGAGTTGATTCGCATTTATTATTACAATGTGGTTGGGGCTCGGGGCCAATGAAAAGGATGGCTTCTCCTTTCATTGGATGTCTTGGTTGGGTGGAGAGCATTGCCTTTCCCCTGCCCTTGTTGTGATCAAAATTGGAGAATGATGGATTTGCATGTTGTTGTTCTGGAGCAAAGGAAAATGAGAGACTTATTTTATTTATGAACCATTTCCCACTTCAAGTGGATAAGAATGTAATATATTTCATGTTGAAAAGTCACTATGTTTTGGAAAGAAATTCCCTTTGAATGTGAAAGAGTTACACTTTGTTTTCTCGCTTTTGCACGAATGTGAAAGAAATGAGATTATGTATATTGTAATTGAGGAGTGAAAGAAGAAGTTGTAAAGGTATATTTTTGAATCAATAAAGGATTTTATTACTCTTCTCAAATGGCATTAGTCGTATTGAAATCTGATTGTTGAATGTATTTTGAAATCTCTTTGGAAAGATGAAAAAGTGAATATGTATGAAGAAAATACATTACTTTGTTTTGAAGAAATGCATGATTAAAAAATTTGAAGATGCATTCTTGTTTATACATTTGATTGAAGGAAAGATAACTATTTAAAGCTAGCATGGAATGAATTCAATGTTTTTATAGTGGGGCAAAAGAAATAGATTAATCTACTTTTAGTATAAACTTCATTTTATTTCACTGTAAACTCAAATTTTTTATAAAAATGCATATAATGACCCCTACAACAATGAATAAGAAAATGAAACATTAAATTGAATTTATTAGGATTTAAAAACACCAACCAAACTAAAATACTTTAAAAACTTTTAAAGAACCGTTCAAATCGAGCAAAGGAAAGATTTCAGTCGTTTTGCTGTCAAAAAGTTGAAAATTCCAAATTGTTAATCAACCAAATAAATTTTACCTTGAAATCCATCTTGAAATCCTCTAAGAATAACCCTTCATGTCTATTTGGCATGTTGAGAAAGGAAGGAGTTCAAATTGAACAAAATTTTATAAGTCAAATGTTACCAGTTTTCATTTTATAAGCCTGCAGAGCATTTTCTCAAAATTGACCTTAAAATTTTATCCAAATTAAATTATTAAGGTTGTTTTTGAAAAGAGAACGTTGAGAGATTTCCAAAAAGTCCTTGTTTGTCAAACATGGAGCTTCCTATCAAAAGTTATGGCCTCCTGAAGTTCGCAGATGAGAAAAAGCCTCTTGCGCACCCATCTTGGGCACCCATCTGTGCACCAAGAAGAGTAAAAGTGTCTTGCATGCCTCGTGAGAAAAGAGTCTCTCCCCGCCCGTCTTGCACATCGGGAGAACAAGAGTCTCTTTTGTGCCCGTCTTTCACGCCCGGGAGAAAAGAGTTTCTTCCACACCCGGGAGGAAAGTTTTTCCCATACTCGCTTTCCACGCCCCGAGAAATTTCTTTCTGCCCCGCAAGAAGATAATCTATCTGTGCTTGGGATAAATTTCTCTCTCTTAGTGTTGTGTAGGATGTTTTGATAATTGTTGTAATGGACTCATGGAGTTTTGTTAGAACACTTTTTAAAAATTAAAAAAAGTATTTATTCCTTAACTTTTCCTAACTAAATCTAGGTTGTTCTTGGTCTCGAGTGGTTGTTTTTAGATGGGCGTTACATTTAAAACAATATGATATTCAAAAATACTTTTTTTCTTTAGCAAATAAAAGAATGAATGAAAGTATGAAAACATTACACAATTGGAAATGCAAATTTAGATCCAGAGGACATTGATTAGAGCTTGTAAGGAAGAAACATCTATATGGTAGCTATGAAGACAATGCTATGCATCTTTCGTTAAAAACATTAGAAAATGTGTAGAGAATAATATTTTTCGATTGATCAATCAAAAAAAAGGCCTTGAAAATGGCCTAAGACATTTGTTATTAGTAGTAAGAATTCAAAATGATTTTTTTTGGGAGAGTAGATTAACCACCAATATTTTCTAAGAAATTTCACCAATGGTTAATTATGGATTACTTGTGATTACCATATTCTTTTTTAGGAATTTGACAAATATTTTATAGGTAATGATTATCGTTTGGAAAAATAGTTACAAAATAAAATAGTCAATTAAAGAAATTAATCAATCTTCCAAAATTAATTTTAGGAGAGATTTAGGGGATGGAATATTATTATGTTTCATCATGTTATATTCCAAGAATGGTTCACAAAAGTGACTTATGCATCCCAAAGAGCAATAAAAATTTCACATCAAATTTCTATATTCACCACGCTTGATCAATGAATGGATGAATTGACATGTGTATACCTATCTTTTACTCTAAATTCTCAGTTAATGCGAGACTCTAAGGAAACCCTACCATTACAAAAATTCATTGGCCCCATGAAACAAGACCATACCATGTGGTAAATCTTTATCCACCAAAGGCCAAGGAGAAATAGAAATAGCACAGCGATGTAATTTTAGTGAGCCCAAGAGATCACTACCTAGGACAGCCCCACTTTTTCATGGAAATGAAGAAACATAAATTGTAGATATTAAATTTGAGAGTTCTGCATATAAACCTTTTAACTAAAAAAATATGGTTGAGTTTTTTAGAACACTATATTAGATGATGCCTACTTGGTTAAAATAGGGGTTAGAGATATCATTGACCTGGTAATCTAAATTTAATTTACATCTGCTTAGATGTTTTTTACAATTTTAAATGTAAAATACTTATAAATATCTTATCTAACAGTTATTCCTCCTGCATTTGTTCAATATATCAACAGGCTGGTCAAATTTTATATAGATTTGTATATAAGGAATTATAAAAATATATATTAAAAGTACTGAATAATATAGAGATAATTAGTAAAAATAACATCATCATGCTTTAGAAAGATTTTTAGTATTGAAACATATTTTGGTCAAATTTCCAAAAATTGTTATGACAGAACTAAGTGGCCGTCAAATGACATAACCTGCGTATAACTAAAATATACATAAGTACTATAAGAGAGAGACCATACTATGATCTTGATTTTCAATGAAGATAATGCATCTGGGTGCTCTCATTGAATATCTGCAGAATTGAGGATCAGAAAAGTGATTAAATAAAAGACCACTAAAACCATCTTGCATCGTCTAAAACAGCTTTCCCAAATTAAAAATTATTGAGTTCTAATTTATAGCGTAAAATGAGTGATATTTCAATTTTCAATTTTTCCGCCATTTGTCGAGTGGGGAAGAGCAGATACAAACAACTCTCATTCAGAGCACTATGTTACAGAAGTTCCTTTTTCATTATTTTATTCTCAAATGTTGAGTCTCCAAACATTCTTTGCATTAGGGAACAAATGCAATATTTCTGTTCTTTTGAAAATATATCTGTGGTGTTGTTTTGTCATTACTTTTTCCACATCAAGTTTATTTGTATTTTTCAAATCAGAAAAACTATTTTGTAAAATTGTTATGGGCCAATTGATGAATATACCGTGGAAAATGAGATACAGAATACTTTTTTTTTCCGACCTGTGGGGAAAGTAATCTATCAAGTCGTCCAAGATTTAACATTCTAGAATTCCAATTATGAATCTCTTTTCATCACTTTACTGCATATACTTAATTTTATATGTATTTATCATATATGTCTGGGGAGAGTTATAAGTGGTGTGTGCAAAGAGGGGATTCCCAGATTTATAGAAGTAGTTAATCTACTTTTTAGTTGAAATGCATTTACCATATCTGTGGATCCCAATGAAAGGTGGATGGTATGGTTTACAATTTTAAAAGTGGTTGGTATTCTCCGGGGAAATAAGGTTTAAATTTTGTGTCTTATATCAACATATTATTAGCACTAAAAACGTTAGTGTATCTTTGCAGCAAAGTGGACAAGGTGATGAAAGAGAATTCAAACATGGGAGTCCAATATCTTCTCATGGGTTTTGGAAGGAGAATTCTGTACAAAATAATGATTGAAGATTGTTAGGAAAATATTGAAGGATAAAAGCTTTCTTTTGATTACCAAAAAGGAAAGTGAATCTAAAAGAAGGCTAAGGCATGAGCAAATAAACAAAAGATACAAAGATGAGATAAACTACTTAGCTTACAAATTTAGTATACAACTTTCCAGAACCAGAAGTGTAAAATGTAATGCATTAGGATCTAAAAATTTTCCAAAAATGAAAATTATGATCCGAATTTTCCAAACAAATCTATTTCCATATTTTGTCTATATAGGTGTAAAATTGTTTTGAATATTTCAACAAATCATTTTTTTATACTAGGCAGATAGATCATTTCCAAAATAAAATGAATTTGGAGGTTCAATTATTTTATTTTGTTTTGATTGTAATTTTTAATTTTTTCTAGAATTTGTTAAATCTATCTAGACTTTCACAAAAATAAGTACAATAACATAGTGATATTTTTTTGTAACTGCTAACACCAATGAAATGAGGAAATGAATAGGTGGAATGCATGCAAAATAATTCTTTTCTTTTACTTGTGAGAAAACTTAAAATAGGGTGTTTCTTAATGGTGACTGTATTTAAGTAGTACAGCAGAATTATTAATCCATTGGATTGAAGATCTGTTCCTTACAATTGATTGAAGTTCCAAATCTATCCTCTTATAAGAAAATATTTAAACGATAACAGTTGTCAATATTTCTGTAATTATGGAAACCATGTCTCCATTTACTTCTCAATTCAAATGCAGAGCTGAGGAATAGAGTTTTGAGTTGCAATGCGAGTCAAGTGCATGTCGAGAAGCTTGCAATATTTTTTGGTATCCAAAGAAAATCGATCATCTGGAAAACGACGAAGTTCGTATGTAAATTCCTTATGATCATTTTGAATTCGTAAAATCTGACTCTATATCCTTCCAGCCGTGCGCCCTTGTAATGTAGATTTTTGTATACATTGCATCATCGATTAAATTAATAGAGCGGGGATCTTGATTTTTTTTACAACCAGTTCTCAATAAATTTAGTGTTACTGTAGTCTGTTCATATTAACAAGAAAAGTTACTTCCTGTGAAACAATGCCAGAAGTTCGAAACTCAAACATATAATTGTTTTTTCCATCAAAATTATTCTTGGTGTCTTATTCAAAACACCACTGCATAAGCTGCATCATTATCTCATTCATTCATATATCCAAATCACTCCATGATTATAACTTCAGCCAAACATAAATGGGTGCTATAATAATGATTCCATAAAGATTAATCACAAGCTTCAATGACAAGGCGTGCAAATTGAGTAAACTAAATCTGAAAGATGGTCATTTCACATAATAAATACAATTAAATTTAAATTCTATAACCTAGTTTAAATTAATGGATTTCCTTAACCTTTTTCAAAAGCTATAACCAGCACCATCGCATCATCTTTTTATAAAAGGGTTTAACAAACTTGATGTTTATTTGTTTTGCAATAAAGATAAAATATCTAGGATAATTAACAAGGCCCCCAATTATTATGTATGGATTTTATACATGTTAATGTTAATATATTTTTATTTTGTTCATTCATCCCATTAACTCGACTAGGGATGATATGGGATTACACCAGGGCTCATTTTGTCAATAGAGAAACTTAGCTTGTTTATGTTTAATTCATATTGTTAGTATTTAACGATGTAGTGTGAAGATAAATAGACCCTTACATTATTGCTAGTGTCACTTAGGTTCTAATCATGATTCTCCCTCTAGCCAACTAGATCGGGAGTAAAATTAACTACTATTTTAGGTGATAAATTTAAACCAAGGAAGTAACTTATTAATCAAAGAACTAATTACACGATTGAGTCATGTATGGTTTTAGTAAACCTTTCTTTTATACCAAGAAAATGTACCCAACAGTAACTTTTTATATCATACACAATATAGATACATGGGTATACATTTTGGGTCTGCCTTCTCAATGTACTGTGATTAAAATAAAAATATTCCCAAACCATTCGTGATTGCAGAAGCATACAATTTTTCACGGTGTGTCTTTTATTTAAGTGTGGGGCCTAAAACACCCACAAGGGTTATAATTTAATTTTATATAATTTTAAACTCTTATTGTAAACCTGACTTCATTAGTGTTTTTTTGGCATTTATAAACCACTTCATAAAATTTTAATTATAAGTGTCTAATGTGCCTCTAAAGATAATTAATTAGTCAATGAGGATTGATAATCTAATTTCCCTCGCTTGATTTACTTAGCATCAAAAATACCTTTAAATTTCACTTTATAATTATTTATTCCATCCAATAGAGGAAATATTAAATATCAATTACAAACAAGTTATTTGTTACAATGTGAAAATATAATCATTTAAAATATCAATGTATTTCTAAGTTTTTGTTTTATCGGGAAAGACAGTCATAACGCAACACCCAAAGATGGAACTACCTCAAGTAGTCACCATGGAATTTTCAAAACGTTATAGGAACCCATATAACGATTTGAAAGATACCTAGAAAGAGCTCCTTGCTAAAAATATGGTGATAGTCAATTATATCCCAACATGAGACAAAGGGTGGTTTTTGTTATTCATGTGAAGGACTTGAAAGCAAATGTGTGTATATTATTTTTGGCATTGTAATATGTTTCACATTAGTTTATCAACTAGTTAATATTTGTGTGGGAAAATAATAAGCAAAGCAAATAATGCTTGATTGTAAGTGATTATTACTCGAGTAATAATCACATTATAATAGTTAGCAGAGAAACGAATGTAGCTACTAGTCACATAACAATCACATTAGTTTAGGGGTATTTGAGAGATTATGGAAAGATTCTAAATGAGATTTCACCGCCTAATTTTTAGGAGATTAACTCTCTACATATTGTAATGTCTCTCTTGAATAATTTATATTATTGATTGAATCTATTTAAGTGTTTGCTCTCTCCATGTGAAGGGGGTAACCCCAACATTTGGTGTCAAAGCAGATTTCAAGAGAGGTCTATCCGACCTTCATTCCACCCATGTTTCTTTTTTCATGTAAACTAAGAGAGCGGTTAGTAGATACCACGAACCTCATAATAACCTAATTACCTTAACAAATACCATGGACCTCAAGTGAAATCTAGAGTTTGTATCATCCACCCTTCTTGCATTATGTCAATGGTAGTAACAAATACCATAGACCTCATGTAAATTCGTGGGCATACATCATTCACTTACATCATCCATCTCTTCCATTCTATTCACTCTATATATAGGTATCATCCCATCCTATTCACTGTGTGCATGGTTAGAATTAGGTGTGTTTAGCCTAATTTAATATTTAGTGTGTTTGTGTAAGAACTTATGTTGGACAACTTTTTCCTACAATAGTTTAAAGCAAATCAAACCTCAAATTTGAGTTCAAAACGCGTCTTAAAAATGCTAGAATCGATTGTAAACATATATTTTGTTACATTGAATTTGTTTTATTAAAGTTTTAACATATTTGCATGAGAAATAGAAGAACGGAGAAAATTCATCTTCAAAGCCCAACCACAATCTCTATTGGACACAACTCCTCATTTTATGGTATCAAATCTAGTTTGAAAGTTTTATAGATTTGCACTTGATGGTTTAAAGTGTTTTGCATTAGAGTTACATCGTAGGCCCTTACGCAATGGACAAGCTCCCTCAACTCTCACTAGCAAGCTACTCCATTGCGGCTGCCTAGCTTGGTTGGGTTACTCTACCTCATGTGTTGATTCAACCTTTGCATGGTTTTGCATCATCATTCATAACTATATGTGGGGTGGATAATGCGGTTCGAGTTTCATTGTTTGAAATCTACCAACTTCCACTCTACATCGAGCTCTCTCAAGCACTGTAACAATTAGATCCTTACCTAGTGTAGATCGACATTCATTTGTGTGTTACTTGGCAAGTCAAACAAGCTCCCTTGACTTTGACGCAATTGTGGCATAACTCGCCATATGAGTTTAACCTAAGCTTTTCAAAGACGCAACTCAATCAATTTGATTTGACTTAGCATCAATACTATTGAGCTCGATTACATGGTCTAGCTAAAGTATGTAAAATATGCTTGCAAGAGTAAAAATCAAGGCAAACCTCTCCCCATGACATCTAATCTCCCAATCTACTCCTTTTGGATCCATTTAGCAAGTTACCCGAGATTTCGCCACCTTGTGAGTTGCATGCCTTCGCAAGCTTGGTTTTTATCGCTTCCATTTGACATTTGGATTTCGATAGTGGTCGATCTCAACTTCAACAACATGAGAGCTTAAAATCATACTTGACAATTGGAAAGATCTTGTATCTAGCTCATCATGCAGATGGATGTAACCCACAATCTTCACCACTTTCTAGATCTAGCTTATCAGAGGATGCAACCTATAACCCCGATTTGGCTTCACCACTTTCTAACTCAAAGTTTTCTCTAACTCGAAGGTTTGGTCCTCTTACATGCAAAGCATGCCTCACAATGTAGTCAACTCAACTCAAACCCCAGCCTTCTACACCCAACCCTACCTTCCTCTCTCAAAGAACCACTAAGTCCCATCTTGTCGTTTGCAATTTGTTGGTATTACACATTGGTTTGGCCTACCTTTGATCCAACCCAAATCATCACCCTTTTTCCAAACTCTCTCCTACATAAACGACACAAAACCAATGAAAACTCTTATCTCTTAACACTTGCCAAATAAGGTTTTATATTATTTTTAAAAACTTCAAAAGGTCACCAATTTAAAAGTTAAAAATAAGTTGTTTAGTGGGATACACAACCCGACTGGCTTTGGAAGTTTGCTGAAACCACCATGGTAGATAGAGGTCTATGGGTCAACTTCCCTCAATAGACCTAAGCCTATGTTTTTACAACAAATTTCTTTGACAATATTTTTTCCTTTTAAAGAAAAATGGGGCGGGGTTCGGTGGGGGTATGTTTTTTAATGGGGAAAAGACAATTCTTCAAAGGGGGAATATTTCAAAAAAATTACAATTAATTTATTTATTTTTTAAAATATGGAGTAATTTAGTTTATAATCGGATTGACACCTCGCATTGACAAGTCAAGAGAAAATTATAAAGCATGTTAATTTTGAACATCAATGGTAATTTAGGCAATAAAGCCACAAACAAGCACTACAACTCTCGATACGATCTCTCTCTCGCATATTCAAATCAAAGGGAATGTTAAGAACTAGCAATCGTAATCGTAAAATTTACGATGGAAACGTAGAAGGTTAAGGGAAACAATGGGAGAGGAAGAGGGATAAAGAGTAGGGGTTTGAGGGTGGAGAAGTGTAAGGGAGAGGAAAGTGGATTTGGGGACATTTGTGAAATTAGGCCCTCAAACCCACTTGAAAATAATGGCTAGCGAATGAAGGAGAAAATTCTTGTTCTCTAAGACGTCAAGGCAATTGTTTCCTGAGATATATCATAATGTAGGAGAGGTCTAAAATTACATTAAAGCGAACAATTGTTTACGATTATATCTTTTTTAGAATTCGGCATGCCCCTTATTAAATTTTAATTTGGAGAAATTACAAGGAAGTAGGCAATGCAAAAACAATCATCAACAATTGAACGTACCTAACAAATGGTCACAAGAGATAAATTATGTATGGAATATACTTTGTATTTTTTTAATTGATTGTATTACGGCTTCAAGGTCATCAAATTCGAATGATGTTTAATTTTGTAGATAATAAAAAGACATGAATGGAAAGTTGGAAATGAAATGATGGAAATTAAATACTTGCATGCCCCGTACCTATTGCACACTGACAGAGATAATTCCAACTCGATGAATATCTACTATATGCACTCCACTTTATAGTTTTGAACTCAATTAAACTATGACGTGATGCAATCTATGCTTAAATGGGCCAAAACGAATAAAGGGAGAATCCAAAAGTTTCCAAGTTTGCAATGTGATCGCAATGCCTCATTCTAGTAGAACATTGTAGCACCTGTTTCCAACTATAAGCTTGAGTAAGTGTAGGAAATAGTTGATGCAGGGATA
Source organism: Taxus wallichiana var. yunnanensis (assembly GCA_018340775.1). Lineage (NCBI taxonomy): Eukaryota > Viridiplantae > Streptophyta > Pinopsida > Cupressales > Taxaceae > Taxus > Taxus wallichiana. Next base: position 132,892,121 of record CM031236.1, on the reverse strand, counting down.
TGCATCGAAAACAAATCCCTTCTAATGATTAGTCATATGAGTGAAATGTAGATTAAGGATTTTGATTGGACAACGTTAAGTTTGTTAGATAAGGCGAAGACATGAATGGAAATCAGGAAATAAATATGTTGGAACTAAATACTTGCATGTCCCACATCACCTGATTTCTTTTTCTTTTTTGTTGTCATTTGGGTCATCCTTCGATCCTCTAGCTCATGAAAGGTTATAAAAATGGAGCCCTTCAACTTGAAGAATATAATTTGGTTAATTGTTTTGAAGATTATAATTCATTTAATTAGTTTGAAGATTATAATCTATCAATGAGCCAACAAATTTCAATAATTGGAATGTATTGAATGCATGGATATTGGTTGAGGACTACATTAAGATCAAGTTTGTATAAAATCATGTCATGTAATGAAAACCAGTGAACATCGGTCCCTTCCAAGTGGATGGACATATGAGCGAAAGGGAGACTTTATCCAACAGTTGCGCTTTTGTACGTACATCTACGACCAACTAGGTCAAAGCCCTTTGATGTCCTGCAGGTGTGTTAGAAATCACTACCCTCGCCACCTTATTCTAATATGGAATACGCCTTTGGTGGAGTAAAATAAGGCTCTAACATTATAAAAATTAAAAACATTTTGGCCCCTCATTAAATCAACGAGTTGGTCACATGTGCACGCCTATTTATCTCATGATAAAACATATTCGTGATACCCCAATGACATATAGATCCATGTATATCCCTCATGCATCCATGAGTATCCGTTATAGAAACCAAGCACACATCATCATCCACGTTGACCACTGCAGGTTGATTTGACAATAATGCTTGCAAGTCTTAGAGGTTAAATTTGAGGTATGCCTATGTCACTCAAATAATTTTTTGGGTGATGGTAATATTTCAATATTGCCTTTCAAAAATATAAATTTATGTTATTAATATTAACTATTTTATATTTATTTAATTATGCTTGATATATATTTATATATGTAAATATAATTTATATCAAAATGACGGTTGCATTTTAAATATACAAGTCATATGTGATGATTATTTCAAATGTGTATGAGAATTTTACAATTAAAATCACAAAAACATCTAAACAACCGTCAAAATCAACCCTTACTTATGACTATGGCTTATATCACCTACAAATATGAAACATATGTCGGTATTGAATGAAACAACTGTTGACCAATGAAACAAAGCCTCGGATGTCCTGTGGTGTGTCGATTGCACAACCCTCTACGCCCTTAATATACTTTGGAATACACCTTCATGTAATTAAAATATATATAATTAGCATCATTTTTTAACAGATCAATTATTTGGTTTGTCCTCCAATAGATAGAAAAGAGAAGGGACCAAATTCGTCTAAATCGAGTGTAATAATCGTGTGGACCATACCGGTAACGCCTCAAGGGTCTTTGAAGAAGCCCTGGTCATAAAGCTTTGTATTATCGGTGGGCTTTCTTACCAACAATGTTTCCATCAGGATGGTGATAATAGTGAGCTATCAAATAGTATAGGGAATGAAGCCAACCTCAAATAGTTATCTTACGGTCCCACCATGCAATAGCACGAATGTGGTTTCCCTAGTTTGTTTGCCTACCCTCTCTTAACTTCCTGCGTCTTGACTGGTATTTGGGATTGTCTTTGGCCTAACTTTTTATGGATATTGTGATGGCAACACTTGGCCCGAGTTGTATTTATTCTCCACATTTGCTTGGATTGTATCCTTAATTATCATATATATGTAGTTGTTTTAACTTGCAACAAACAAAGGATGTTGGTATTCTCACGCAGCATTGACATTGTATCACCAAGTGCACCCAATAGATGTGCAACGTGATCATTTCACCTATGCTAGCAAGCTTCTAGCCTGTGCCAAAAAGGAGCTTGGAAACACGTTGTGGACATCCACCAAAGCATTATGGAGAAGGGACTTTCGGCAAATGTAGTTACATGTGACTGCCTCAAATATGTGGAAGCATGTTAACTATTTAACAAAATACCTGGGAGATATGTTGTATCATTGACTACAAGACATCCACGTAAAGACATCGCAACGATGTTTTTGACGTTTTCACATCTCTTTCTAAGAGCTTCAGCAGGGTCAACAAATAAAAATGTTGATACGGTTGAAGTTGAGAATGGTCAAGATTATATCCGCCATTGTCATGCTGTCATAATTCACTCGCTCTAAGTTGGAGAAATGCCTTCGGCATAAATATGGTACATGTTTGAGTCAATAATTTGTCCGCGTTTTCTATCATTAATGTATCAAAGAGGACGTCTCTCAGGTAAGATTATTTGTTATTTGTGTACTACAATACCTTTTTTAATTTCATAGATAGCTAATTCTGGTAAACGAATCAAAGCAACTAAGATATAACCTTCATTTGTTTTTCAAATCTTTGTTGTGTTGTTCATACTCCTCGAGGCATGGAAATCTTGTCACGCAGTGCTTGAATTGTTTCAGGATGTCAACTACACTTACTCTATACTCCTTAAGATATGCTCATTCCATTGTTTGGAGGACAATTTATCATCAAATGGCCACCCCTTATTTACTTAAGTCTTTCGGGAATAGATAAATGCCTCTATAGGTTTGGCAAGCTCTACCAAGCACACAGATTCTCCGCTTTGAATTTGTTTAATGGTGGCAAAGATGCTCCACTCTGCTCTCCCTCTCCTCTAGTGCTCCTACTTCCTGACTACACTTGCATCTCTCCAGAGAGCACAATTCTTCTCAATATTAAAACGGAAGATCAGACTAGAATGCCTCTCACGAGAATCCCTACAGCTGTTGCGACAAATTCTATGTCGTCATTTACATTTAATCTCACCAACGACTCAATTTTTGGCAATAAGACTTGTGCACAGCAATGCTTTCACAGGGCCCTTCCTGCACTCCCTGTTGTAATGTTGGCATTTATGAGTGCTCTAATTTTTCCAGCAATCAACTCGCCAGAATTGAGCGAGTTGAGAGTCTTCAACTTGACAAGCAACAATTTCAGTGGCTCCATTCCTCCCACTCTCGAAATGTCGCCAAAGTTCGAAGCAATTCTATTCTACAATAATAGTATGAATGCGTCAACAAGGCCAAAAAATTTAAAAAAACACATGTATGTTAGATATCGCACAGAACTTTGATACGGTTGAAATTGTGAAACTGAAATTGCGAATGGTCAAGATTATATTCTCATTTGAAAGAACGTCTTCAGCGTAATTAATCCACCTGTGAATATTTAAATTTTAGATACTTCAAATTAATTCATTTAGTCATTAATAATTGTAATAAAATAATAAATAAAACAAAGAATATTTGATTGTAAATGATTATTACATGAGTAGTAATTGCAATATAATAGCAGAAATTGGTATAGAATAGTTGTTATTTATGTAATAATCATATCAATTTATGGTGTAGTTGAGAGATTGTGAGAAGATTCTAGATGAGATTTAACTCCTTAATTTTAAGAAATCAACTCTCCATATATATTACACCATCTCCCTGAATAATTTATGTTTGATTGGATCTATTTCAGGTAAAGGGGTGTCCCCAACAGCACCCTACTAATTTGAATACCCTGTATTTTCCATGGAAATGGTTCGGCATAGTCAGACTACAGGAGGACACCAATAGAAGGTCTGCATAGTTTCTATAGTTACAGGTATATATGAACAGGACCTTGAATTATTCATAAACACGTCAGAAGAACTGAGACTGCCACCGTCTTGAATATAAAGGGGCCTCTTTTAGTTGCAACGTAAGTAATTGTTTTGGTACAAACTGGTGTGCGCTAAACTAATTACAGTAAACTCGTATTTCAAACGCATGTAGCACGGTGCAAAGTGCCAGTTAGATTAATACATAAAACAAAATAAAGAGACACTATAAGATAGATCCATTATGGTCTCTGAGTACTGTAATTTGTGAAGTGCCCAACTTCAACCCATAACACAAAGCTAACAAGGCAACAGCCTTGTTTGCAAAAGCAGCACAAAGTTCCAAATAAAGATTGATCGACTACATAATGGTTCATTCAAAATATCATCCTTCGGATATTAATGATCTATAGATTGTTACCACATGCACATTGCATTCAAAGCAATACAGTCAAAATCATACAAGGAACACTGGCCCCTGGTATTCAAGGGACCGCACCTTCAAACATTAAATTTGATTTCTTACCACCTAATCAATAAAACATAATCAGAACGTTACAGTTTCAAGAGTAAAAGTCCCTTGTGAAAAGCCTCTGTGCTAATAAGAGTTGATCAAAATTACACCAGCAGGACACCATTGATGCATCCATCATTCTCTGGGTTATTTGTAACCTGGGCATATTTTCCTACAAACATATGCAAACAAGAGTTTAGACGCTCAAAACATATACCTCGAACGCACAAAAGATGGTCATCAATGAAGAAAGCATTTTACTTACCCCACACAACTTTGCCTGCTGGGGTCACTAGACCAAGTTCACTAACATTGACCTGTCAATCACATAGCCTTTTTTTTCACAAACGTGCAGATACAAATACTGGAAGAAAAAGAAAGAGACATTAACACAACCATAAATGCTCTTCAACATCAATCTCAAACTTCAACTGATCTCACCTCAATTATAGATCCTTTTGTGATGACACCAAGTGAAGTATACATCGGACCATTTGGATTTTTCTTCACACCAATAATATCGAGATTGAAAGTGCATTTAAGTTCAGGATGTGTAACATGTGCTTTAGTGAACCTCAAACCCATAGGGCGAATAAATCGCTCATACTTGGGAGGCTTCCTTGTAAACCCAGGTCCCACAAATGTAACCTTTGTAACCATCCGTTTCCATTGCTTGGCTGCAGAGGAATGCCAAAAGAGACACACGGTCAGTATCATCAACAAAGTTACAAAAGTATGTCAAACACATGCCTTCTTGGGAAAATAACCTCTAGAGACAATTGGAATACTATATTTTGTAGTAATTCATGCAGTCAGCTTTAATAAACACATAATGTTAATATGATAGAATAGTAGTAATGAGTCACTCAAATTGGAAGGAATGGATCTGGTATAGGGCAATATCCAACAATTTATTCTCTGTGACATGCACACACATCAGCCACAGGGCATCAAGAACAGTCCGCAATTTTATTTTATTTTTGATTGATAAACGCTTTTGACCGGAGCTATGAACCGGAGGGTTGCCTGGGACCCCACCCATTACAGCCAATGTCCTGAGACAAGATATTACAATTAGACCAACCCAGACCGCGACCAGTGAGCCCGCACCGACGATGCAATTTCCGCCACCGCCGTTTTTAGAGCCACCAGCCACCTCGAACGCCAATGCCGACGATGCAAAGTCCGCCACCGCCGAGAATAACCGCCAGTCGTAACCACCGGTGATGCAACATCCGCCACCACCGATAACCACCCCGAAGGGATCGCGCCTAGTGGGATTTGAACCTGGGTGGATCCGGACACAACCGTCCGTCTTAACCGATCCACCCAAACCCCATTGGCAGAACAGTCTGAAATTTTAAAAACAGATTTAACACTATTAAACCTTGGAAAGCGCTTATTTTCCCTATTCCAATTAGATTGCACATGTCCTACCCTCCAACATTCTCAAGAGATTAAATATCTGGACTTTTGTAAATCAAATATTTATCTCTTTCTACGTAACATGGCTTTAATTGTCAATGATGTCTCTGGGTTATAAGCTAACTTAGAGAGTTGCAGTGATTTGATTACAGAGTAGTTGTGCTTGGATAAATAATGAAGTTGGGGCTGCAGGCTTACAGTGTTTTAATTAAAAACAAATTGATAGTCTCTTCGTTGAATCATTGAAATCCAATTGATAAAATTTCCATCATATGCTGATTTGACCTTGCTGAATAATGTGCAAGAAGTAGAGCTCTTGGAACCTTTCTTCTCACAAAATGAACTGATGTTATGATCATCATTGAAAGATAATAAATTCATATAGAGCCCCACAGCCTTTATGCCAGTCTAACGTGAAGAGTTGATGTACCCAATTTTTTTGCAGTGCTAAAAATCCCAAAAAAATTGCCCAACATGTTTATCACAGAAATACACACATTTTCCCTTGAGGCTTGAGTGTTAAAATTTGTGTTTTTGGCCTCCAAAAGACCAGGCACAATTTTGAAAGACAAGCAGAAATGAAAAAGGCACGATTTTGGAAGACAGCGTAAGTGTGAAAAGTGCCCTCCAGGAATGTCAGGCAGCACTCTGGGAGTGCATTGTGAGAAGAGCTTTGTAAGCACGCCCATGCACCTGGTAAAGTCATTAAAAAATAAATAAAATAATTGAAAAAAAATGGAAAATGGAATACTTTTAAGTGCCTAAGGGGAAGCTCTGAAAGTACCATTAAAGTTTATAAGGCACTCCAGGCACTCCAAGAGTCCGGGAGTGTAATGCAAGAAGAGCTTTGTAAGCACGCCTCGCGCACCCAGTGAACAATTCAGCAATAAATAAATAAAATAATAATAATAATTAAAAAAATGGGATGCTTAAAAGTATCTAAGGCGCACCGTCGTGGAAGTTCTGAAAGTGCCATTAAGGCTTATAAGGCACTGCAAGAACTGCGAAGGAAGAGCACCTAAGGCACCTCAAACCCACCAAATGAGAACTGTCAGAAGTGCAATGAAAGGGCACTTAAAGCATGCTGGGAAGGCAGTACAGGAAGCTCTGCAGACAGTCACAAAGTATTGAAGCACGTGGAAAAGGCTAGCTGAGAAGTGTCGCACAAAAAGGAAAAATGCGCCTCGCAAGAGACAAATCCATGGCATTTCAAACCCTAGCTGCTGGATTCAAAAGAACGAAGTATATATATTTGGAAAAACCATGCCCGCCAGGAAGGCAGTAACAGTAAATATTGTGGGCACCAAAGAAGAAGATTATTGTGGGCACTCTCACCAAGTTCCAGGGATTGAAAACTACCAAGGTGGAAGAAATAAACAAAGGCAGCAATAAATAAATAAAATAGTAATAAAAATTGAAAAAAGGAATACTTAAAATGACCAAGGTGCGCCGTCAGGGAAGTTCTGAACTGCCATTAAGGCTTATAAGGCACTGCAAGAACTGCAAAGAAAGCACACCTAAGGCGCCACAAACGAGAACTGTCAGAAGTGCAAAGAAAGGGCACTTAAAGCATGCTAAGAAGGCAGTACAGGAAGTTCTGCAGAGGGTCACAGAGTATTGAAGCACGTGGAAAAGGCTAGCTGAGAAGTGTCGTGCAAAAAGGAAAAACACACCTTGTCAGAGACAAAACCATTGCATTCTGAACCCCAGCTTCTAGATTCAAAAGAACAAAGTATATATATTTGGGAAAACCACGCCGCCGGGAAGGCAGTAATGGTAAATATGTCGATCATTCAAGGCAACAACACAGTAGCACCAAAGAAAAAGATTATTGTGGGCACTCTCACCAAGTTCTAAGCATTGAAAACTAACAAAGTGGAAGAAATGAACAAAGCTGACACTTACGAGCAAGCTAGTCCATAGGCAACCCGCAGTGGTACTTTGCCTTTGGATAGGGCTTCTTAAGGGTTCTATTCTTGGTAATATTTGAACTACTTCTGTAAAAAGTTAAATAAATGATGAAAAGAGAAATGCAAAGAGTCATTCAAGGTGTTACAATCTCCTATTGCAAAAAGGTGAAGTAACCATTGTATAAGGACTTTTGATGCTGATCAAAATTTTGCTTAAGAGGAATACGTACCAAAAAAATTGTTCACGTTCAATAAGAAATACAAAGATCTGCAGAACTGTGTCTTGGAATTTCTTTGGTGATAACATTTATTCTTATGTTATTGTAAATATTCTTATAATTTACTCAATAAGAAATACAAAGATCTGCAGAACTGTGTCTTGCAATTTCTTTGGTGATAACATTTATTCTTATGTTATTGTAATTATTCTTATAATTTACTTTCCTTCACATAGGGATAGACTCTGAGTTTATTTATTCATGTGTGCATCTCCTTCCATTCCTTCTCTTTCCTTTCTCACCTCTTTGCATTTTTCTTTTTGTGCTTTCCCGTCAAAAGTACTCAAACCCCAAACAAATACATATCTTACGAGGGAGCTGCCACTCTAAATGCAGGGGAAAATCGCCCACTTCAATGATGATTTCTCCAACGTTGCAGAGTTATGTTACTGCCCATTGGGAAAACCAATCATATAAGCAAAAAAATGCACCAACATAAATGTCTACTTACAAGACTAAAATTTTCAAAAATACTCTCGAGTGTGTGTATGGCCAACGCTAACAATAAAATAATTATATTTAGCATGTCCATCCAATTCACATGGATTGCCTTTGACTCGGTGCCACGTGTGGCACTTTTTCGGCGGCTCCATGACATTGGCATTTCAAGACCCTTCTCACGGCCATCACACATCTGTACAAGAATGTTTTGGGCCACCTCCCGGGGTGAGTCGAGTTCATCATGAGTACCATTGGGGTAAAGCAAGGGTGCCCCTTAACCCCAACTTTGTTTGGGATCTATATTAATGAGCTCGAGTCTTTTCTCCATGAGCATATTCAGGAAAGTGATGGGTGCCTCCTGCACCAAGTTTTGATATCCATTCTTCTTTTTACGGATGATGTGGTTCTCCTAGCTTCTTCTCCTGGGGTTTACAAAGACAGCTCAATGCCTTAGCTTTGTTTTGTGATCTTCGGCAGTTGACGGTCAACCTAGGTAAAACCAAGGTTATGGTCTTCAATGGTTTGAAGACCTCACATCTACACTTCTTCTTCAGAGGGGAGGAGATTGAGATCACCAGCTCTTATACATACTTGGGGATTTTGTTCTCTGGCCCTCATTTCAGTTTGAGACATGCTCTCCAACCTCGAATCAACAAGGGCATTGTTCTTCTAAAGAGACAATGCTTCCACCATCACTTTCAGGACATCTCCAAAATGTCCCTCATGGACTCCCTCATCAGACCCACGGTTCTCTACGGTTCTATTGCTTGGGGACCCTCTTTGTTGGGTACTGACTAGGCTTCCATTGAGAGGGTCCAGACTCTTCTCCTTCGCCGCTTCATCAGGTGTAAGCAATCTATACCCCAACGCACATTATTTTGGTAGAGTTTGGAGCCCATCCTTTCAAGCTGGAGACCATATTTGACTTGGTTTCTTTCTTACACCACATTCGGGGCTTCGCGGACATTGCCAAGGGGCGGGACAAGTACCCGTACTTGGCATATTGTTCTTCTGAGGCTATTGCTCTTTCGGACTCCCCTCATCGGCGTCGCGTGATTGGTATGTTGAGGTCTCCCGAACTTTTGGGGGCAATTGGTATTCAAATGGATCATCTTCCACCTTTTCGGTACTCCTTGGACACTCCAAGCCACCTTCTGCCTACGAAACAAGAGATGAACAGGATCATCAAAGAGGATATTTACAGGCAGTTCATCCATACCACTTGGGTAAACCCTCAGGGGGTTAACAATGAGCATTTTTAGAGCTGAGGGACGGTCTCATTATCCACCCTCAATACACCCTTCGGCACTTTGGATGCATGCCCTTCACATCCCCCTTGGTCAGTTCAGGGTTGGTTCTCATAGGCTTCATTGTGAGACGGATCACCACCTTGATCATTTAGACAGGATCTGCTAGTTGTGTAGCCTCTAGGAGACTGGGACAAAAATACACTATCTTCAGGTGCCCCATTTATTATGAGATCAGAGGGAGGTTTCACTATTTGTTTAGGAGGACACAGGATCTTTCTGACTTCTTCAAGTTTGAGGATCAGAGGTGTCTAGCTTTATATTTACAGAGGCTTTGAAGCTCCGTGAGCACACTCTTCAACCGCATCCTAGACCAGACTCTACCCAGCGGATCACTTCCTTCTTCACAGTGTTACCGGTAGAGAGAGGCACTAAGTGCCCTGGTGAGACTGTCCCCGCTTCTTCCTCTAGATTGGTTCGGCCCAAGGAAATCATTCATGGTTCGTCGGGTCGTCACACAGAGCATGCTTTGTACTAGGTCTAGCCTCAAGAGACAGGCACGAGACCCATCGAGGCATCGAGAGATAATATTGTATCCAAACAGGCAACATAATTGAAAGACTCTTTCTTGGCAAGTCGACATTCTATTCTTAGCTTCTTCCAGGTCGGCCTCGGATGTTAGGAGAGTTGGATCTTCCATCCCTTGATGGGCTTTCCTCTTTTCTTCTCCTTAGTCATCTTTCCCCCTTCTTCCTCTCGCTTGTTTTTTCCACCCCCATTTTGGGTGCGTGTGGTTTCTTCTTCCTGTTGGCCACCTCTTCTGGCTTTTGTATTTCGTCTTTCTCGAGAACTCTTTGGTTTTCCCACCTTGTATCGGTGCTCGCTGTTTTCTACAGTCCCTTTGACCTACCTTTGTGGTCAGTTGTTGGACATTAATATATTTATCTTATCTTATCTAAATGTTATGCATTGATGTCAATACAGATGGTTGAGGTTGCATGAATGTTGACATTCCAAATTATGATATGGGTGGATGTGTGGAATTAGTCCTAAATGGCATTGAATGTCTACTATAATCCAAAACTTGAAATGCATTGTTTCACACACGCTTATTTATCTGCATGTGCACATGGTTTATATGTTTTGCTTTCTACCTTAATGCTTTCTTTCTATTTGGTCCTATTTATAATAAGCGTTGTTAGTTTGCCAATAAGAATAAACTGCATTGAGTGATCAGAAAAACTCTTATTCAGATGTTTGAAAATTGAAGTCATTGAACCTTATCAATCTTGCAATGCCCTTGCATCTAGCAACCATCTTTCTCTTCTCCATTTCAACAAATATAAGCCCTAGATTGGTTAACCACTAAGATGCAACCATCAAATTCAAACCCCTAGGCCTGAATCTACTGCACTTTAACAAAGCCAGTACTGTAAAACTGCATAAAGCAGGAGCTGTTTCTTGGGGGAAGTGTTTCAGAGGTAAAACACTGATCCAAAATGCCCGTAAATGATGCCACAGTCCAGGTGCATGCCATAAATGGCACCACGGTTTTACTTTTTGGGAAGCAGGAGGTGTGAGAAGCATTTCAAAGGCAAAACACCGATCCGAACTGACCCAAAAATGCTGCTACAGTCGGGCGTACGCCAGAAATGGCACTGCTATTTCCAGCACGTGTCTAGACTTACTAGTAGCATTTTAAATTTACAAAACTTCAAAAAAATTCAAAGTTAAAAGAAAACCCTAACACTAATCTTACCTATCCTTAACCCACTCCCTCACCATAGTCAACATAAAACAAAATCTAAAAACCTAAATAACTAGTATAGATATTTTAAATACAGCTATCTAGAAAGCACCAAGAGATATCAATCTCGAGGAGCATATCTAACCAGTGTGAAATATCCAATATAGGTACATCCAAATTGATATCTCAAGGCATATTTTAGATAGATGTATTTAAGATATCTATGCTACTAAAATATAAGTATACCAAAAAAACCATGACAGTAGAGACGTTCAAATGAATGTCAAATTTAATGTCAAGAATTGAACAGCTCGCACCATTACACTACCTGGTTGCCATTGTAGGAACACCTCTCAACATAATAAAAATGTTGAATGTTTTGAACTTTCATGAATCCCATCCTTTTCGAGAGTTCTATCTTTTATGGACTAAAAAATTAAAACGAGTTTCATGCATTTTTAATAAACATTATTTTTAAGATTTATTGCAAGGGCAATTTTGTGCCATTTCATTTCCGAGGGTTTCTGAAAAATTGGCGTTTCCACATTTCAGTTTCCTAGCAACTTAGGTTTACCAAGTTACTAAAAAAATTGAACACTGATAACATTGTTGTGAATAAAATGAACTTTTGCTTTAGTAACTCCACAAACTAGTTTTCAAAAAGAAAGAAATACAGTGCAAAGGTTCCAATCAAAAACAGGTTAAAATTGGGAAAGAAGAAATGAATAAAAATAGTACCAAGTGTAATAAATTGCAGGGTAAAGAAAACACAGATTTCAATATAAAACATTCGCATTCAAGCAGACAGCAGAAATAATAGTTGGCAAAGATAGGAACAGTTCTATTAACTGGAGTTCTCGGGATCGCATTCTGGGATTACAAGCTAGCCACCACCTGCAGAGTTATCAACATCACTATGCCCTTGATATAGTTGGTTCTCCATGTCAAAAACAGTGTGCTACTCATATCCCTAACACAACCAATTTAATTCAATGCAGACTTGGTTTTGTTCTTGAATAAACTGCAGTTACCAACAAATTACAACTGAAAAGAATTGATAAGGGAACATTATTTTAAATTTCAACCACCCATTTCAAAATCTGCAATTAATCCAACCAGATTATTCAATCAATTTAGTATACTAGCTTTGAAAGTCCACTCCTTTAAATGCATTGTATGGTTGTCCCTCATCTATGCATTCTAAGCCGGCATCATCTTGAATCAAAACAATCCTTGCTTACCTTTCCATTCATGGTGTTAGCTCCACATCACATAAATTATGTCTGAACCTTTTTTTCCAACTCAACAATAAATCTCTTAAAATCTAATTTTCATGCTATTTCTTGTAACATGACCTTACTATTTCCAGCGTATTGTTAGTTTGCATTAGCTTCCTTAACAGTAGCAACTTTACAGAGAGTTCCATACAGTGGACCTCAAATATGGGAAACAAACACAGTAGATGAGGAAAATATGGTCAGGCTGGGGAAAAATAATAAATTGAACTTCTAAAACACATAGAAGTTCAACATAAAATAAACACGTTTATATCTATATATTATAGACCTCCAATGGACATACAGTACGATAAGTTCATCTATAATTATATACCTTTATATATGAGTCTAACTATAAACAATAAAATATAAATAATATGTTGTGAATTTGGAAATTCCCTGGTCAACCTCTGTTTTTTTCTTTTGCATTTGGTTCAATCAGCAAAACAAATGTGAAAAACAGAGGTCACAGGACTATTTTTTGTTAACCCTGGATTCCTTATTTTGTTTGCATTGACTTCCTTGCATCTCCTAATGTAGACTTTTAACATCACTGGCTTGACATGACAGAAAGTTGGTAATTCATTGGACAAACATCTTACTTTGACTCGGTTTAGAGACCACTGTACTAAGGTAAGTTTGAATTAAGATCTTAATTCTGGCTAAATTTCAAGTCATCAAGTCCACTCAGGAGAAGCAGGTCAACATTTCTCTCTAATAATGTTGAAGTCAACATTTCCCTCTAATAAGGTTGAGGTCAACATTTCTTACTAATTAGGTTGTCATCAGTAATAAACAATCTTTTCTTCATGGCTTAGATTTACCCAAAGCAAGCATCGACCTCCTATGTAATGTTTCCGGATACTAAAATTCCTCAGTATTTTGATGGCCTTTTGTTTGCCTTCCACTGTTGTTTAATAAATTTTTCAAGTATAGTTAGCTCAAGCACAACCATTGCATCATCTCCTTTGATAACCGGTTTCTGAAAAGACGTGTCACTGTAGTCATTGCTAATATGTACTTTATGCATTGGAAGGTGGTAAGCAACAAAAGAATTTCCAATTTCTTTCTGCTGCTTTGAGAATTAAGATTCTGGACATTTAACTGTTGTTGCTCAAAGCTTTATTGATTCCCTCCATAGATCACAAGTGCTAGAGAACCCTGTTCTAATTTTATTACAAAGATATTCATTAAGTCCTTCCAAGTTATTTCACAGATGTTTTGGCATCCCACTGATACTCTACAATATTGTTGATTTTTCAATTATCATAGTAATATACTTTTTTGAACCAGATTTGCGAAAGTTATAATCTAAAACTGGAATAGGTAACTTGCCAAAATAAATTATAACCCATAAAGTCAGCAAATAAAAGGCATCAATTGTTTTTGCAAGATAAACCAATAACCTGCAAACAGGCACCTTCAAAGACTGTCTTGACTCTAGATATTGCAAATGGAAAGCAGAACAGGCAAAGGTTTCAAGACACAAGATAGCATCTGTGAATTTCTATCAACTTAGTTGTAACCAGAAAAAGAAACAGCACTCAGGGGAAGTTGCAACTACAAACACATATTATTGCCCTCTAAGAAAGCAAAGAAGAGGCATATGTGTCTCTTTAAATGAACAAAATATACAGGAAAAGCACTTAACACCACATGAAAAATCTCTCTATCAAAATCAAGATGAAAAGAACAATACTAATTTGGCGGCAACAAAATACACAAAAAAATATCAACTAGCAAGAAAGACAAACAACATGGTTATCGATTGAGAAACCGGGAATTGCAACAATGATGTCTTGAAAACATTAATGAAATTCCAAATCTTAGTGAACTAGTCAAAATAATGGATCTAATGTAGATAATATGCTACAATGAGGGATTGTTAATTAGATCATAACATAATATGTAATATTCTAGGATTGGACATTTTGTCTATTAATGATGGAGAATATTTCAATATTGCAAGACTAAGCATACATGTAGACACAACAAAAAGTAAGTAAGACAACAACTGGAGCTCAGTACAAGAAATAATCATAAATAAAAAGATCAAGCCAATCATAAATGAATAGAAATAAAATATTACTTTTTCTTTTTCCAGAACGAACAACACGGAACATTTCATCCTCTGCAACGGGCCTCACCTGCAACAAAAAGTAATCAGTACAGGCTATTAATCCATTATCTTGGAGTAATACAAAGGGCTTTGACGTTATTAGCAGAAAGAGATTTAGTGAACATTGATACTCATGAAAAAAAATTACGAACAAAATACAAAACCTAAGGATTTTCTTCTAAGAAACAGATTGTCCTTAATGATGTGGTCTAAATTAACCCTTAGGAAATATGGTAACTCTATTTTTTGTGCCTACCCTAACTGTAACATCAATTTGGTCCCTTCACGAAATGTACAGATATTATTGATCCCATTTTCTGTTAATGTTTTTAGTTGATATATCCTGAGATTGTCTGCCCTTCCTTCACCATTACAAACTTTTTGCTTGGAGTTTCTAACATAAATTCCTGGCACATTCACCCATGTCTAGTCCTGGGAGAACATCGAGCTATGGGTATCAGGACAATATTGATTTATCTTTGCAAATCATTTGCCATATATCAAAAAAGCAATTATGTAAAAACCATACTTGAGCTATGAAGTGTTAATCAATTTACATTTATTTTCAGTCCAAGAACTGTAAGTAATTTCACTATGGTACCAACTCCCAACAGCTAATCTTTTTGTTTTTTTCTGTCCCTGGACCCACTAAATTTTTATTAAAACTATACTGATACCAACCAATACATTTCCCTATAATAATAAGCTCAGTGTTAGCCAGTGTCCATCCACCAGGGTGAATCAAATTCTGGTCCTCTTCACATTCAGCTAGCTTTTGAACACAGGACTGCCTGTTTTGGCCAGGATCAGCTCGAACCTTCAATGATATCCTTAACTCCCAGATGGTCTGAGATGTGCTTCCTTCTTCCATAGAAGAGCATGCATGCCAATTGTGGGTAGCAGGCACAGCTTGGGGATTGTGAACTGCAACTTTCCAGTCATGACTCCTGATAGTTGCTTCAACTGAGCTTTCAGCCTCCATGGTTTGGCATTTTTATGACGCTAAGATTCCTCCCACTCCTGTACAAACTCTACATAACTTCTTCTAGTGGGCTCCATTGAGAGCAGATTCTCCATACACTGTCCGGTGTCAATGCAACTAAAGAATTTTAAAATGATAAACCTTTTCAAGCTCATCAATCCGGTTTTGTTGTTGCTGGATTCAAATAACTAACTTTGCAATGAACCTTTCAAGAAAGGTGTTTTGAATACTACCTATGATGGTATCCAAGACAGGAAAAAGGATGATTCTGCCCTATAAATCACATTACCTCTCAGAGAATCAGAGGATCGACTAGGGATTTGGTCAAGAGATGATGTCATGTTCCAATGCATCCAACGAGATCCTATAATCTGCTCTCCTAAAGCCTGCTAAAGCCATGATGAGATACTTGACTGCTAGTGCCCTGAGGGAGGGCTGTTGTGATGAATATACACAGGGGAAGTGGATTTTGAACCTGGGAATGCACATGAGGGTGGATTTTTTCGATGCCAAAGAGGACACCTCACCAAAGGGTCTATAGAGCAGTGTTTTAAAAACCGGTCAAACCGGAACCGGAACCGGCCGGTTTGACCGGTTTGACATTTGAAATCACGAACCGGCCTGCAACTCGGATCGGCCGACCGGTTTTAGCCCAAACCGGTCAAACCGGTCCGGTTTTATCCTGAACCGGCCGAGTCAGCATTTCTTTCCTTTTTTGGCATTTCTTTCCTTTTTTGGATTTTTGGTGAAAAAAACACAAGTATAGAATAAAATTTGCCATTTTTGGAAAGGGTCCGGGAAGATGTAGCAACAAAAACTTGCATGTGCCATAACTTTCATTTTGTGGCTCCGTTTCAGGTGTCGTTTTCTCTAAAAGTGCATATTTTCTCGAGCTCTACGCATTGATGGCAATATTTTTCTTATTTTCATAAAATCTATTTTTGCACCTTTTTGGACCAAGCAACTTCTTGCAATCTTCTGAACGAATCATGAGCTTTGATTGCTTGTAGACAGACTAGTAATTAAAATTACTGGATAGCTTTCCAAAACTCGGTGAGTATTCTCCTGTGCTCGGACTAATCGTCCCACCTACCAACTTGGTCGCGACCTGCTTATTCAAATGTTGACTTCACATATCAAGTTATCAACAGATGCATAGGTTTTTTTTTTGCTATTTTAAGAGTCTTTTTTGTGTTTAAACTCCAATTTGCGCATCCTCAGACACAAGACTGAAGACTATCGTAAAGGTCCCAACAAAAAGAAAGCATTAATAGCAATGAAAGAAAACGCTGCAAATACATGGTTTTGGCTGCAAATTTATGTTTTTTTAAAGAAATTTGAGTATTTTTTAAGTTGCCGAGTATTCCCGAGTATTGGCCGAATATTGCCGAGTTTTGTTTTTTGGGGTCTGCAGAGTATTTGCCGAGTGCGAGTATTCCAACTATCACTTTATACATGAGCAAACTTTGCGTATTTTGTGTGTAATTGTTGGCATCATGGTTTCTAATTTTTCAAATATATTTCTTTCTTTAAAAATGTAATTTTTATGTGTTTTTTAGTAAACCGGTTCATAGAGTTTGAACCGGTCCGGTTCCGGTCCGGTTCCGGTTCCGGTCCGGTCCAACCCTCGACCGGTTCCGAGTCCGGTTCCGATTTTAAAACATTGGTCTAACCCATCTAGGGCAGCATGAGGAAGACAAACAGAGAGGCGAACATTGCTCTGACAAGGAAAGACCTGATTTGATGCATACCTGAACTTGTCCCCGCAGGCTAAGCTACCAGATTAACCTATAAAAGAGCAGGGATACGGATGCAATTCAGCACGGGTATACAGGGAGATTCGGCCCTGAATTCGCCCAAAGCTACTGCAGCAGGCCTGCGAAAGCACCCAGATTCATCCAGTATCTGCAGGCCTGCTGCAGTACCCTGGGCAAATCTGGTGTCAAACTCTTTCTTCTTTTTCTTTTTTAACTTTTGAGAAGTGAACTATGAACTTCAATACCGTAAGACAAAGACGGGGATGAATATGCTGATTTGTCTTCATTTTTTGTGTATAAATTGTAATATTTACATTATGTACTTGTGCTAAAGACTAATCTAAATTCATCAACTGAATATCATGAAATTTGGCATTGAATTATTAGTAGCAAGTAATTTGGTTATTTAACTTGTTTTCAAATATTTTGTTTACTTTAAGCATAATCTGTGGTAAATTTCACTATATTTTATAATTTTATATATATTTTTGTACATCCATATCCAAAACGTATCTGGGGCCAAAAACAATTGGCTACTTAGCCGGCACGTGTGTTATGTTGTGGAGCATGTTTTCATGTGTGGAAGTGTTGAAGACTGTACACTAAAAGTACTATACACTCTCCACAGTTTTCTCGAAAGACGTACCCAATACCTCGGAAAATGAACTCTTCTCATATGGACGGTATTTAGACCCATAGGTGTATGGGGCGGTTTTGGCCCATGGTTTTGATACCCACAGTATTGTAAAACTGCTTAAGCAATTGCCTATTGATGTGCTTTTGTGCATATGGTAGGGTAGACATATCATTGTAGATGTGTGTGAGTTCAAGTGTGAATTCAGGAGAGTTTGTTGAACACAACTCCAAACAGATATGGGTATTGTATTGAGAGAAAGAGGTAGCTTGTAATAAAATATGAGCAAGTGATTCTTGGTGGACTGTAGCCCAAATTGGGTGAACCATGTTAAATATTGTCTCTGTGTTGTGTTCTTTTATTTTTTGCACTTTTATTTCAGATCTGTGATATTATTTTGCATATTAGTTTCTACTATTGCATATTTTATCCCTTATTTCCTAACAATTGGTATCAGAGTCTGGTTTGGTTTGCTGAAGTGTTGAATCGCAGGGAAAGTTTTAGCTTGAGTGGGAGCTATGGCAGATGATGGAAGATCAAAGGTTGATAAATTCAACGGGCAAAATTTTAGTCTTTGGAAGATGCAGATGGAAGATTACCTTTATCAGAAGGATCTTTATATTTCGTTGTCTGAGAAAGGGAACAAACCCTTGAGCATGACAGATGCGGAGTGGGATTTGCTAGATAGGAAGGCACTTGGAACAATCATTTGCATCTTGCATCTTCGATATTATTTAATGTTTCAAAAGAAAAGACTACAAAAGAACTTATGAATGAATTAGGGATGTTATATGAAAAACCCTCTACCTCTAACAAGATATTTTTAATGAAAAAGTTGTTTAATATGAAGATGTCTGAGAATAGTTCGATGTAGTTCATTTGAATGATTTTAATACGATTGTGAATATGCTAGCTTCAATTACAACAGAATTTGATGAAGTTATGGCTTTATTAATTTTGTGCTCCTTACCTGAGAGTTGAAATAGTCTGCTAATGGCGATAAGCAACTCGGTTCCAGCTAATTCGAAGTTGAAGTTTAAGGTTGTTGTAGGGGTGATTCTAAGCGAGGAAATGTGAAAAAAGCTCAGAAATCTTCTACTTTAGAATGCTTTGATGGTGGAAACTAGAGGGAGACAAAAAAAGGAAGCCGTGGAAAATCTAAAGATCGAGACAAGGTCAAAATCCAAAAGCAAGATAACATGCAGAGCACTTGTGGGAAACCCCGGGCATGCAAAAGGACTATTGGGAGTTTCGGGACAAGAAGAAACAACGGGAAGAAACAAGGACGTGAATGTGGCAATAGGTAATATCTCATTAGGATTCTTTGATTCTTTCTTTGCATAATATTGTTAAATCTTGGGTTTTAGATTCGGGACTTCTTTCCATGGTACTCCACAGGCATTCTTTGGTTGATTATGTTCAAAAGGATTTTGGGCATATGCTTTTCTTAGTGATGATGAGCCTTCACAACCTAGTTGGAAAAGGTTTGTTCAAATTAAGATGCAAAACGGAATACATGGCTATTGAAGAATGTCGGACATGTGACTACATTAAGACGAAACTTTGTATCAACTAACAATTAGGAAATGATGGTTGCCTTGTGATATTTACAAAGAAACTCTTGAAAGGTTACCAAGGGTGCTCTTGTGGTGGCAAGAGGTAAGAAGGTTAGAACCTTGTATTTAACCACTGGTAGTACTAATGCTTGTAATCTTGTGGCTTTAGACGCAAATACAACATTGTGGCACTATAGGCTCGATCATATGAGCCATAAGGGCATGCAGATCATAAAGAAGAATTTGCCCGGATTTACGAAACAAGTTTTGATTTTTGTGAGCACTACGTATATGGGAAACAAAAACGGGTAAAGTTTCTCAAGGTTGGACCTACGAAGAAAGAGAGTAAGTTGGAGCTAGTACATTCTGATGTGTGGGGGCGATTCAAGTATCATCTCTTGGGGTTAAAATTATTATGTTACTTTTATTGATGATGCAACAAGGAAAGTTTGGGTATATTGTATTAGAAATAAATCTGATGTATTTGACACTTTTGTTAAATGGAAAGCCTTGGTAGAGAATGAAACAGGTCTTAAGGTAAAATGTCTCAGGTCAAATAATGGAGGGGAGTATTGCGACAATGATTTTGATGATTATTGTTCTAAGAATGGAATCCATGAGGTAAAAGACGGTTCCAAGAACTCTGCTGAAAGATAATGGGATGTCCGAAAGGATGAACAAGACAAGAATGGAGCAGCTAGGAGCATGAGGTTACATGCAAGACTACCTTTCTTTTTAGGTACAAGCGGTGAGCACAATTGTGTACTTGATAAACAAAGGACCCTCAAGTGCCATAAATGGAGACATACCCGAGGAGGCTTGGTTTGGATGTGAGGTGTTTGTCCATATTGACGAGGATGATAGGACCCAAGTTAGAGGCTAAGTCGGAAAAATGCACTTTCATAGGTTATGGTGGTGATGACTTTGGATATAAATGTTGGAGTATTAAGGACAAGAAAATCATTCGATCTCGAAGATGTGGTCTTTAATGAGAAAGTAATTCTGAAGAAAACAGAAGAATTCAAGAAAGAATATGCGGTGGTAGAGGATCTTATGGATGGAAAAGTGACATGAATCGGCCTTCAAGATTTTACTCAACAAGAACCCCAAACTCCTATATTGAGGTCTTCTAGGGAAAGAAGAGCACCTAAATGTTTTTCTCCTTCTCTTTATTATTTATTACTCACCGTGGTGAAGAGCCGAGAGAGTTTTGATGAAGCAATGCGGGTAGATGTCGGGGAAGAAGTGGGAGCAAGCCATGGATGAGGAGCATCAGTCTCTTATGGAGAACCAAACATAGGATTTGGTGAAGCTACCCAAAGGCAAAAGAGCATTGTAGAACAAGTGGGTGTACTGAGTTAAAGAGGAAGGAGGCAAGAACAGTCTACAAGGCCCTTGGTGGTCAAGGGGTTTGCACGTAAAAAAAAGGTATAGATTATGATGAGATTTTTTCTCTTGTAGTAAAAATGACTTCTATTAGAACTGCTTTTTGGAATAGTGGCAATAGAAGACTAACACTTAGAGCAACAAGATGTAAAGATTGCATTTGTCGATGGTGATTTAGAGGATCTATATATGCGGCACAGACCAAAGGGCTATGAAGTTAAAGGTACAGAGGAGATGGTGTGCAAATTGAAGAAGAATTTGTATGACCTTAAACAAACTCCACGTCAATGGTATAAAAAAATTTGATAGTTTCATGATGGAGCAAGGTTATTTTGGATGTCATCCCGACCAATGCGTGTATATAAAGAAATTTTAGGATGGCGGATATATTATCATGTGCTTGTATGTAGACAACATGTTGGTTGCAGAGACAAAAACATGTAAGAAATAAAAGTACTCAAGAAGCAAATGAGTGACTCGATTCTTTATGAAGGATTTGGGAGCAGCGAAACAAATCCTCGGAATGAGGATATCTCAAGATAAGAAGGAAGGGAAGCTAACTTTATCTCAAGAAGAGTACATTAGGAAGGTATTTGAGAGGTTTAATATGCGGGATGCTAAATCGATTAGGACTCCTTTGTGAGCCATTTCAAGTTATCAAAGCAGTTGTGTCCCAAGACAGAGCAAGAGAGAAACCAGATGTCCAAGGTACCTTACTCATCATCGGTTGGCATTTTGATGTATGTTATGGTGTGCGATAAGTCCGATATTGCCCATGTAGTGGAAGCAATGAGTACATTTATGAGTGGTCCAGGTAAAGATCACCGTGGCAAGCAGAAAGTGGATCCTTTGGTACTTGAGAGGGACCATGGGGATAGTTTTGTACTATAGCGGATCGGACACCACTTTGTGTGGTTATGTAAATTCAGACATGGCTAGAGATGTAGACAACAGGAGGAGCACGACATGTTATATTTTCACTATAGGTGGGACAACAGTGAGTTGGATTTCACCACTACAAAGCTTGTCTTTGTCAACCACGGAGGTTGAGTATGTTGTTGCCACAGAGGCAAGCAAAGAGATGATTTGGTTACAACAATTGTTTGAGGGGTTGGAGCATAAGCAAGAGGAAGGGAAGCTACATAGTGATAGTCAAAGTCATAGTTGGAATACTCGTTTGAGTAATCGCTGAGTCCTCGAGTAATAGCTTAACTTTAGTGCTAACGAGTAAATCACCAAAAAACTCGCCAAAAATTAACTCGCCGAGTTTTGGCGAGTACTTGCCAAAACTTCGGTAATGTATAAGAAATATGGCTAGTTGGTGGAGTTGTTTGAGGTTGTAGATGTAGAGATTATGGATATAAATTTTAATAACATCCATAGAATGAATGGATTTTAAAAGTGTAGCTAAAAATCCTCAGTGTATATATTTGATAATGTTGACATAACCACAATCATCATAGAGAGTATGAGAGATGTTTCTTAATACCTAGATGTCTTAATACCTTTCTTCGTATGAAAGAAAACGCTGGAAAAATACAAAAAGAAAGCATTAATAGCAATGAAAGAAAACGCTGCAAATATGTTTTTAAAGAAATTTGAGTATTTTTTAACTTGTCGAGTATTCCCGAGTATTGGCCGAATATTGCCGAGTTTTTTTGGGGAGTCTGCAGAGTATTTTCTGAGTGCGAATATTCCAACTATGGTCATAGTGTTATACACCTAGCTAATAACTCTACTTTCCACTCTAGGACGAAGCATATACAGTTAAGGTACCATTTCATTAGGACAACTTTGGAGGAAGAGAAGTTGAAGCTGGAGAAGATTCATACCAATCAAAATCCTGTAGACATGATGACCAAGGTGGTCACAAGGGAGAAACTGAAGCTATGTTCAACTTTGGTTGGTCTTCACAGACGACAATGAATGGTTGAGAAGCTTGCTCAGAGGAAAACCAATCTTCAAGTGGGAGATTGCTCAAAGGAAAACCAGTCTTCAAGTGGGAGATTGTGGAGCTTGTTTTCATGTGTCTAAGCGTTGAAGACTGTACACTAAAAGTATTGTACACTCTCCATAGTTTTCTTGAAAGACGTGCCTCATACCTCAAGAAACGTGCTCTTCTCATATGGGTGGTATTTTGACTCATAGGTGTATGGTGTTGTTTTGGCCCATGGTTTTAGTACTCACAATATTGTAAAATTGTTTAAGTAGTTGCCTATTAATGTGCTTTTTGTGCATATGGTAGGGTAGACATATCATTGTAGATGTGTGTGAGTTCAAGTGTGAATTCATGAGAGTTTGTTGAGCACAGCTCCAAACAGATCTGGGTATTGTATTGAGAGAAAGAGGTGGTTGTAATAAAATATGAGCAAGTGGTTCTTGGTGGACGTAACACAAATTGGGTGAACCTCATTAAATACTGTCTCTGTGTTGTGTTCTTTTATTTTTCTGCACTCTTATTTCAGATCTATGATATTATTCTGCATATTAGTTTCTACTATGGCGATTCTGAGTGGGATTATTCTGCATACTGTATCCCTTATTTCTTGACAATGTGATGCATAGAACGTGTTACTTGAGACTCCATACACTGGTCTTTATTGTCGTTTCTCCATGTTGAAAGTCTCAGGAGACCTTACAGCTCAACTCTGAAATGGGGTTGTAGCTCTGCATGCTTGAGCAATTTTATTGCACCTATGTATTTGCAAGGGCTTTTTATCTTAGTACAGGTACTTGATTTGCAAAAGCCAAGGAGAAAGGTTCGTCCCAAGGGTCTAACCCACCAATGGAAGCATGAGGAAGACAGACATAGATGCCAACACTGCTCTGATCAGGAAGGACCCGTTTTGATGCTTTTTTACTACACCTGTAGACTTGCAAGGGCTTTCTATCTGAGTACAAGCACTTGATTTTTAAAGCTTCAGGTTTTTTTATGGTCTTTACTTGAAGCTGTGAACTTTTGAAGATGATCACATCCACAGAAACAAGGGGAAGCAATTGATCCAGATCAGGTGCAATCTTGATCTCTGCACCAATCACAACCTTACATACAAGAAATCTATCTGCTGTCAAACTACTTCGGAGATTATTGCATTAATATGAATAAGCGTCAGTTTACTAGGGAGTTTTATGCTTAGTAAGCATGGACAGCCAGGGGACTATCCGATCTTGGCTTTACCGTCTTACCGTTGCTAAATGACTGCAAAATAAAAATGTCAATCAGAATCAGCCTCTAGATGCTACCAATAAGCATTTAGCCTTAAATTTTGTAACTAAGTCACGACATTTGGCAATTTTTGTGCTTAAATTTGGATTTCACCAGATGCCAAATCCTCGTTTTAAAAATCAAATTCTGCAATTTATTAGTACATGTCGCATGACCAAGCAGACTCCTAACAGACTGAGGAACTGCTGAAAAATCATGTTTAACTAGAGAGTGGATTAAAGTTCACATACTCTCAGACCCCTAAATTACCCGGATTTAAATGGAAATCTGGTGGACAACACGCTAAATTGCTGAAACTTAATGTGTTGCTTTGACAGCCCAATAGAGCAGTATTACCTGGTTCATGAAGCCGTAACTCTATGTATCAACTATCTGGTCTACTGCCACTGGAGTAGCACAATCAAGGTTTATCTGAAGAAGTTCTGGTTGTTCTCATACATAATTACATTTGATGAGTCCAAAAGTGGTGGGAAATATGGCTGAAAAAGCTCTAAATTAAAAACAAGGTGCAATCCAAGGTAAGATGGGCTATTGAGATTCAAGGTGTTCTCTCCCACCCACTTGGTGAAAATGTATGGAGTCTGAACCATTTCTGAAAGGTCTGAGTTTAAACTTTAAAGTCAAGTGACGAGCCATTTTGGGGTGGAATACACAGTGGCAATATTGCCAGAGATATTTCTGCTGGCGATGATGTGAAATGATGTCAACAAGCAATTGGGCAATGTTGGACATTGCAATCAAGAAGCAAGGACTGTACACCTCACTTGGTATGCCTGACGAGCCTGGACTAATGTCGGACATTGTCTTTCGAGTCCCAGATCTGCTCCTTTTTCCCAAATGTTTTGCTAGAGTGGGCTTGAAAATTTGGATCTCTAGGATCAATTGAAGGTTTTCTTTTTTTGTACCTTGACAGATCTAGCAAACTACTGGATTAGACCTTCAAGATACTTTGGTTTGCATTTGCCTTGTTTTCTTCTTAATGATGGGTGGGAGGTGTCTACTATAGATGTCCAATGGGTGAGTTCTTTTCCTTTTGCCTGATTATTGTCATTTGTTTCCAGCAAGGGATGCTTGTTTGGGCTCAAATCTTGTACCTTCATGCTCGATGGGCTCTAGGTTTGTTGTATTTTTCGATGGCCTCCCCATCTACTTCTGCAAGATCTTCCAAAGGGTTAGATGATGCTTTGTTTCACTAATTGAGTTGATGCTTTGCCTTTTCTTGCATATGCCATTTGGAATGTGTCTTTTCCTGTATCTTATATACCCTTTTGTGATATTTGTTTGTTTGAGAAGTCTACTTGTGATGGCCTTCTGCCACCATGTACAGCGGTTATTGACTATTGTCTTCTTGGTTGATTGCAGTTTGCTGGTCTTATGGAGGTTCTGTGGGACAAAACCTAGTGATGTCCACGCTCATGAAAAATTCGAAATCTGTAAGGAATATTCTCATAATAGTCTCATTTGATCCCTCCAATGTCTAGTGGAATTCTATTTGGAAGGAGCTAATCTAAGTGTATGTTAGCACGGGTCGTTGCATAGTTGAGGACTCAGGTATTTAGTGAACTTAAAAGCAGTAATGTACCAGCCTATTGCTCCTCCAATCATTTTGAATGACAATTCTTGTCAATATTCACTAGGATGCAGGAAAAGCCTGAGCCAAACAGGAACTATGCTAGGAAGATCCTCTGTTGGTTTGAATGCTGGGGACCAGTGTGTCATTCAGAGTTCTAATTTTTCATGGCACTCCTAGAAAATACAGCTCTCTTTCTTTCTTTAATGAGAAAATGGCAAGGAATCATGGCACTTCCAGTTCTCCGGCAACCAGGCTCTGAGTTTTGTACCCTGGAAAAGCTCGTTAATCTTCAGATTAAAGCTTTTCCATTGAGCAGCCATACCTTGTTCTCCATTTTGTCCATGGAAAAGCTGAACTTGGATGGGGTTGCCATTCCTAGGTAGCACCCATTTTCTTTCTTAGTGGCGAACGAGGGCCTGATAACTGTTCTTACTGCAAGGTGCTGTAAAAAAAGCTTTAAGCTTTCTTTGCATATCTAGTTGATCTCATAAGTGACGGCTGTTTTCAAATTTAAGCTCACATTGTAAGGGAGATTGCTTTAAAAGGAAGGCATAGTTTCCTCTCAGGATGATCATGAAGGTCCAATCAGCCTGTGGCTGGTTGTATTTCAGACCTTTCTGGTTTAAGGGGAAGGAAGGTGAAGGTGGGAGCTGGTGAGAGAAAGGCTTGGGCATGGACAATCATAGGATGTGGGAGCTCCAAAACTACTCTCACAGTGTTTGTAAATCCCTGGCTTATTACACATTTCCTACAAGTTGACATAGACCGAAAGACATATTACTCAAAGCATAACTTGGTATGCGCTGCGAATAAAACTCTGGTGTTCCCCATTGTCCCACTGAATAACTTTCAGTAATTTATAGAAGGATTGGAAAAGTTTGCAGTATGTCATCATGTCTATAAAATTAAGTCCTACAAATAAGAAACAAATTGTGTTTTTAATATCTGAGCACCACCCTGTCCAGATCAAGAAGAATAATAGACTCCATACCCTAACGTTTTCAGTTGGATAATAGTCTCCATAGCACTGAATTTGAGTTGAAAGGTTGACAACAGCACTTTCAACTATTGTGCAGATTTTGCGCTGCATGATTCTGACACCATATGGACCACGAGGAAAGTTCAGAGTCAGACCCTTCCAGAAACGCGGTTGTCATTGAGAGTGTAGAATGTGATGTGGTTAAAATTTTCATCATGAAAAAAGCCATTTCTAAGTTCCACAAAGGGTCTAGAATGACACAAATAACTTTTATTGATTAAATATTTGAGATTTCCACCGGTCATGTCAAGAAGATATAACTCGGTTGAATGCATATATATATATATACAAGTTTGTTATCAATAAGGTGTACCCCTGTAAAACAACTAAAGTCAAATATCCCAAACCTTGGGCGTCACTCTTAACTCTTCCTTCTCTGTGAACGTATCTAGACGGGCCAGGAGTGAGCCCATATCTGCTGAAATGGAAAACAACTGTCCAACACGAAATCAGGACAATGTGTAGTCCTACTCCAAGGTTTTCTTTTTCAGCTTCGATTATTATATCATCTGTCATACTATCAGCTATTTCATTACCAGTTATAGAATTAAATCCATCCATGTGTCTCAGCAATGGATTTCTGTTTTAGCTTATATGCTTTATTTTAGTTTCAGATTATACCATCAACTTCAGCTATTCTTAAGTTATAACTCTTTGTATATATATAAGAAGATACTATCAACTTCTCTGTGCAGGGAAATCTGCATCTAATAAGATGAGGTTCTTTAATGTTCAGAACAGTATCATACAGATGCTGAAATTCTCTCGAATATTTTACTGCCCTCTCTGCTGCAGCTGCCTCTTTTCTCAGTCAGTTAAGAAAGCTTTCATGTAATTACTTTTTTCTCCTCTTTTTCAAACATATTAAACTTTAGCACCAAGGCCCGGTAAAATTTAAATTGAATCATTTTTACCTACCCAATAAAAACTAGTTTTAATCATCTAGATAATAATAGCCAAGCAGGAACTTTCTAGTCAGGAGTTTCATCTTGTTTTCACAAATTAACGTCTCAATCCCAGTATAAAAGCGAACTTGAAATCTTTAACTGTGTGAAAAAGCTTTATTATTAACACTTTTGCTATAACTATGATTAACTTTCACAAACATGAACATGCAACTTGAACTGCTAAGCCAATACGTAAGTTCTCATTATTAAAATTTACAGCTTTACCTTAAGTATAGCATAAGCCTAACAAACATAATTTTTATGTAATAAGGCATTTCTAAGCTTTACCTTGGGAATGCAAGAATGTCCCATTTACCAAATTTTTCTTTTCATTTTTGCTTATTCATGCTAAAATTCTCTGGAAGATATTGCTGCTCTCCCTGCTGCATCTGTCTGTTTCTCTTTCTCTGAATTAATATAAGACACCTTGTTCTCATCATTTTCATACATATGTAAACTTTTGCATGAGGTCCAATTACTTGAAGCACGTTTACCTACCTAAAAAAATTGTTTTAATCATCTAGAACTGTAATTTAAGACAGAAATTTAAAACTGAACAAGATAGTAATAACCTAAGCAGGAACTACCTTATCGGGTGTTCATTCTTTACACAATTTAACATGTCCCGATACCAACATAAAAATATACTTAAAATCTTTTAACATGAGAAAGCTATGCTCCTTTGTATTGACATTATCACTACAACTGCAATTAACTCTCACCAACATGAATTTTCATTTGAACTGCTTAGCCAACACATAATTTTTATTTTTAAGATTTACAGTTTTTCTTGTTGACTTAAAGCCTAACAAACATGACTTTTATGTGGAATAGGCTTTTCTAAGCTTACCTTGGGAAGGGAACCTCCCATTTACCAGCTTTTTCTTTTCTTTTTGCTTGATTGTGTTGCTCAACACCTGCACATATTAAACAAAACAAGCATTTAGTAGACAAAACATTTAGTTATGTAAAGAACATTTCTTGAACTAAAACTCGAGAAAGGCTGCATACATTAAGACTTAATCATGTATTCTATTCTACAATAAATCATTTACCTTGGCGCGAGTTGTTGCATCACGGTCAAGCAAGTAGGCAGGCACTGCTCCTTCCTGAACATTATCATCTGTTTTGCGTCTGTTTGTCTTTTGTTCATGCATAGCGATTCTAAATACAAGCATCACAAAGGACGGCAATCAGTTAGACTTGGTACATACAACCAAAAGTTAACAACAAAGTGTCAAATCACACACTTGCATATGTATCATAGATGTCAAAATATAATCACAGCATTTTGTTTCTGTAAATGTTGAAATCGAATTTCAGCATTAGGAATAGACAAGAGATATTAAGTGAAGCAAAAGACTTTCCTAACAATCACCACTTCGCAGAGAAAACATTTAGTATAGAATTAATTTATAAAAAGAAAAAGTAACTCGACAAAGGAAACTCCAAACATCATATTAGCGAACAGACAGCAAACTAAATTTAAAACACTGCTATAAGATTTTGTATACGTGCAATTACTGATTACTGCTATTCATAAACTAAACAATAGATATTATTTTTAGATGCTTCATTTTTGGTTGCTGGAGTTCATTTCATACTCTCTTTGTTTGGCTATTACAACTTGTTGTGCTTTTGGGTCCTTTTGACCAACTTTGGTCATTCATGTACATCAATATAATTTCTTCTTGTTTTTTTGAGATAACTTAGATCAAACCTATGTCACCACATTTGAATTTGTGTTCGAATTCGTGGAGGACAAAATTAGTAAAATATTTGTTACAAAAACCCGGAGATAAAATTCGTGATTAAATTCGACTAACAAAAATATACTTGTATTTTAGAAAATATAAAATATAGATATATAAAATACAATTCTAATAAAAACATTGAAATATATATATAATAAAAATGTAAAATATAAATATATAATAGAATTATTATTTATAAAACGTAAATATAATAAAAACATAAAAAATAAAAGCTAAACCATAAAGTAATTATAAAAAACAAATAATTATTTTTCTTATATCACTTAAGAGCTTTAAAACTATATGTGCTAAGATATTATAATATGTTATATAAGAAAAAATAAAACACTGTTTTGACATTTCTGCAGTCGCGCAGTTTATGGCAATGGAAGCCCACGACAAAGATCATGTCTAGAACTTCTACAAAAGCCTGCATTCGCGTAGCTGAAACTTGGAATAATCCGTCTTGCAAGAAATGTGGAATGGTTTTTAAACATGTTGGCACCTGGCCATGCTATAACTCGTTCGCGAACTTGAGACACAGCGGCTAGGTCAAGACTCAAAACAACCTTACAATCACCATATTTTCGAGTTTTTAACATGGTTTTGGTAGAGGGGCATTAAAATCGCGAATTTCAACGAATTTCCTGTGACGGCTTGAGATTCGACAAAATTCGGATTTTTGCCTTTAAAACAACGAATGTGGTGACTGAGGATCAAACTATGATAATAGCTAAGCAACTATATTTCTCCTTGGTTAATACACTCATTATGAAAAAGAAAATAATAGATCTGTTCATTGCAGTGCCTAATAAAGCACTTGATCACCTAGCATGGAAGCTTGCATCATGAGAAACATACAATGATGTCATTGAGAAATCAACAACAAAGTTGAACAAAACAAAAATGTTGTAATACTGATGCAATAGCCTTTCTTTCATACTTTCATGCATTTAGCCTTTTGTCAATATACTAACAATGTGAAAGAGGACCCCACTGTGAAAGAACAATCAGAACAATTCATTTCAAAATTTGACCATGCTCATCTAAAGCGTATACACCAATGCATTCCCCAAAAGTGGAATAACCTGGTATATGCAACACTGTCAACACTATGGGAGCAATTGAAAGACAGCCCTTATAAAACTCAACTCTATTAAGGAAAAACCCACATGAAGGAGACTATATTAAAACTTGATGTTTGATGAGGTCTCCAAAGCAATAAAGGACAAGCAGGATCAGGAGTCATTGTCTACAACGATCAACAAAAGCTGCCCAAGGAAAGACAATGGAAGGCAGTTCTTTTTATCAGTTTGAAGATCATTTGTGCCTACCATAAGGAAATGTGTGTCCTTACATAAAAAAGGAAAAAGATTAACAAAATGAAAAGAGAGTCCATGATACCCATCAATCTCATCAAAGCACCCTGGAAAATAGTAAATACAATCATTAGCATGAAAGCAACAACAAATTTAATGAGCCTCTTTTTGGCTATCTTCTATAACTTATTCCATCGAGTTAGATCAAGCATCCAGATACCATGGCAAAGTACAATAAGTGGCTAGAATCACCAATTTTGATACAAAAATCCACCATTTAGGAATCTTATAATCCCTCCCCAACAAAAATCAACTTAGGTGGTTATCTGAGAGCTCTTTAACTCTTGTTGTAAAATGGAGTTATATATATTAGAAGTTCCAATCCGTGTACCTAAACACTCACCCTGATGATGGGCTCAAATGCTGATTATACAATTTTTATACAATCTTTCCTCGAAGCTTGTTATGAAATATTTTCTCCTAATGCACACAGGTCACAAGCGATGTAGGATGAGGGGCATCAAAGAACAAGCTGAGGACAAAGATCAAGCAGGACAATGAAAACATACAAAATAAATAAAAGAAATTGTAGATGGAATGAAGGTTTTACAGACAATAAACAGAGCCAGCACAAAAGAAAAGAAATTCAGATTGAAATAAGCAAATTTATTTGTGAAACTGCGTGATATTTTAATTACTTGTTATAATTTCGTTAGATTTTGCATTGTTTGGATTAAATGCATCAAATGTGGCAACTTAGAGTCTTGGTATGCTTTTAATATAGCATTGGCACACACAGCTGAAAGGAGTGACAATTCAAACAATGACATCATATTAACCGCATAAGACAGACACAGAGAGCACACTGCAGCAACTATGGAAGCTGTGGCCTTTCCAACTTTGCTTAGAATGGAAAGATGTTAATAAGCTAAAATGTGGACTCATAGTTACCAAGAAACGTGGGCATAGAGGTACTGGTACAGGGATGGGAACACCATTCAAGTCAGGGTCCATGTGTAAATGAATATATTATATAGATACAGCTATATTGTATATAGATGCAGTCACAAAGAAAGTGGAAAAGGGGATGGGGATGCATTCCCCAGTCCTATATTGGAGTTTCCTGGTAACTATGTGGAACTAAAAGACAATCTGATAGGTGTGGCAAGACATGTGTCAAGAGTGAAACCTAGCCCATGAGTTGAATATTCAACAGGGGTTGCAAAGAATATGGTAAGTGCTGAAAATATGGTTCCAAATATCTAGAAAAGCTTTATCCTAATGCAAGAAGTCATTTAAATGGTGCAGCAATGCACTCGAAAGGAAACCTGACATTGAATCTATAAATTGGAGGAACATTTCTTAGAAGTGAAAATAGGAGGTACAGAAATCACATAGGTACAGAAATCACATCAGTACAGACGGAGCAACAAACAGTCAAATGATGGTTGTCACTTGTCAGTACGAGGTAGAAGATAGCATCAGTTTCCTGGCAAAAATGATTTACCATTGACACTGAGGAATTAAGGCCTCCCTACATTTGTTTCCCAAGTGTACTACTAATACCAGATAATACTTATATAATTTTTTTCTTTCATGTTCTAAGGAAAATTATAATATCATATGTCAGTTTGTTAGGAAAGAACAATAAGATTCGCATCTGAAGGGCTTTCATTCTTGTTAGAGATGCAAACACCAAGAATGACAATCGAAACTTCATACTTGTTTTTGGATATATATAAATTAATACAAACAGCCAACGAGGCCATGGTCCACTGGTGAGTTTCGGATAGCAAATTTTGGAATGAAGTTATCCTTAAAGGAAGACATGACCTGTAAGAGATATGAAGTAGCCTAAGGATCCGATTCGTAAGGATCATGATTTCAGTCTGTTTTGCTTGTGAGCTCACATTTATGGATAAATTTATTGCTAGATCTTCTTTAAGTGAGTTGGGAATGGAGATATGAATGATATCTTCCTCAGTTTAGAACTTTGGGGTCTCAAACTGAAAAATAAATTTTGACTGTAGAAAATCCTTAAGCCTGTAATGGCTACATGCTCGGTTCTTTGGCTATGAAAGCTTTCTTTTTATTTTCAAACTTGAGGTTGAACTGGGTAATAAGCTTGCATGTACCATTTACAGATGCCTCGATCAATGAATGTTTTGTGGTTTATCAGGTGATGACTCTGTGGCTCATGTGCCATGTCCCAGTCCCTGATTTGGACTTTGGCCGTGGTGGTCCCTTCATCACACTTGCATATCTCATGAAGGTTTGTGCATATCCATTCCATGATTTTTCAGATCCTGTCCACTGTATGTTTTAAATTTCAGTACCATGGAGTTTGTTCAGTACCATGAAGTTTGTTCAGTACCATG
This sequence comes from Taxus wallichiana var. yunnanensis, assembly GCA_018340775.1. Lineage (NCBI taxonomy): Eukaryota > Viridiplantae > Streptophyta > Pinopsida > Cupressales > Taxaceae > Taxus > Taxus wallichiana. The sequence goes on along the minus strand of CM031236.1, from coordinate 132,858,930 downwards.
ATTGTTCAGATCCTGTCCACTGTATGTTTTAAATTTCAGTACTGTGAAGTTCGTTTAGTGATGTGCAATATGTTCTTGCTTTTCTCCCTACAACACGGGAGGCTCAAATAGAAAACTCAGAAATATGTTCAACTTGAAAAGATAAAGAGGTCATCAATTTATATTCGTCTCACTTTAACAATCCTGTGTGCTGTTACCAGTTTGCCCGGATAGTGTTTATAATGTGGTTTCCTTTAAAACTTGTAAACACAAGTCCTCAGCACCATCTGAGAATATGCAGCTTCTTTATTCAAAGAACTCAGAGTAGACCGTTGAAGAGCAGAATTCCATGGAGTGGTTTGAACTTTGACATGATACATCGAGAGGATAAAGAAGCTCTAAAGCATTGAAGCAGTGTTTTAAAAACCATTCCGGTTCCGGTTCGGTTCAAACCAGTTCATTAAAAAAAAATTGCAAACCATTAGAAAAACCAAACCAATGACAGGTTCCGTACGGAACCAGCTGATTTAGTACCGGTTCAGTATTGAACTGGCCAAACCGACCAGTTCCGTAATAGACCGGTATGAACATTTTTCCCAATTTTAGCTTTTAAGTTACCTTTTTCCAACCCTAACCCTAAAATGATGTTATATAGACCCCGTTTGGAACAATGGTTAAATGATCTCGTCTTCGTGCAATACAACCTCCGGCTAAGGCACAACCAATTACTGAATAGGATACCTAATACAAATCCCATTGTCTTGGATGATATTGATCCAACCTCAGAAATGGGTAGAGGAGAGTCACTTGGCAAAGTTTGATCCCGATGACTTGGGGTGGATGGCTTTGGATGATGAACCACTAGTAGCACCAAACATGGCAAACACTAGCCATGCTACTACAACTACTATAGATCTATGTCACTTTGCATTCGAATTCGTGAAGGTTAAAATTTGTAAAAAAATTCGTCGCTAAAAAATTAGACATAAAATTCGTGATTAAATTCGACTAAAAGAAATGTACTTATTTTTAAATTAAAATTTTTAAAACAAAAAACAAATTATAAAAAAATAATCTAAATATAAAAAAGGGTCTTTTAAAAACAAACTATAACATATAATTTTAAAAATATTAAATATGTAATAAACAAAAAAATAAATTATAAAAAATAAACTAAATATAAAACAGGGTCTTTTAAAAACAAACTATGACATAAACAATATAAAATATATAATAAACATTAAAAAGTTTAAACCTGAAATTAAAAAAAAATGTAAAACCAAATTAAAGGGTACGTGTATTTTAAAAACAAACTATAACATAAAAAAATATAAAATATATAATAAACATTAAAGAAATTTAGACCTAAAATTTAAAAAATAATTGTAAAACTAGATTGAAGCTAAGTAGCGAAACGTTTTGGATACGAGAGCGGGAGCGGGAGTATCCGATACGCGGAAATGGCAAAAAAATTGACCCCGGATACGGCGTAGGATACGACAGTACAAAAACTATATAAAAATTAAAAAATATATAAATCTCAGCCTTCTAAATAGGAATTTAATTATAAACCACATATTATGTATATGAAAAACAAGATAAAGAGAAGTTATACTATTAACTATAAATTTATAATAATGTACGATATACAAAACGAATAAAATTAAATTTATAGTGTATGTTATAGATTGTATAAAATTAAATAATGTATTTTATATAAATGTATACAATGTACAATATCTTTGTATAAGTTGTATATACCATAGTTGGAATACTCGCATAGTTGTATTTTTAATTACTAATCATCTCGGGCGATCAAAGCTCGTGATTCTTTGAAGATTGCAAGAATTTGCTTGGTCCAAAAAGGTGCAAAAATGGATTTTATGAAAATAAGAAAAATATTGCCATCAATGCGCAAAGCTCAAGAAAATATACACTTTTGGAGAAAACGGCACCTAAAACGGAGCCACGGAGATGAAAGTTATGGCTCATGCAAGTTTTGTTGCTAAATCGTCCGGACCCTTTCCAAAAATGGCAATTTTTTCTTTTCTTGTGTTTTCTTCACCAAAAATCCAAAAAAGGAAAGAAACGCCAAAAAAGGAAAAAAACGATTCGGGCAGAAAAAAATAGGAGAAAATGCGTTTTTTGCGGGCAAGAGCGGCGGCGAGGCCTCTGCGGAAAGGCCGGTGCACGCACGGGCCGTGCCGGCCGTTCTGCTGCAGCCTCGCTGCTCCTGCCCGCTCTACGCCGCTCCGTCTGCTCCCGAGGCCCCTGCCTGCAGTTTCGGCAACTTAGGATTGAAGGGTATATTGAAGAAGAGATTGAAGTCAAGAGTATAATGTAACAGGCTTGGATGAATTTGCTGTAGTGGATTATCTCCATCTTTGAAGACATCTGGCACGAGCTTTTTCTTGGGCTTCTTTGACCTCGTTATCTCCACAACGGTGTCAATCTACACGTCCAGTGAGTCAAACCCCATTTAATTTTTCCATTCGATTTCTTATCCCATTGGCTTCTATGACCACTAGCAGGCAGCGAATAACCACGAATGCAAAGTCAAAGTACCAAGCGGGTAGGGAATATTACACGGCGAATTAAATCACAAATTTTAACAATTTTTTTCCAGCTGCTTGTTGTTCGGCGAATTCCGCATTTTTCACATTAAAATCGGCGAATGCGGTGACTTAGCTGTAGATGTCCCTAAGGAGACGGCTGTGTCTGAGCCAAAAGAACTTGATCACATTGATGAGGATGAGGATCATATTCTTAGCAGTGGTGTTGAGTTTGATGATTGATATCAAACATGTAGTAGCTTGTAGCATATTGTTTTTGGACTCTATAGGCCATTTAGAGCCTCATTGTTTATGTATTTTGTTTTGGATATGTAGTGCACTCGGTGCCATTTTGTTATATTTACCCTTACATGGTATATACATGAGCAAACTTTGTATATTTTGTCTCTAATTTTGTAATTATGGTTTGGAATCGTTAAAATTTCTTGTTTTCATTAAAATTGTAATATTTTATGTATTTTTTAGTAAACCAATTTCATAAGTTTTAAACCGGTCCGGTTCCAGTCCAATTCCGGCTCAGTTCCGGTCTGACCCTCGCCCGGTTCTGAGTCTGGTTCCGATTTTTAAAACATTGCATTGAAGAAGAAGTGAAGGCTCTTACAAATATTGAATGAGACTGCAAGATCAAATTTCTGACCCTAGACTGTGAAATCCCAACACCGTGTCATGGCCTCCTCTGGAATCATGGAGAATTATTCAGTTAACACAACTGGGCATGGCTATCACACAGAAAAGAAATTGGATGAATTCAGAATTATAGGCCTGCAACAGTTATATTCTGCATGCTTCCAAGCAAGCAAGATTCAACTTACTCAATAGTTGTCTCCATGAATTCTTGAAGTATCTGGAACTGCTAGCAGCTAACTCTGCAAAATGGGTCATAACAATTGGCATCACCCTTCCCATCTTAGAAGACTTCCTGGGAGCTGATGTAAGACTGTTAATGGTTTGGTTTGAATGGCTGGTTTCTTCTTCACAAGTAAGGATTTTTCTGTTTGTCGGTTTAGTGTTTTTATAGACAAGAACCAAATGTTTTGAAAGCAGTTATGTATAGATTTGACAGACCCATGTAAGTAATAGGCTCTCGAATTTGATCTATTTGTTTTGCAATCTTCTCTTCTGTAGCAATAGATTTTATCGCATCAATGATACTAGAGCGAGAAACCAACTATGAAAACCATTATACACTGAAATGTACAAAATTTCTTAAGCAGGCCATCAATTCTTTTTTTTAAATGTTTTGTTTATCAAACCAAACTCTGCTAAAAAATCCAAGCTTCTATTTAAACTTTATTTTTGTTCAATATTGACAAAAAGATTGGGTTGACAGTATAGCTAGGAACATCACGGCCTAGACCAATTCTGGGTGGAACAGGCCCCAGTCCTGGACATGTTACCATGCGCACATTTATCCTCCAAGTTATGAGCCACCTTACTGCAGTGTAGTGATTTGAGGTCACTCTCTTTAAGAATGAACCCTTTCTCTACTATTTATACTGAAACAATTCTATCACCACAAGTATCATGCTTCTACAGGGGTTATATTAATGTATTGCTGTTAAACTTGTTACAATTGCTTCCTTTGTATGTCCATTTGGATTTTTTAGGGTCAATGGAATGCCCCCATACTATACATATCGTAAAATGGATTCTATTTCTACTCACACTTCCACGTCTTTGGGAACAACATACCGTCCAAAGAACTTCGTCAGATTGTATCCAATGGAAAAATAAGCCCCCAAATGTTGCCCTTTTACAACTGATTTTCATGACTTTGTATAGTTTAATTAGCAGTAGACATAGGGTCAACAAAAACAACTGGTCTCCCATGACAGTTCTTAAGGAAAAATAAGGTTCAACGCCCACCTTGGCGGCTTCAGTTTAAATAAATATTCAAGCCCTAAAAACTGCTTGTCAAACTGACTGAGAGTCCAAAAAGTTGAAGCACTTACGTTTTCTTCATCAGAGCTTTTCTGCATAACGCTTCTTGGCAAACATCTTACCCTTGATACCGAGAGCCTGTAAAAGTAAAAACAACCCTACATGTTACAAAAGCATTCAAAATGATTTCATCAGAAATTTTCCATACTGATTTATTCAGAGATTGCCTAGCTGAACTAGCTTCAACATAAAGGCATTAAAAAACAAAGCAATCTTGACATTCAACCTTTTTTTTTGAGATTTCTCATTCTTATCAGCTACTCCCTGATGCACTAATTATTATGGAAAAGAATATAATGAAAGAAAAGTTTGTACTTCACATCTATCAAGATTCTTTACACTGTCATGAATCAAGCTCTCCTGAAATTGCTACAAACACTGTTGTGAACTACAAACTAGGACATGTCAACAAGTACAATCATCTAGAAAGAAGCAAGCACAGTGGAAGCCTAATATAACCAGATGAAGTAAAGAACAAGAGTAAAATTGTATTATAACAAGAAATAATCAAAGAAAACCTTAAATGGAAGCCCTTTTCCAGCAAAAATCGTCACACAACTATTTCAAACTGGATGAATCTAACAAACATCGAACGGTAAACCATTAAATCTGGCCACAAAAACATTCAACAACATGCACACTAACCTTGTTGAAAGAAACTATTTTTAGCTAAACAATGAGCATTGCATGCAGAAGCAAAAATATAGTTATGAATGGAAACTCAACAAAGCAGAGTAAAAGTGAAAGGATTAACATTAAAACAAAAACCATAGTAAAATTAAAAGACTCGACTCCTAAGCAAACACATACTTAGTTTTGCATACTTCATCGTCGTCATTGTTTTCATTCGGAGTACTAATGCACCCTAGTACCACGCACACAAAGAAACCCACAAGGTGCAATGTAAAGTTTGTCCTAAAATTTTGGGGATTCATTCTAACCATGCCTTGAGCCTGAGGCAACTTAACACTATTTCTAACCATTGGTTGACATGCCTGTTTTAAATTTTAAATGGCACACTGTAAATAAACTCAAAATATAATACCAAACAAGTTCCAGGTTGTCTAAGCTCAATGGCATATCATGAAATTTACAGATTAGAAAGATAACTATATCCATACAGCTAGGACTCAGCCTAGAGCACAATGACTAGAAGCTCTAACCCTTGCTTAAATACATGACGAGCTTAACCTTCAATAGATGCTTGATAAGCCCATCATAGACCTTTCTCAGCTTCTGTCCAACTATTATTACTTAGCTACAGTCCTGCCAGATATGACATATTCCATGTCGTTTGGGAAGCTGTCCTTGACTCCTTCCCTTGCATAGTTTTATCAAAATCAGTGCACCCCATGGTAGTGGTCCCATGAATAGTTGATGTATTGAGTAATGTAAAGCTGTGCATAGAAAATTGCTCTCCATGATTACCGTAAGCTCTTTTGCTACACTCAACTCCCAAGGAAAGCCCCCTCTTCAAACATTAACTCACACCTAGGTCTCCCAAGCCAGGTCTCTTTGTGACAATCCTGATCAGTCCCTTGTTCGAATCAAATCCACTCTTTAACGAGGGACATCAGGATAGCTATCCAACAGTTGTGCATTAGCAAACCAGATTGTGAGATGCTTGTTTGGTTTTTTCAAATATGTTATGGACTCACTTGTTCTTCCCTTTGCAACCACATATAATGAAGTGGATTGTTTTCCTTCACCTTGGTCACCTTATTATATTAATTGCTTTCTAAGTCTTCCCTTGGTCTGAACACATTATTTACCCCATTCACAAATCAGTAAATGGATATGACCCTGTTAACTACAAATCTCTTAATTGGGCACGTCTGCCACACCCTGTGCCACAGTTTTTGGCATGCTACCTTCAGAGCAATTATAATGTTATACCCATTTTTACTCAGCTACTATCTTCTAAACTGTTTCTTTTTTATTTTCTTCTTTTTTTGACTTCGTCAACTATAGAAAGGCCTTTAACTCAGACCATGCACCTGTAATTGAATATCAAAGCATGTTCCCTACTGTGATCATTCAGGATTCTAATTAAGTATGCATTTTTTGAGAGTGCCTACAATTATGCACCAATATGAGCCATTTGTACATGGACAGTCCCTTAGTGCCTTGCCCAACATTTAAATTTGTATATGTATTTAGTTCAATTTATCAAAGCAGGTCAAATATTTAGGTCTCCTTACAGAACAGAGATGTTGGACTTCTGAGACTCTTTGCTTCTTCAATCCATTTGCATCTTTGAATGCAGGCTTCCTCCATTCAAATACTCTTTTGCTACCCTCCTCGTATTCTTCCCACAAGGAAAAGATCAATAGATCTATCAAAGAAAACATATATCTAAAATATATTCTGGTGGGTTATGGAGCTATTACCATCTTAGTTCTCTTTATGAGTGCCATTAGGAGGATCTACAACACAATAATCAGTTGGTTTCAGACTGCTCGAGAACTCTGAATATGTTAGAAGAATGATTGAATTCAAACAAAGATGCCCTTTCTCGTCAACCATCTTTAGGATCTTATAAATGTGCTCGAGCACTTGCTTATAAAGAACACCCATATTGAGAATGATTGTATATTACATCATGTCTAAACTGTTTCACTGCTTCTTGCCAATCATGCAGTCCTTACTGACTTATTCTCCTAATGGCTAAAAGGAAATTAAATGCTTTTGCTTGCTTTTACTGAGCTACACCCACAAGTGGTCATTCCTAGTAACATTAAAAATGATGACATTCAATACTTCAAAAGACACTCTCAGCAAGTTTCAATTTTCCTACAAAGGCAAGTCAATGGAGATCAAAGCAGATTACACCTACTTTAGGATTCTGGTTACATACCTGCCTCTCTCTATTTTGAGGTGTTTGTGTTTTCAAATGCATTTCCAGCATATTCTTTTACAATGCATCTCTTCAACACAATCATTAAACCAAATTTTCAATGTAAACAAGGTCACAAGAGGTTTGGAGCCCCTGTTTAAGGCCCAATCAACTGGACATATATTAAGAGAATGCAGACAATCATCACCCACTGAATGATCTATTGTAAATGGATAGTCTGACTGTACATTGTACAAAGTCCGAGTATAATTTGATTCCCAGCCTATTCATCTCGAGGAAGCCTTAAAGCTTATTTTCCATTTTCATGAACTAGCAATTCAGCCGCATACGTTAAAAGAGATAACCCATATTTAGTTGTGTTCTTTGGATTCAATAGCAGGTTAAACGACAGCAGTGATGTTGGGTATTTCATGACAAATTTGCTTCTTCAGCTTACTAACATCTTCATAGTCCAGATTAGTACCTTCAAATATTCCTTACATGTTCCTCCTCACATTCCCACGAGGAGGGAGATCAATCAAGCCATCTGAGGAAAATATATCAACAATAATCCTTTCTTTCTTTCTAATACATTTAGAATGCTAATTTTCTTTTTGGTCTTTCAGCCAAAACCTTCTAAATTTTACCTTGATAATTAGATAGGAAAACTCTAGCCCGGATATATCAGATTCAAGTTCCATTATAACAATAACTAAATAATCAAATACCTAGCAGGAGAAGGATTTGAACTAAAACCTCATACAGACATCAACAAATCTTCCATAACTTATAGCATGCAAAGATAGAAACAAACCAAAACTAGCTTTGAAAAATCAAAGGTGACATAAATTTTGATTTCTGCAAGATTCAAACTTGAAAAGATCAATACACACAAAATTGTGAACATCCAGATATAAACAAAATGGAATGACAAAAGTTTAATTATATATAACCTGTGAAATTTAATTTAGAGCCTGTGTGCCACTGATACTATTGTGATTGTTTAATTTTTCTTTGTAACCGCTATACTGTAAGGTTATGTAGCCCAGATATGTGTTTGTGTCCGAATATATTCTGGATACCATATCCAGCCCAGCCAGACCAGTATCTGAGCCTTATCCAACAATTTTTTTGAATAAAAGAAAACAGATTTTAAAACAAAATAGCAATGGGCTATTATTCTTTAAAAGTTGTCGTTTCACTAATCTGTTACATTCCACATTGGAAAAAGGTATTTGAGCTTTATTTATTTTACGAAAGTATTAAAAAAACCAAATGCGTTAGCGTTATTATATCAACTATGTTTAGCTTAGCTCAATACAAAGAATCATGCTCGAAACAGAAAACTAAAGTGAAAGTCTAAACTTTAACGTGCTTGGGTTTTCTGCATCTCAGCCTAAACATGTCTGCAAACAAGAAAATAAATTTGCAGCTACATCAACCAAAGAGAGTACCTTTTGAGCAAACGCAGCTCGAGTATGCACTTGACGAGCCTCCTTCTTGCGCTTCTTCTCGAAATGATCCAAGCGGTATCCATGCCGCTTCCTGTGCAATTCTATATAATCTCCCTGAGGCTGCACACACAGATAATATAACAGTCACTTCTTACTCTTACGTGATATTGTAGATTTCTATACTTTTAAACAAAACTGACCTAATTTGGTCAATCATGGACATTAAAAATCATTCCCTTGCTACTATATTAAGAGCGTTGTTTTTCCTTGTATCCCCTCTTTTAGCCAAATTTTCAAATACTTAATCTGGTAATTAGGTAGAAACTGCGTGTAAACGCTTATAGCAAGGAATTCAAAAAAAAACATTCTCTGCTACAAAACATGCAATTTTTTAAACCCTAAACCCTATCCCAAATCTGAATAATTATTTTTGAATCCTCGTTAGAACTAAAACCTATCCTATATCCGAGAGATTATTTCCAGTCCTAGTTGAAACTTAATAATAAACCCTATCCCAAATCTGAATGGTCATTTCCGTTCAGAATTAAAACTAAACCCAAATAACTGTCTGAATGATTATTTCCAGTCTTACTTAAAACACTTCCAACAACACTGGAAAGGAACTCGTTTTAGGGTTTACAAATAGAATACAACGCTGAGTTCACATACAACGAAATTTTCTAGAACAACTATGTAATTAAAAATACTAAAAAATAATGTAGACATTTGCAGACAAGAAACTGATAGAAAACATTTCCGCCAAATCCAAAGCACCGGTAGCAGATTGTTGATCTGGTTTAAAACCAAAACCCTTCGGTAATTTTTGTAATAACCAAAAAAATCAAACTTTTAAAGTACAGTAGATACCATTTTGGCTGTTCGCTGCTTGTATATGAAATGCTAAGAAGCAAGACTTCGGGGCTGTTTACTGAACAAGAATAGTTTTCCAAACCTAACCCTGTGGTTGCTGTGCTACGTTTAGGAGATTTAGGTTTGTTCGATCCCTCTCACCGACAAATGAGATGGATATAAGATAGAGCGCTGGCTTTATGGGATATATGGAAGGAAGGGACGATTTAGCAGTAGCGGTGGGAATAGTGTTTAAATTTGATGGCCGTTTACAATTTTTTTTTTTTGTTTTTGTTTTCTTTCATCTCTTTTCTTTCTGTCTTTCAATTTTTTTGTTGGGTTAAATTGGGGAAAAAAAAATTTAAGTGTATGAAGGCCAATAAAAAGAAAAGTGCATGAATGGCAATGGAAATGTTGTTAAAGAAATGGAGGGGGCAAATTTATTGGAGATGTGATAGGAAATGCTGTATGAGGAGGGAAGAATATATTGTGAAGTTGACAAAAAGTAACATGTGAGGGAAAAAACAAGAAAGGGAAGAGTATTTTGGGAACATCGTTTAAAGTGTTGGGAAGTAAAAATATGTTCTAGACAATAGAAAGGGTTCTTTAGGAAGCAAAAACATATCCTCGGTGTAACAAGTATGGGTGAAAAATGATTATTTATTAAAAATAACCATCGTGATGAGTATTAGAAGAATGTAGAAGAATTACGACGGCTCCATGGCGCCTTGGAAGCGTGAAAAATGTCGCGGGGGTCAAAAGCAGGTATATACCCATGTGACGTTTTTACGCCCCAGCGCCATGAAAGTCAGTCTTAATTCTTCCAAATTCTTCTAACACTTGTTGCGATGGTTGTTTTTGATAGATAATCATTTTTCATCTATTTCACTACACTGGGGGCATGTTTTCTTTGCCAGCAACCCTTTTTACTACTAGGCATATTTTTGCTTCCCAACATTTTTGGCGATGTCCACGTACATGGTCATTCTTCTAAACTAATTTTCTTCCTAAAAAATCAAAAGCCATAAAAATAATAAAAATCATTCAAAACCCAAAAAAATTGGTTTAAAACATTGAAAACCCAAAAAAATGGTAAAAATATTCAAAATCCAAAAAATTGTAAAAAATCAAAAATTGGTAAAAGACATGCACGTAGTTGAAGCCTATATCAAATGAATTGTCCTCAAACATCAAAATTTATCCTACTGAAAATATCTTTCTACGGTTCTTGTTTGTTCTTGTCTCAAACGACTCGCAGATCATTTTGATCTACCTCCATTAACAAAGTTGGCTTGCTTACTATGTCGATGCTCCCATGCAACAATGAGTTGTCGAGTGTTGTGTCATATCGCACGAATGTTTTTCATGGGACTATTTGTGTCCTCCATTATTCTGCTCACATGTATCCTTGTTTAGGGCACCATTTTTAACCCTTGTCGTTAAAACACAAACATTCGGGAACTGAAGCTTGATAAACAAAAACATTGGTGTAACTATCTTGAATGTTGTTTGTTTGAGTATGTGTGATTGTACTTGTTTCTCTATTAGGTTAGTTGGTTTACTTTCTCGTATTGCATTATGTATATTTGCAGTGGAGTTACACATTTTTATGATGAGCAAATGTGTGTAATATAGTTTTCATGTTATTCTACACTTTTATCGTATGCATATATTTTACTAAGGACCGATGATATAGATCATATGGGCAACGTGATGAAAACGAGTTATTTATTGAAATATTGGATGTGAAAGTTATTCTTGTATTCTTCACTATCATATCTTCTCACTATTAATTTTTCTTCCAAAACACCTGAGGCAATAAAAAAATTATTTTTGTCCCCAGCTTATTTCTTCTATCAGTTTCCATCGAATTTTCGATCGTCGTTTGACTTCTTCTATCACCCCATCGACACTCGAAGGGTCATCTTTTATTCTACTAATTTTTCTTCAAAAATTTACGTGTTTATGTTTGTCTCTTGTGTTTGAAGTGTTGTCACATACTTTACCTCAAACGGTAGGCGAATGTAGACACCTAAAATTTGCTTTGCAATCTTATTGCTAAAAGCCCGCTAATTGCCTTCATTCTTACCATTTACGTTATAATTAGTGATTTCCACTAATTAACTAATATTTCCCTCTATTTTGGTTAATTAACGACGCTTTGTTGATTACCTAACCTCTATCACATTCCGGATGCCAATTGATGACACATCGTTAGTCGTAATCCTCTTCTGAGCAAACAATTAGCAATTATTAGCTAATTAAGCCTATTTACCCTTGTTTTGATCAATAAACTCTATTATTGGCTCAAACCCCTCTTCCAACCATTCAAAATCACCCCTTTTCCCTCCAAGACATCTCAAAAGGCTTTAAAAGCTTATCATAGCCTCTTAATTGACCCTAATTGGTTAATTAAGGCTCCTCACATGCTAATCACTTGTTAATTCACTAATCATGATTAACAAACCTTAATCTACTTTATGATTTTAGTCCCACATGCACCAAGATGCAAGTTTTCCCCAAATAGAAAACTACAAAAAGGACCAAGCTCCTACCTTAAAACTTTACACCATACTTTTATTAGTATATCATATAACAAATATGATTAAGAGTCTTACTTCCTCCTTGGATTAGCTTGCTCAATATTTGCATCTAAATCTTCATTGTTGGTTAGTAGAGGGATATCTAATATGGCCTTGTAGCCATTGTTAGAGAGATTCTCTCACCATTTGTGGAGTAGTAACAACCACAATTTGATTACCCATAAATCTAATTAGGTTCATGTTAATTGGTAATCATCTAACATAGTAAGGATGCTTGTAGATTAGATGTTAATTCCATTTAGTTTTCATTAATGCATGATTTTAAACTTTGATCATTATGTGTCATTCTTAAACTTAAATCTTGGCTCTAAGCTACTTGGCGTTAGTCTTTAGTAATTAGTTATTGTAAAAGCTTGGGGTGATCACAAATTAAAGTTGGATTTTGGATCCATCTGGCGATTACATTTTGATTACAATATTGGTGCACAAGGCGCGTAACAACAGGCGAAGCTCCTCTTTATTTCAAATATGGATGTGTGCCCCACAAGACATATTATAGTATCATTCAAAAGAAAAAGATGGTAAAATACATAGGTTGACGAAAACTTCAAACTCTAGAGATAGTTTTGAAAGTAAGACCTTGGTGTTTTGTATCTCAATATTAATAGTAGTCATGTTCAAAGTTATCCCTTGAGATTTATGTATTGTAAGTTCCCATGCCATCTTTAGAGGGAGTTCTACGATAACCACAAGAAACTGGGCCCTAACTGAAAACACGTAGAGGATTCCCTGGATCCTATGTAGAGCCATGTATCTTTAAGATTTCACAACTAAAAGAGGCAATTTTGGTGGCCACTGAACATAGTCGTAAATGATGGAAACCACAATGTCAATGGAGCCATTACAAAAGCCAACCTTAACCCGGAGGTTTGTTATAAATGTAAACACCTAAAATCACACTTACGTAGTTTTATTGCTAAAATTGCACTAATTACCCTCTTTTCTATCATTTCGTTATAATTAGTGATTTTTGCTAATTAACCGGTGTTTCCCTCTATTTTGGTCAATTAATGACACTTCGTCGAGTTATAATCCTCTTAAGAGTGAACAATTAGCTATTATTGGTTAATCAAGCCTATTTACCCTTATATTTAATCAATAAACCCTTTTATTGGTTAAAACCCCTCTTCCAACCATTCAAAATCACCCCATTTCCCTCCAAATCATCTCTAAAGGCTTTCAAAGCTTATCCTATCCTATTAATTAATCCCATTTGATTAATTAAATCACCCCCACTCCCATGAGTTGTTAATCACTTGTTAATTCCTCTAATCAAGCTTAACAAGTCTAAATCTACTTTATCCTTTATCCCACATTCATTAAGATTCAAGCTTCTCTCAAAATAGAAAGCTATATAAAGGACCAAGCTCCTTCCTTCACACCTTACACCATACTTTTGCTAGTATTTCATATAAGACATATGATTAAGAGTCTTCTCCATTATTTTAGAATAGCTTGCTCATCTTTGCATCCATTTCTTCATGCTTGATTAGTAAAGGAAGATCTAAACATGGCCTTGTAGCCATTTTAGTGAGATTCTTTCATCATCTTGAAGCAACAACACAAATTTGATTGCTTATGATCTTCATAGGTTCATAGTTTTAAAGGAAATCATACATTTTAGTAGGAATGACTTGTAGTTAGATGATTTATTTCATGTTATTGCATATTAGCTTTCCATTAAGCTCTAATCATGATGGTTCTATAGTAAATTTAGCTTTGCTTTGAGACTACTAGGTGTTAGCCTCTTTTAATTAGCATAGTAAATTTTATATGAACACATTTGGCATGCCCGATGGGACTTACTCCATTGTCCTTTGCATTCATTTTCAAGCTTTTTAGATTAGTTTCAATTTTGGTTACTAACCCTCATTTTTAGCATATTTTAGATAAATATGGTGTTTCTTAACTAGATTAGTTGAGTTTGCCTTGTTTTGTTGCTCTTTGCAGCTATGAAGGAGGTGAGGTGCTACCAAATTTGGATCAAATTGACAAAGTTTTGAGCTTTTTTACTTTCATTTGGTCAATCTCGTGTATTAATGATCTACAGGTGCCTTGTGTATGCAGAAGTTACTTGATTTTTTTAAGTTTTTATAGTATTTTTAAATATTTATTTAACAGATCATATCTTAAAATATGTTTGGCCACCAAGTGGGAGACACTTATATGCTTTGACCCGCTTGCTTAATAAAGACTCTTACGTTCTTGTTTTAAGGCTTGCGCTCTGCGAAAATCTATGTGCTTCTTGCTTTGAATCTTGCATTCTTGCTTCACCGCTTGCACTAGCGCTTCTCTACATGTGTTTCTTGATAAACTACATTTTTGTTACTCTGTGTATGGCATGTGCTACTACACTATAAGCTTATGTTACCGCTTACGGCTTGCGCTACTACTCCTTTGCCTACACTAGTGAAACACTTTTTGTGTTTTATGTCTCGGACTGCTTATTAGTGGGAATTGCCTTGCACTAGCGGGCTTATCCTTGCGCTAGTGCCTAGTGCTACATTGCACACATTATTGTTACATAGACTTGTGCTAGCGCTCTATTTCAATTTTGGCTCGAGTTTTTCGAGGTTTCTAGATTATGACTTTTTGTGTTTCTTTGTTTTATAGATTTTTCTAACTATTTTCTTCAAGTTTTAAAATGTTAATCAAATTTCTAACATATTGTAAAGCTTTAATGAATGTAATTTTTCCATGTTTTTCTTAGGTTAGAATAAAGATTTTGTATGCTCTTCTCTTGCACCTTAGGGTGATCTTGAGAATCAAAACGACTTTAGTTTTCATTTTCTAAACATTTGGTTGATTGGAAACTTAATCTTTCATTTTTGCTTAAGAGAATGAACAACTTATCATACATTGTTTAAAGTAAATTTGATTTTAAAAAGTTCCTTTGCATTTATCTAGTTGAATCAAATAATTGTGTATGCTCTTTTCTCGCACCTTAGGGTGATCTTGAGAATTAAAAACAACTTTGGTTCACTTTGTTTTGAAAACTACTAAATCTTTTGTGCGCAGGACCTAATTCGCTTCAAAGACTTGGGATCTAAACAAACTCTAACTACATGTGTGTTGTAGGTTGTCAATGGTGTACTAAACCTCATTAATATCAAAAGATAAAAAAATACACCACTTGGTTAACTAAAATAGGTAGTAAAGGATAATTAATCTAATCTAGGAGGACATATAACGCAAGTAAGTAAATGCACTAAGATAGTATGTAAATGAGATAAGTAAATAAACTAATGAAATTATAAACCCTAATGTGTAAGAAGGAAAAGAAAGAACTCGGTTGAATAATGGATACTGTAGGATTTTGTGTTGTAGTGATGCACATAAAATCAAAAGTGGGAATGACGTGTCGGGTTCCCGTAAAGGGCATATCTCGGTGTTGTAGGCTAGATCTGGAGCACTTGGGAGAGGATTGGGGTGCCCATGAGTGCTCTGGTAGGTAAAGCAGGCACCTTGGTTTGGTAGAAAGGTTTGGAGCTAATCTTCACGAGTCCCAAAGATGACTATTATCATTCGTTGCTTGTCACATTAATTTTCTGTATTGCACCAAATGTTCAAAATATTCCAAGAGGAAGGGAAAACTTGCAAAATACCAAAAGGAAGTATCAAAACCCTAAAAAAATAAAGATGCAAATGAATAGGTCAAACCCGACCTCAAATTTGCCACAACAATGGGCTTACTAACTAAGCATTGTACTACATTTCGGACCGGACGTAGTTCTTGTGTGTGTGTGTGTCATGCCTTAGGTGCTCTTACGCAAAACATACTTTGTGAGGTACGAGCACTAACTAAACGTAGAAAATGAAATTTAAGGTGTTCATGGGATAGACTAAAATCCCTCCCCCATGAAGTGTGATGCATATGACCTAGCTTGTGCCTTGATGATGGAGCTATGTGGATGTCAATGCAATAGATGGATGCAACTCTAGATGAAGTGATAGTAGTAGATGATGTTAGGCCCATCATTATGGTCTCATAACTTTATATTTATAGGGTTCTTTTACTTTAATTTCATAATTAACCCGAAAAGGCCAACCACAAGAAAGATAAAGATGTAAAATGGCTAGAAGAGGCCCAAAAAGTGATGGGAAAGTGTAAAAGGACGAGGCGCCTGGTGGGACCGGGCGCCCATGGGCACCCCAGTGCAAATCTGGGCACCACGGTCGAGGCTAACGTAACGCGGGATGTTCGAAATGGCTGGGCATATGAGTGCAATAGGTCATAAATTACGAAATAAAATAAACAAGATGCCAAAGGACGGGGGTTAATTAGTACTTTCTTCACTCAAGAACCTTATAAATAGTAGTACGAGACCGAGATAAATAAATTTCTAAAGTACATGATTTTGTGACTACATTTTGCCCCCACTTTATGTTGGTGAGCGAAATCTCGATAACATAAAGTAGATAAAGATGTGTACCTAATGTCCATTGATGCAACCTATAATTCAATCAGTAAATACCCAAGGCACATTGAAACATCACTCAATCTAGTTTGAGCGGTCACTCAACCAAGAAAAGGTACCAAGTCCCTCTTTAGAGTTGTTTGTCCAGAATGTTAGCATGATTGAGCATGAATATATTCAAATCCATAATAGATAATCAATTAAACCACAGTACATGAATCAAATATATATCTAAACCATATGAAAGATTGACTACATAAAAACCATAATAAGATTTACCATGCGAGAACCATAATTAGTCACATCTAACACCAATATCCAGCCAATATGATCCATTATATTAAATACTGCAAAACATAGAGTATATATACTAACAATTCCATGGTTATACATACTAACAAATCCACAACATAACTCTATAATCGTTGGTCTCCCAAAACTATACAAATCAATACATATATATAGGGGTGGGGAATTGCCCTTCACCGCCTATGCACCTTCCAAAAATAGGCTACATGCTAATAATAGTCATGTTCCTTTACAAGGGAATACAAAAGCATGAAAATACTTTAATAATATATTTCCTATAGTTAACTCTAAGTAGAAATCCTATTATTAAACCAAAATTTTGCATGGCGCTCAAGTTGTTGCACATCCCAAAATAGACTTGCATGAATTACTGCAAGCCTTCATAACTTTACGTGCTCCGCACTACATCCTCAAAAATAGCCTCAAACCGCAAAAGTGCCTAAGTCCCGTTAAATGATCTCGGCGCGCCCGTACTTTGCTACACTTCCGCGTGCTCCTGCACACCCTATGTCCGCACACCCAAACCTTATGCGCTTTCATACTTGAGCTATATTTCATGCGCTCAACAGTACCCCGTACTAACTTCATTTCACCCACGAAATGGGAAATTGGTCTTATCCCTCCAAGAATTAATGAATGGAAAATAATGAATGAAGAATAAAGAATAAAAGAAGCTGTACTTTACTCGACACTTTGCTCTTCTTCCAGCAGGATCAATTCTGGATACTCATTTTTCACCTCTGCCTCGATGCATGTCAATCACTTAATGCATCACCAGTCTTGTATGGGATGTCTGTCACTATGGCGTCTAGTTCATCTTGAGTCATCTTCTCTTTTTCATTTTACAAAACATGGCTAACATTTGCCACTGCTTGACACCATTCCCTCCATAAAATCCATTTTCTGATGCGATAAGCTTCCCATTTCATTGATTCTATCATTTTGTGGATCTTGAAATCATTGTGAGGGCTTCACGCTTTTGTTTTACTGGGCGGAGCAAGTGTTTCTATGCACTCAAGTGTTTTATCCTTCATTCCTTTTAGGACTTCATTATCTTCTTCAAGATTCCTTGTCCTGATTATTGCATTTGGTGTCACACACATGTTTAATGCTTGATCAACCTTTTAAGCTCATCCTTGAGGCTGTAATAAAGATTCATGACTTGATTTTTTTCCGAAATGGTGTCCTTGGCTCTTCTGCTTCTCTCTGCAGGATCTTTTGGCATGGGCATATGCATAGCCCTTTGTTCATGATTAGTTTTGACAACTTGGTGCGAGATAGTGCATTGTAGAAGGAAATTTCGAGGCGGTTGAGACTCTAGATGCAACCTTACCTTGAGTTGCATCCCCAATTTCCTTAGCCATACTGACCAATGCCTCATTCTTTTCCTCTTCCCATTCCTTTTCTACTTTCAAGCACTCTTTTTTGCCTCTAATATTCTAATGGTTGTCGCTTTATCTATGTTCCTACGCGTAACCTCTGCGAAATACCTTTACCAGGCATTACTTATTTGTTCATATGACATGGTCGTGGGCTTAATATTCATGTGTCGGATATGTGGAGACTTTTTCATCGATGCGATACGCTTCGTACACATTGAAATCTCGCTCGTCCATGTGATTTTGCATGGACCAAGATAGTTACTTCTTGGTTCATGCGTTGGCCATATCTACATCCATTAACTCCCAACCATATAGATCATTTTGCTCTACGGTACTAAAACGAATGCATATGATTTTACTTGGATCATTTATGTACCCTAGCGCAAGAGTTATGTAATCTTCACCCACTTTTTCCTTCTTTGATTTTTTGCCCTTAAAAACTTTAGCATCCGAATCCAAAACCCGGCCTTCTCCATTTTTGCCTCTATCTTTGTGCCCTTAGGCTCCTCCTCATCATCTTTCATCTATTCATCATGGGGTTCCTCTGCATCCTCTGGTTTGCTTGGTGTCTTTAGGTGCGCTTTCACTGAGACACATCCTCCTCCTCATCCTTAAGCTTCAACTTTCACCTCTTCTTCTTCTCGGTACTTCCTTCTGCGGAAAGCCTAGGTGACCTTCTCAAAGGTTGTGATGAGCTGTGCCCTAAGTCATTGTTCTTCCGAACACCCTCTTGAATTTATTCTCCTTGCAACTTTCTCGATGATCAATATCTCACGCACCCATCTCTAATACTTCCTCTTCTTCGTGTTGCAGTGGAGGAGTAGTCGCATTCTCACTTTCCTCCTTAACGGTGGGTTGCCTACGACCCCTATGCTCTAAATCTCCACTTTGTCTTCATGTAATTGTTCTTCCTCTTCCTTCACTCTAACATGTAAAGTTGGATTCATCCTGTATGGCCTCTTCCAAACTGGGCATGCGTCTTCCTTTAATTTTATCTTCATCTCTCCCAATGATTTGTGCACTCCTTTCAACTCATGATAACCTCTAGGGAATAAATATTGAAAGTCGTGCAGAAGTTCAATAATCTTGGCAACCTCGAGTTAGATCGATAATCCCCTATAATAGTTTCCTTAGGTTCAACATCCATCCCAATATTCACTTTCTTGGTCTTCATAGGCTCGTGATAGGCGCGCACTTTCTCATCTGCATTGTCAAAGACTTTATGTGTGCCCTCTATGTGCTCAATTTCCAAGTTCTCTACCTCTTCATCATCAACCATGTAAATCATCTTACACTTTTCCCTTTCTACAGGCGAGGCGCGCTTGAGTTGCTCAACATCTGTTTCTTCCTCTTCCAAGCATGCCACCGGATCTAATTCTCCTAGCAACTCCTAAAGTAGCTCTTTAGCCCTTGCACTGTCTACCATAGTTAAACACATCATAACCTGTAATGCCTCATTCACTAGAGGTTTATAAGAAAATTAATCAAAGGTCTAAGCCATACCTTTAGTAACTTCTTGCCAATTTATGGTTTCTCTATTCAACTCTGCATAGATGTACCATGCATGTGTGTAACCTTGCAAAGTGAAATAAAACTTGTACACCCACAAAAAGGTGGTAAAGCTTCCTGCCCCTCGTCTAGAGTCTCTCACACTACTGAATGTGGTGTTGAACATGATCATTACCATGAAATGCACAGATCTGGGTAGGTGCATTTCTTTTTAGAATCGAGCAGATAAAACAATCCTTACTTCTCTCCACTCTAAAAGATTATCCCTATGGACAATCCACCAACGTGTTGTTGTCCCACATAGGCTATTTACTAACATGTTCCTTCTTTCCGCTTTGACATTCCCATTGAACTTCCATATGCAAGGGAATACTTCTAAATTCTCCACACCTATATGCTTTGGTACTGATTTGTTGCCTGGGCACCTAATATTGTGTGGCTTACTAAGGCATTCATCGGTGCCATTACTTCAGCACCCAACCATTTCATAAGTTCCATGTGCCCAATTATCACATGCAACACTTGTAGTATCACTCACTGACCGTCGTCATCATCCCACCGGAGAACTCCTTCCTTTTTTGGCTCAAGAACTTCCAGATCTCTAATGGTGGGCACATAAATTCTATTCAAGTCTTCCTCACTTAAGGGATCTACATAAGGTGTAGATTTTTGTCTATCGAGGTATAATAATACAATCTTCCTTGTTTTCAAAGCTGATATGCCCCTTTTTGAAACACAAGTCAACGTTGTTGCATAGCACTGAGGGTGCCCAAGTAATCTTTGGAAAATTGTCTACTTCAAAGAAGACTAAAACCTCAAGTCCCGATAAACTTGGCCCCTTTAATAGTAATGGATGCATCTTTTAAAACTCCAATGGGTGTTGCCTTAGTTCATTTTTCCATGAACAACACATTAGAAGATGGCTATAATGGAGGTCTTCCCATTTGAACCCATGCATCCAATGTGAGCACATTTACTTCAAGTGACTTGTGTTAATCAAGATGTTATTTAAAAGCTAACCATCAACAACAACATTTAGAGTAATCTCCTTGTCCTAAACCAAACTGTCTGGAGGAAGATTAACATGCAAAAGTTGTCTCTCATGCTTAACCCTTGATGTGCGGAGTGTTTTTCCTTCAACTAGCTCCCTAACAAAGGAATAATATTCTCTTGACGTAACATCTTGCAAACCTCTTTCAAATCATCAACATCCATTTGATGGAGATCAAATACTTTCTTTTGTTCCAACTTCCACGACTATTCCTTTAAACATTGTATCTCCCCTATAAATTCTGAAGTACCTCCATGGTTTCTTGATAAACCTCCTTATGATGCATAGGGTTCTGGATACTTGGCATGCATGACTTCCTCCTTAGTAATGGTAGGCTTTTTTTGCAGAGCTTCCCCCAGGTGCACGCAACCTCAACATGTGTAGTAATCTTTACAGGTACCAACTCAAGATCTGATGCTAGCTTTAGCATCCATTGATCTTCCATGACGTGTTGTACTCTAACCATTCTCATGCCCTTGTTTTCATGTTTATGTTTCTTTCTTAAGCACTCATACAAGTCGAGGCACTCTTAATAACTATGATTCTTTCTACAGAAAGAATGCACAATATTATGTGGACATTCGCATATGTAGTGATCAGGATACCCACATGTATAATAGGTCCCACGAGGAAAATCACTCTTGCCTCCCTATGACCGCGACCTCTAAATCTGCCATGGTATCCTCAACCTCTACCATGGATGCCATCAGAGCACCCTTCATTATAATCATAGTCACGTTGTTCACCCTTTTCCTTGGAATTATTTGCAACATGTTGGGGTTAGCACAAGGTTGTACAAATAATATATCGTATATAAACATACATGTAATAAAAGTGGATATTCTACCGGAAGAAATATAAATCAACACCGATTTAATTTGGTTCACCCAGTGTGGGATACATCCACCAAGAAACAAGTCAAACTATTATCCAAAGCTTTAAAAAGATATCAATGAATATTTAAAATCTTCCACACATCTTAAAACGTCTGATACTTTCTTTCTCTCAAGCTTCTCCTTCTTCTCCAAGAATTCTCTCTCACACAATTATTTTCACAATAATCATTAACTCTTTCTTCTAACCCTAGCTTTCTAGATTATAAATACCTTATACAAACTTAGGGCACTTAGCCATGCAATTACAATCAATAGATATTCTTTAATACTAAAATTATATCTAATTCTTGTGAGTTAAATAAAACACTCACGCACAGGTAACCAATGTCGGTTAGCCCTAACTGATGACGATTCTTACTTACATGACTGATGTTGGTCATAGGTGACCAATGTCGGTCCCTTCATAACTAATGTCGGTTACTATGTTTTCCAGAAAGTTTAATATAACATGTTAAATCTGAAGTAATTGAGCTCCACATCTCAACAATCTCCCACTTGGAGATAAATTACTGCATTATACCTGTACAACGTCATTATTGGATCCTTTCCTTAGCTTTGTTTCTTCCTCTTCAAGTCTCGACTTGAAGACCAATAGAATTGGAGTGTAGCTCTAACTTCTCGTTTGTTAATGGCTTCGTTAGCATATCCACATGGTTTTCTCTCATATGAATCTTCTCTTGTTTCAGTTGCCCATCCTCCAATGCCTATTGTATGAAGTGATACCTCAACTGAATGTGTTTTGTTGTATAATGAAACATTGAGTTCTTTGCCAAATGAATTACACTTTGACTGTCACTTAACAATTTGCAATCATCTTGTTCCTTTCCCAACTCTTCTATGAACCTATTCATCCATATCATCTCTTTTCTAGCCTCTCGTAGTTATGCAACATACTTTACTTTGTAGTAGACAAAGCCACAACCTTCTCGTAATCTCTAAATCCAAATTAATTGTCATCCCACCTACTATGAAAATATATCCAGTAGTGCTCCTCCTATCATCTAGATCTCCAGCCATATCTGAATCAACATAGCCATATAGAGAAATATTTGAACCTCCATAGCATAATTGCATGCTAGATGTCCCTCTCAAATACCTGAGTATCCATTAGATTGCTTTCCATTCTCTTTACCTAGATTGACCATAAATCTACTCACAACTCCCATTGCATGTGCAATGTATGGTCTGCAATCTGAAACTATAACACACATGAGACTCCCAACCTTTGAAGCATATGGTACTTTCGTGTCATGTATTTTACCTCCTCATGTGATGAATGACATTGATCTTTTCTCATTATTGTAGATCCATACGTTATTTTGAATCCACCATGTTATCCTCGACCTCTACCATGGCTGCCATCAAAGCGCCCTTCATAATAATCATAGTCACATTGTTCACCCTTTTCCTTAGAATTATTTGCAACACCATCTGTCAGACACCAACATCATGACATCATGGATTTCATCAATCAACTAACAATCTTCGTGTCATGAGTGGAAGACTTGCAAATATTACAATAAATGGATACATTCTTCCTTATGATGCACTCGCAATAATGGGCACCGACTTGAGCCATGTTCCAAGTGACATATCTCGCAATCCAACAACAACGAGCATACCAATTTATGGGGAAACTATCCTTAGTATGCCCCTCTACTTCATAATCTATACACCAAATTCTGCTACGCGTCTCATGCGTTGAATTAGTAGATAATTTCTCCAATTATTTCACCATTTATGTAATTTGAGCTTCTTAAAATGGGCTCACTCCTGTATCCACACTTCCAACCACCTTAACGCGTAGAGCCGCTTCAAGTGCTCATGTGTATCTATGTAAGTATTGTATGAAAACGCCCTCCTAAAAGGCGTGAACAATCCTCCAATGAACCACTATGCATATTGGCTCGAGTGTATGTCACAAGATAACTTAAACACAAGAGTTTTGAAATGAGTGTCATATTCCCGAAAACTCTCAGTAGTGCCCTACTTAATATCCTTAAGCACGTTTATGATTTTTACTCAAACTTAGGGATATAAAATTCCTTCAAAAAACATCTTGCAATGCTTTGTATAGTCCACAAAAGTCGATTAGGATAAAATTTTCTATATCAAATGTGTCGTGTGCCCTCAGTAATGTAGTTATAAATTGTCTTGCCTTACGCTCGAAGCCGTAATCCCCTTCGTGTGCCATAATATTTCACACATATGCACGTGCTCGGCTACATCTTTAATGGATCTATACTCCGGAAGACAGGAGAAACATATCCATATAAATTTGCTGAGGTTGGTGCGAACCTTGTCCACTAGAACCAAAGCCTATATTTCCTCATGTGTTTCTACTACCTCTAGATCCACTAGATCCACCATTGCCCAAGCCACCTGATCTTCCTGATCCATCTCCTCCAGTAGGTAATGGGCTAGAAGATACACTACCTTGCACCCCTATAGTTGTGTTAAACTAAATTCCCACATTCTGTGAAGTTGTACTCCTTCCGATGTGATGCCAGGTTATGCGCGACCACATTATGTGCCAACGATGTGTAAGAAAAGATACCTCCAATTGGTCCTTCAAATAAAGTAGATGAGGAGTGCACCATAGATGAATAATCTCCTTGATTAACTCCTGAACTTGATTACAAATTAACTTTGTCTACTACAACTCTATTGTTTACACTAGTCTGCAGCTGATTCACAAATGAATAATAGAAGCTGGAAAACTAAGTGCGAGGGCTAGGTTGCAAGTAGATTCGGATGTGCAATCGCAACCCATGTTGTCTCTGTTAACGCACTCTCATACGAAGCCGAATCGGGTTCCCTACCATGCTTTCCCAAATGGGGGAGATCCAGATGCTCTGGCTCCATGTCTTCTACATGAGCCCCAAATCCTTCACAAGCCATCTCTCTCCACAATGCCATCCATTCTGCAACTTCACGCTGCTTCTCTAAATCCCTCTCGCACACCTCATTGAACTTAAGCTACCTTTCTTCCCTCTGTCTCTCTACCGCTATGTCTTCCATCCTTACCAAACTTGTTCTGTCCTGCGCATGGTGGGGTTTAGTTATCCATCAACTTCTTCTCCAAATCCATGGTTACTGATCAAAATCTTGATCGCCGGTGGAATGTCGAGAAAATAGGATCCTCTGGGCTCACGCAAAATCTGAAACTCAACAACTTCTAGGAAAGAGTAAGTTGAAATTGTGTATTAAAAATATAGATGTTTAAAACACCACGAAACTAGACATCCACGTTGCATGTCCAAACTAGATTTACATCATACTGAGGCCTGAAGTTCTTCTGCGTCCAAAAAGCATTCAAAACTTCCAATTCCTCTTACACACATAAGCAACCAAGCACAAGCACAATAAGTGTCTCAAAGAACCCAATATTCTACTCAAATACAAAGCACATACCAATCAAATATCATTTCTTGAGGGAATAAGTAAATGAAAAGAAAATCATTCTGGAATATGTGAGCACAAAGAAGGAAATTGTAGATATCATGACCAAGCCATTACCAAAAGCAACATTTGAGCACTTGAGGAATGAATTGGGGGTCATTCTTGATCCCGCCAACAACTAGAAAGTGTATAAATGATATAAGGGAGCATTCTCATGATGTATCATCTCCTAATCAGTGCCAAATATGAAGGAGAGATAGTTTACTAGCTCATTACAATAATTGGTATCATCTACTCAGGGGGAGCATTGTCGCGATCAAGAACATATCAAGTGGAATGAAAGCATAAACTCAGGGGGAGTTCAGTAAGGTAAGAACATGAAAATATTTCTTACCTGAATAAGGCATAGTTGGCCCTTTGTCATTGTTGTCAAAGGGGATAGTAATAAAGATCGGAAACCGTCTTCCACAATAGAAGGGGAGAGTAACTCAAATCAAAATGGTCCATCACACAAAGAGGAAGAGTAATGTCAAAGGGGGAGCCATGTAAAAGAGAAGATGGAACCAGAAACTAGGTATGAAATTTTTTCCATCAAAGTATGCAGGTTTTTGAGGTAATGCGACATTGGTATTGTGTTGCCATCAATGACAAAAGGGGGAGATTGTTGGACCTTTGTCATGAGACATATGTGTTGTCATTGATGTCAAGATGAATTAGTTGATGTCAAGTATTACTGATGGAAAAATGGGAAAATTGGTAAGGTGAGCATGCAAGCAAGATGAAGGTTGATTGGTAGTGCCAACCCATAGAGGCTTTGAGATGATCAAGGATAAGTCCTAAAGGACTTAGAAAACATTTGAGCAAGCCAAAATATAAGGTGTTAGCCACTAAGTACATAGAGAGCCATAGAGTAAAGAAGCTCAAGGAAGGAACCGCGAGACTAAAGGAAAGCTCCAGAAGAAGCTGCTGAAGGTAGGTGAGTGCCACAGAGTGAAGAAGGTCAGAAGGTAAAGCCACGGGTATGAATATTTGGAGAATTTTGTGTATAAAGGCAAAAGATGTAAAACCGCGAGATAAGCGAGAAAATGTGCCAAGTATAGAAGAATGTCACATATAAAAGGAAAGTCATGAAGAACTAGAAAAGGAGAAAAGTCGCAGAAGGTAGCAAATAAGGAGGAAGCCGAGAAGTTGAAAAAATCGCACAATAGATACAAATGCCACGATAACTAAAAAGCTACATAAAGAAAAGAAAAGTATGAAGGACAAAATGAGAAGCCACAATATGAAGGAAAAGATCACAGACGCCAAAGGAAGCCATAGAACAATCAAAGTGAACTGGAGTGGATCAAGGACAATTAGTTAGAGTTCAAATTGAAAGAGTGAATGTTTGCATTCAAATTTCAAAGGAGATTTGATTGACCGAGATTTACAACTAGAACTTCACACGGACTCAATGCAATTCTCTGTTCTAACTACCAACATTTAATGCATGTTGACCATGAGGAATTTAGTTATAATCTCGATGG
The DNA here is from genome assembly GCA_018340775.1 of Taxus wallichiana var. yunnanensis. Classification (NCBI taxonomy): domain Eukaryota; kingdom Viridiplantae; phylum Streptophyta; class Pinopsida; order Cupressales; family Taxaceae; genus Taxus; species Taxus wallichiana. Next base: position 132,832,202 of record CM031236.1, on the reverse strand, counting down.
AGATTCCCGATTTCAAGGAAAATTAAAATAATGCAAAGAATATGGCTCATTGTTTTAATTTCACGATGCAAATTCTAAACAATGCAAGTTTCTATTTTTGGAATTCAACTAGTAAATTGGTTTATCAGATGCATGGAAGAAGGAGGAATGAATCCGAACAAGGAAAGAATAAAATTTGGACTCATCTGGGAACATTTAATGATCCGTATTCACAGGAGATAGATCAGGAAGAGTACATGATGCAAATTTTGAAACAAGCATCTTGGTCATTGGTGAAATAAAAGAAAACTCTAATTCACTCGTAGTAGTGGCTCATGAGTGAAAATTAAGGCACTAAAGCAAAGAGATCAACAAAGGCGGATAATAGAGAAAATACGATGCAATCAAGATAAGAAGAGCTACAGTGGTGAAGAAGAGAGAAGGGTGAGATTGGGAAAATGAAGAAAAAATGATAAGATAAACAAGGCATCACAACAGTTGACTGAATGAATAAGAGAGAGAGAACGAATGAGTAGAAGAAAGTGACAGAGAAAGAACACATATCAAGCCAAAAAAGAGATCATAACCTATTATACAAAAGCAATATGTAACTAGATGATCAAACTGTGATTGTAAAATAAGTCTAAGTTGTAGCTTAGTAATTTAGGGAGTTGTAGCTTCCTTGTAGGTGGGTACCTTCAAAAGAAATCTCTTGTGATGCGTAATATTATCTTGAGTCATTTTCTTTGCATAATATCATCTTAGGTGTAGGGGTTGGTGCTCCTTGTGGGATCGGTGTCTCACTAAAAAAATCTTGTAAGATGTGTTATATTCTTATGATTCCTTGCTTTGTGTAATATAAGTAATGGTTTTGGTGGGTTTTTCTCCCAAAAGGGTTTCCCACGATAAATCTTTGTGTTATGTGTTTATGTGTTGATGATTGTTTAACTAAATATATACTACTCATAAATATACACTGATAAGGAATATATATCTAGAATCAAAGTGTAAAATTTTTAATCAAAGAGCGATTCACCCCCTCAATTCTTGTGATCAACAAAATACTCTAACCATTGCATTCTTCTATCAACCTCATCTTCATCTTGTCCTTTCAAGGACACACTCACCTTTGCTTCTTTCTTCAATGGCTCCCTCATGAACACTTGCACCTGATTCTTAGCTTTCTCCACAAATTCCTTTATACCAAACACCATGCTCCTCTTTTCATCACCTGCATGTTGATCCATCAAAGGTGCCAAAATATGCTCTTTTCCATATGTAATTAGAATTTTTATTATACCATTAGAAAATACTCTTCTATCATATTTCCATGGTCTACTTAGGAGTAAATGACATACATCCATAGACGTCACATCACACAAAACTTCATCATGTAAACTCCCAATCTTGAAAGGAACTCTACATTGGTCATTTATAAGAATATGGTGATCCTTTTGAACCCATGCTACGCTATAAGTTTTAGGGTGAACTAATATTTTAAACCCAATTTACTAACGATTTCTTCTAAGACAATGTTGTCTCGCACTACCATTATCTATAATAACATTGCATCACTTACCTTTTGTCTTGCATCTGGTCCTGAATATACTTCTCCTCACTGTAGGCTGGTTCTTGAACTTTGGCTTATTGATGTAGAAGGACTATCCTTAGTAACAATGATTCTCCATGCTTCTAACCATAATATCTATTATCGACCTTTCCATTCTTGTCATTATTGACCCTAGGTTTCCGATCTCATATTCCATACTCCTTTGGGTTTCATCATATCATCCATCCTTCCCATTACTCCTTCTTGGATCAAATTCATAATTCCCTCCAATGATGGCTTCTCTATTTTTTCCATATTGCCAATAATAAACTTTTGCTTTATCTTAATCAACAAAAATCTCAATCTCTCAATATACTTGTTCTAATCAAATAAAACCACGCTCGATACCACAACTTATGCCTTGGTATACACCTTCCGAAACAAATTCTTATACTTGAAATCAACTTACCTTTTTAAGTCTGCAAGATCCTTCTGACAAATGAGAATATTCAATTATGGTAATCTCATTTAATCATGGAATGGTATTTGATAAGACATGAATACTATTATTTATTTTGCTCTCATTCATCATACTTACTTGAGGATCTTGACACACTCTTCATTCAATAAATACATTTATCACACTAGTTTATAATGTTAACTCTAAACTACCATCATAATTATTGCATTCTTATAAACACTATAGGCATGAAAACATGAAATGATTACCTTGCTCTATTATATGGCTCCATGGTCCTTGAACATCCATCTCCTTATTCATTCCATCCATGCATACTCTCCTACTATTATTACACACATTGTTTCCTTCTCAATCACAAAGCATGCAATATCCTTGACACTCAAGCCTAGATCTAATTAGGTATGTTTGTATTGGGGCTCATATAGATTTATGAATCACTCCCTACTCTTGTAGAACACACTTGTCTATGCTAATAAAAGGTGTCTAAATATTTTCTTTGATCATATATTTTGCATTCCATCATAGTTTTCTTCTAGGTCTTTTTGACTACTAACCTGTTTAAATCCAAATGCTCAAATATCACAATCCTTCATGTAACAATCATACAATCCAACAAGGAGTCTTACTTTAAGGAGTTCTTACTTATACCTAAGTTTCAAGATTTGTTCCTTTGTACAAAATTGTACCTTTATACCACTATTTCTAGGTAAATTAGGCTTATTTTGATCCTAAGTCATAAAAGTAGGCACTTATGAGCATAATCTCACCTAAAATTTGTTAGATCTACCTTAGGAATATCAATAATATGGTTTCTACAAATTTTAAGGGCTTGGCTCCAAAATTTTACCATCCATGAAACTCGTTTTCTCCTTGTTTTGTGTCTTATCTCAATTAGATCAAACTTTACAATATATTTTCCACATGTGTGAGTTGAGACTAAAATTTTGGTATACTTCTAGACTCACCTGGGAAGAGATGCTCACAAAATTTTATGAATTTATGATGGTTACAAATCTAAATATTCCTTTCCTAGTTGGGGCAAGAGCCATTAATTATAGCTCTGAGGTTTCAAGAGCTACAAAAATTTAATATGAATCCTTATGTCTTTCCTCAACTATTCATACTCTCATAGGCTTCAAAACATTCATTTTATCCTGACTGTCATTTTTCCTTCTCTTGGCCTAGGTAGAGTAACATACATATAGTCCATTCAAAGACAAATTATTCAAGAAAACTTATCACAAATTTTACATGCAACATCAATATATATATATATATATATATATTCATCATTCATTAAAAATATTCATTACATATTTTCCCTCCGTATTCCATCATAAATTCCCTCTTATAGCTCCTAATTTATTCTTACTAGCTTCCCTAAATATCTTATTCTTAGCTTCTAGATGAGATCAACAATCTTCCAATCTTAAGAAAGGATGCTAATACACCCCAACTCTCTCTCTAATCATTCCAAACCATCTCTATCCTATAATACACCTTAAAATAGCCTTTATTAGGCTTATGTCAACTAATTTTAATCTCCTACACACCTAAGACTTCATTTTTACAAGCATAGTTAATTTTACATTAAATTATCTAAACAAAGTCAATCATTATCACTATAACAAGTAGACCTTATATTACTATAACATACTTAACATCTTGATGCTCCTTCATCAAAATATAACTATAATAAATCCATGTATAGGGTATACTATGCCAAAATCGAATGGCACAAAAAAGTGTATTAGTTAATGTGACTATTGGGCATAATGAAAACATGCAACCGAGTGTGACTAATCATGACTATTTGGTACAAAGGATTCCAATGTAGTATGAGATGTTCTCATGGATATAAGGGTGATAATAGTTATGGTGGAAAATATTTGGTGAAGAATGAGGCTATAGGTGTGAAAACAAGTCGTGAGCATAGCAATGCGGTGAGAAAGTGTGATAAAATATCGAGGGAAGACCCAAGTAGCAAAGGGCATCTGAGAGGTAACATATGAAATGGAAGAGGGCGTAAGATAAATTTTCAGTGCATGAATATCATTTGGGATAGGAAATGAATCAAGAGCAAGATAAATACTAAAAAATCATAGGACATTAGACTAAGAATAGGTGATACAACTAAATGAGTATGTGAGTCAATAATAGGGTATGTGAGTATACGAGGATTGGAAAGTATATAAATAGTAGCTTCATGGGATTGTGCAAGTAAAGGTGGTTCAAATCAGACACCTCTAATTATAACCACCTAGTGGTTATAAATGAATTTGATACATCGATGCTTTGAATAGAGGGGATAACATAAACTAAATATAGCGAAAGGAGCCCCTAAGCACATGTCTCGAAGAAGGAATCAAATTAACCAAAAACATGGTAGCAATGGTAACATGATCAATCGTAAGAGGTAAGCTAATATGTCCCAAGTGTGTAGTATCGTCAAAATATATTTGATTTTTTGTACCCAAGGGAGTGTAACAATCTAAAAGTGCATACATTATGGGTAACTAATTCTTTTATCACCACACTATAGATATGTTGGTGATTAAAAATGCTTGAATATGTAGTATGTTGGAAGAAAAATCATAAGCTATATCGGTGTTGTCAAAGGTAATGATTGATGTGGTGGAAGAGATCATACATTAATGCATTAGAAACATATGGAGGAGGGACCACGTGATAATTTGGAAAGCCATCGAGAGGACAATATAACAAGATAACAATCAAGCTCATGTTGTCAACATTTTTGGGAGAATCTTTTCATTGGGGTGTATCTAGAACTTCTATACCATAATTATCAATGATTTTTTTATAATGCGGTAGAGATGAAGAAAAATTAGTAGGATGGCCACAACACTAGTGATAGTTTCAATGTGCACTAACATCTAAATTACAAACATGAGGTGTAATGATCTATAAATCAGTAAGTGGTGGAGGGAGATATATAAGTTTGCACATAAGTAATTTTTAAAGCACTGTTTGAGGAGAGCAAGGAAATTGAAAACATTCCAACAAAAGGTGTGAAATAGGGATGTATCGAAGGGTACCATCATTCTTGTAAGAGATAGAGACATGCGTACCCATATATAATGGGTTAACAAATGGATATAATGTTGTCAAATGAGTTGAATAATGGACCTAGTTAGAGGGATGTTAACCCATAGCAGAAGGAAAAAGTAAACATCTAGATTTGAATAAATGATTATAAAAGATTTAAGGAAGAGGTATGATGACAAATAATGTTGAGACTAGGAGAAAGAAATCATAGGAAACGAGAGGTTTGGGAAATGTATTATATTCAATAGTCAGTTCACCAAATGTTTACACCATTATTTATATTTATAATGAGAAAGGTGTAATGATTATAAATAGGTATAATATTTTGATCTAATTAACTTCCAACATCAATTATACATAACCAAAATAATGCATTCCAACTTGAAATAAACTAAGAAATTGATAAATGATTAGTAACTTGTTCAAAATACAAGAGGGAAATAGGCTTAGCTTGTTTAGGAAGATTATGGAATGATCTTGATGTGCCAAAATGGAATAGAAGATTCTAGGAATCTAAGTTCTACACAAATTTTTAAGAACTGAAAAAATTGTAGGATCATGATTATACATGTTATGTATAATCTAGACAAGATTTATAGGGTCCAAGATAAATATTATACGGTTTTGGACCAAGAGGTGGTTGGAATTAAAATTGTTTTATTTCTATAATTTATCCGGAAATGGATCTTGCTATATGTATCTCTTATTTACACAACCTCGGGATGAATTATAATTATATATAAAAGTATAAAACCCTAACAACATGCAAAACCCTTCATTAGAGAATTAGAAAATCAAGGATACAAACATGTGTGTTGTGTGTGCATGAGTGAGTGAGAGAGAGAGAGAGAATGGCATTATGAGGGAATCTGAAAATAAATGAGCATAGTGGAGGTTCTTGTTAACGCACAAAATTAGTACCATGTGATTTGGTCATGGAAAATCACTACTTTTGGGTAACATGGGAATGTCTCCAATGTGTGGGACCTTGCTTCGAGAGAATCAAGCCTCGTGTAGTTATATTAGGTCTTTTTGCAAGTGTGTAAAGCTAACCAACCCCTAGGGGTGAATTTGTGTCTCTTGACACCAAGAGATATAGAGATACATGTTTAGTATAGAATGTACCCAATGTGGTAGTAGTGAGATGTGGTGTGAATCAACTATGTGGCCTAACCCTTGTGTTTATTAAAACCTTTGTGAAATTATTTGAATGAATTTTCTCTTTATTAAGACATGAATATATGATATTTGCATGCTTGTAGATGGGTAAAGCTAGGATGTGTAACCTAGTTTAGTGCTTCATACTTGTATTAGGGACTACCCTAGATGTTGTTTAGTTGATTTGAGAAGGTATAAAAACTATTTGATTGATTTTGGAATGAAATTTTCTATAGGATATTGTAGGAATAATAGGCAAGTTATAATGACTTGCTTATATGGTCAAGTTCATTGGTGAAATATAATAATGAGGTCAACTCTAGGAAGATGAAATTACCCAAATAATGATTTAGCATCAGAAAAAGAAGAGTTGATAATTAAGAAGGGGAAGGATTGTACATGTTATCCAAGACCGAACCCCACATCATGACCCTTCCATATGGTTTTAGACAAGAGAAAAAATACTAAACTAGAAGTTATGTAATGAATATCAGACATTTTATGCTTCTTTTATTGAATAATATTTAAAGAATTGGTGATAAAGGATGATGTAAATATATGAAATTTTTAGAATGGATATAGAGATGATGCTATTGGATTATGAATGTTGGCATTTTTTTGAAAAGGGTATAAGATCAAACTTGCACTGTCTGAAGACAAGTTACCAAATTTTATTGTTTAGAATTCAATAAAATTGCTCGTTCTTGCCTAGAATTTTCTTAACCTCTCATATTCGATAATAAAACCAACACATTATTTTACTATCATTGAGAAGGGAATCTCATTTGAGATCATTTTTCTCAAAAATCAAAACTTAACAAATCCTTGTAAAAGGTATATAAAACTTAGAATAAAACCATTGTAATTATCTCTCAAGTTAATACTCTCAAGGCTACTCGATCTAATTATCCAGCTTAAATTTGCTAATACCATTAACACTTCATTGTATTCCAATAATTCCATAGTTCACCCTTTATATAATTTTACTCACTGACCTGAGGAAATTATCACTAGTTAGATCCCTCTTATAAATTATGTTAGCCCTCACAACCACCCTCAATGCCTAGCCATTTTCCCATTTGAACATGTGAAAACCACTTGATTATTGACTATGTATAATGATGTTGATATGGATGAGGGTTTGTGTATGGTTAAAAAATAAAGGATCTAACTAATCCTATTGATAAATCTTCTAACGAAGCTCTAATTTGGGGTCATGTTATTTATGATAAGAATGAGATGCAAGAAAATATCATGTAGACTAATAAGAAACTATCACACTCTCCACATAGCAATGGGATCTCTTCCTCTAACTTAAATGATAAAAAACCAATATTTCTCAATAATCAATTCATAGTCTTGAATTCGAGAGCTAGAATATTATGTTCCCCTTCCTTAATGAAGTGAACATTTATTTCTTGGAATGTGAGGGTTTTGTCATTCCTATTCATAAATTTAAGATAAAAATACTCTTGATAAATGACATGTCAATATTTTTCTTTAATAAGTGAAGGTTGGGGGTCAAAATTGAGTTTTCCTCAAGGAATTATGGAAAGAGGTGTCATTTTTAATCACATTTATTATGGAAGTGGTGGAGTCATGCTTGGTGTTTCTCTTTGGATCAAAACCTCATTTTCCAACATGGGGAAGATCCTTTGCATCATTGTATTTGGTTAACTATCCTTATTCAAATATTTATTTTTGGTGTGTCTCTATCTATGCCTCAAATTATCATCATGAATGTATTCTCCTTTAACTAAGTAGGTGGTTAGAGAGGAATTTAATATGATTGAAAACAAAAAGGGTTGAAGTTTCCTTGGTCATTATTTTTTTTTGAGACGAATTTGGGGCTTGGATTTACTACATAAATTCTTTAGGCATTTTTGACCCCACAAGTGAGAATCTTAACACTCAAAGAAAATTGGTTCACTTTGATAAGCTATAGATCAATTTTTAAAAACATTTTACTGCACTCTAGGAATTTTTTGTGTATCCCCAAATCTCAAGTCATTCCATTTTCTTAGGGAAAATAGTATAAATAGATGTGCTTCCACTTTATTTAATCACCTTCCCATTATTCTTCAATTTTATCTTAATAACATTGAAGATAATTCTTTTACAACTTGCGTTATAAACTTAATTTTCTTCATTTAAACAACAAGGATTATATGGATTCCCTCGATGCTCTGTGGAATTAAGTTCACTAAGCCTCAAGAGGTAAATAACTAGATCATTTGGTGGAAAAATTATCTTGATAGATGCAAATCCTTTTTCATTTTTATCAGTAAAAATGTTGCATGAGACTAAAAGAGGAAGGAACGGTCTATAAAAAAGGCATGAAGAAGGATGCAAACTTATCTACTCTAATCCCTTAGATGAAAATATTCTAAAAATAATGGTTGTCATGGAAAATTAGATAAGATAATTTGAGCTTTCTAGAGGACAAGGGGATAGAATTCAATCACGTATCATGTGGATGAAGGATGGGGGTAAAGGATGCAAGTTCTTCTTCTAGTACTTAAAACTCAAACATGAAAAAGAGAGGATAATGTCTATATCATACAAACACAGAATGCTTTTATTCTCTTGTTGAAATTAAAAATATTTTTTATCCATCACTTTAGATATATTTTTTCATCGTTGATGGGTGATGTATGAGGAAAATCCCATAATAAATCACACCAATTAATTAAAACCGAACCCACACAAATAATAAAACACGACAATACCTGATGATGAAAAATGAAAGGTAGTGCAATAAATGGTGTCAACTTTAAAATATGTCATATTTTTCCATCGATTCGTCAAATAAGAAGAATAAACGGAGGGGGTCTATCCTCCAATCAACTATCGATAAATGTTTATTATAATTAAATATAAAATATGTATATTTCTAAAACTATAGACAAAATTTTAGGAAAAAAATTCTTGTTATTGGTTGAGAGGGAAGATTTAATTGAAAAGGGCGAAAGCAATATACCTTCCTTAGGGAGGATAATAAAGCAAATCTAGTCACTAATTAATTAATATTTTTAATTTTTTCATGAAAAATAAGTTGTCATGAGTAATAAATATAAACACATGATAGTTTTATAATTATTAGTTTAAAATTTAGTGGGAAAAAATATACTTTAATACGAGTATAAAATGCTAAGTCATTGTATTTGCATCAATAAGAATAGAAACAAGTCATGTAAAAAGAAATATTGATGTACTTTTTCTATTTTAATATAACCAAGACTTCATGTGAAGTTTCTTTCACTCTCAATGACAATAAATGTAAGGGAACTTGTCTTGCTTGCTATTTTTCAGTTTAAGAATTATAAAAATTGTACTTTGATGAGACTAAAAAAAAGTCAAATCATTTCAATCCTACCAATAAAAATAGAAATAAATATTTTTTCGAGAAACAATAATAATATAAATTATTCAAAAATCAAACATTACAAATATTAACATAAGGGATAGTTATTATTTTTATAGTTGAAGTTGATAAGGGGTGCGATTGATTTTGTAAGTGTAAGAATATAGATGAAGCATTACATTTAAACGTTCCATCTCTACATTTCAAACTTGTTACAAATTTGTACATATACATTTGCAAATCTTATATCATGAGTGGTAGTGTTTTGCGGAGTAGTTTCTTTAAACTAAACATGAATACATGAAGACAGTGGGGTGTTCTTGTTGGAGTGGATGGGGGATTGCAAGGTGGAAAGTAGTTAGAAGGAGAGGAGGAACTAGTGTACATGTACGAGGAACCGAAACAAGGTTGGTATGTGAGAGTGTTGCAGATTTCAGAAAATGGAAAGCAGAGTGTTGCAAAATTTCAGGATTTGCTAGAGAAATTGTTATGAAACATGAAAACATTTCCATTATTTCAAACATAACCTATATTCTTATGGTGCTTGTTGGTGTTTGACAAAATGCCTCGGTGAATTGTGTTTCATGGACTGTAATAATTCATAGCTTGTTCATGAGCATTTTTATGCAATAAGTTGGTGTAAAGAGAGAAGCCTTTCCTAATATGATCCTAGTTGTGCCAAATTTGAAGCCTTGCTAAAAGAACAAAAAAGGAGTAAAAAACAGGGCTTATTGTTTTGTGTATATTTGAGCAGTTTTGAGTGCATGTAATTGCACTTCCGTTCGAGTATTAACAAATTTACAAAATTGGTTACAAATTTCACTTCAATCCCATACACACGATGCTCTCCGTCTAATGTAGCAAAAATTATATCAATACGAGCTTACTTGATGTTAATTCAAGATAGTTGGACAACATGTGAACATAGATTCTATCAAAAGCAGACAACAACGCAGTCTTGGGATTGTAAGAAAAATCTTCTAGTTGGCCTTTCTTTGCACCAAAATGCGCCCTCTGATCGATCCACCATGCATGAAGTTGCCAGAGTTCTAAAGTCGATGTTGCCAATGCCTGCTCCAAAGCAAGTTCCTAGTATCCAAACAAACCAAATGACCCCTAGTAATAATTACGGAGGTATTTGGATGAATATGCAGATGGTAAGCACAAAGATGTTACAGGGATATGCAGATGGTAAGCACAAAGATGTTACAGGGAGCACAAAGCAACACTTCTGATGGGCATTTGTTTGTGTGACTTGGTGAGGTGATTTCACAAAACACTATTCGACTGGAATGAGATTGGGACGGTGTTGTGATTTAATTTTGGCACAATACATGATTGGGATTGAAAAGGATTTTAACTTCTTAAACGTTCAATTTAAATGTCGATTCCTTATTCGTTATGATGCAGTTCGGACCTTTCCTTCTTTGTAGAGCCATTGTTCCTTCTCTGACATCTCTGCAAATGAAAGATACATATGAGAATGCATATAATTTTCCATCTGAGGGGGACGATTGAGCCCCTGTTTAGGCCGTATAAATATCAAAATATGTAAAAAAATTGAGTGTTGAGTGTGTGAGTGTTGAGTGTTGTATATTCTCACACACACATTTTCTATCTAAGAAGCATTCAAAAGTTTCATTTTCGTATCCCAAAGACAGTGAACTGATCAGAACATGAATAGCAAAAAATAAACTTGAAAGCATCAAAAATTTATTTCTTACTTCAACCAATCTACTTTGAGTTTTAGTTCTAAACCATTTTGCAGGAAATGAACAAATGTTCCCAAATTCTTCGAGAGTGCACGCATTGGCCCATCTTAAAGCGAATAAAGTTGTAAATGCAAGTTGTTTATTTATAATAGTATTGCATTAGTTTTCATTTCCTCTGGACAAGAATAGATTCAAATTCATTTCAACAAATAAAGAACTATCATATAATCAAATTTATTTGTAGGCTTCAAGCAGCCAGGTAACCAACCAACAAATGTCCTTACAATCTTTTACCTACCTACCCGACACCATGCAATCCAACCCAAACTGCTAGAATTAGCTTACAATGTTAAAAGGAAGAAACAAATATTTGATCTTCAAATCAAATTACCAGTCCTTCCTGATCTCAAAGGTGTAATTGATTTCAACATGGCATCTCTCATCATCATCTACAAACTAAAACACAAAAAAAAACATTGAACCATTAAGCATTTATATCCCACCGAAAAATACACATCACAGAATAATGATGCCCACAAATGACCAAAATAGGTTAATGGAATTCACAACACAGCTCTATGAAGAGCAAATGAACAAAAAATGATTCCAAAGCAAAGAATGATGATTATGAAGAATACCAGTGGGCTAAGAGGCATGCGCGAGGAGGAGGAGATTCAACTGATGCAAAGCACAACAACATTGGACCAGGGAATGGCAACACCGCTTCCTCTTTTAATGGTGCTCAACAAGGTCCAACTGTAGTGGCATCAAAGGAATCATCAAAGGATTTGCCTATCCCCATAGCTATTTCGAGTTCTCTGCAGACAAAAAGGTATCTACAGTTTTTACCACCAATGTAGTTGAAAATAAGGCAGATAATATTGCCAGATCTCGTGAGGTTATTGGGAAAACCAACACAGATGGGAATGCTTCAACGATTGGAAAAGGTGGAATTTTGTCACTTGATGCTTTAGCCAAGGCAAAGAAGGCATTACAAATACAGAAAGAGCTTTCAGAAAAATTGAAGAAACTACCTCAGTTGAATAAATCTGTTGGTACAAGTTCTATTGCAACATCATCTTCAACAACTACTCTGATAGTTGGGGCAGCATCTCTAAAATCTCCTGCATCAATAAATCAACATCTAGCTTTGTGTACATGTAGGAATGACAAATTAGGCTACTGATTCAATCTAAAGCATCATGTCGAAATAGTATGCTAACATCTATGCCATTATATCTCAGAAATATGAATTTTGCACTGGAATGACTGGAGTAGGAGGTCATGCAAATATTTCTAATTATGAAGCAATAAAAAGAGCACAAAACTTGCAGCAAGAATGGGGTTCCACCAAGATCTGAATCGATGTCATTTTTTATTATGTTTCTGGACAAATGTCTGATGAATTTGGTACTGCTGGCCAACAAAAACCTGCCAAGGCTCCTGTACTCCATCTTGATGCACATGGTCGTGAAATAGATGAGAATGGGAATGTCATCAACAAACCAAAGATCACAAACTTAAGCACCATAGTTTTAATCCCCTGCTCTCAAAAATTCATTGACAATAAGGGCAACAACATTGTGAGTTCTGCTTTAATTTCCCTATTATGTAATGTATAAATCATATACAGACAAGTTTTACCTCTTCAAACTTAATTTGGGAAGTTTGTTCCATATTGGTTGCCGATTATAACAAGATAGGACTCTAAGAACAGAAAAAAATGAGTGTGTGTTTGAGGGCGCTTTTGAAAACTTCCTTATTACCTAGTAAAAAAATCCAGATAAATATGGAAAATATTTGTTTTCCTACCTCATTGAGTCGACTCTCTAAGTCTGCACTTGTTATGAGAAGCTCATAAGCAGTCTTCAGCGAGGCTTGCCTTGATATATATAGGGATTTTCTCTAATCTATACCCAAAAAAATATTACCAATGCTCATTGAAAAAATCAAAATTAAAATGAGCATGCAACCACATGGTGGAGGAATATCTTAAAATTCCAGAACAATTCTACATTTTAATTTTTTTAAAACTATTATATTGTATAATATACCTCTTGCCTGGTTGAAGTCTCCTTGAATGCATTGTCAATAATGTTGATTGTGGGGACTATTTTCCATGTGGGTATTATTCGAGTCAGGTGACTCAAAAAGTTAGATCATCAATGGATGAGGTTTGACCTTTTCTCCAATCTGTTAGATATAATATTAGCTTATAACGGCTTCCTTGGAAGATGGTGATCATGTCGAACAAACTAACATAATCTTAAAAATACCTTTTTGCAGTGCTATTATTAGACAAAATAAGTTACCTTGCACATTGGTGCAACTAAATTTCTGTTCCAAATAAGTGGGTAGTTTTCATGAACCAAAAGTGCCACTTGCTCCTCCCATGGATTCACCATACATGAATCTTGCCTTGTTCTTGAATTCCTCCATAGCTAGGTTATTATAAAAACAAAAAAATTACTGAAATCTAAAATCCAGAAAACCTAATCAAATAAATTAAATCTACGGACATAGATCCATTTAACAAAGAACGATAATTTGAAATATAACTTACCAGCAATACTTTTGAAGAAAGATGCAGTCATTAACAATGTCTTGGAATCTTTGTATGTAACACCGTTTTCCTACAGATTTTCCACGTCCTTCATAGTCTATTCCATAAACAACATATCCAACTTTTGTAAGCTTGACTCCAACACCTATGAAAAAATACAACTTAAATAAAATCAATGGCACAACTAACTTCAACTCCGAACATGGTATATCAAATAATTACAGATAAGGTATTTTTTATTCAGAAAGCTAAAAATCTAGCTGGTCAAGATTATTGTAAATACTTTGCATGAAGATGTTGCACTCCATCCCATAGCCTGTAAATAACCCACAATTATTTTATCATAAGAAATCGATGCAGATCAAAGAAAAACTTGAACTTATTAAACTGATTCAGACTGACCATGGCAGAGGCATACGAGAGCCCTGGGTTGCTGATTTAAGGGAAACCATCTGCAAGTATATAGTTTTAATCCCACACAAGAATATGGAAACACACAAGAATTGAAATAGTCATTTAACTATGTCTATGCGGTTCATAACTCCACCATAAATTTCTTTGTTGGGAACTCTTCTTTTATTTTTCCTTGGGTTTTATTTGGAGAATCTATCTTCCAATAAGTGGAATGTTAGCAGCTCTGCTTCACCACAGACACGTTTCATATTTCCTTACCGATGACACCATATTTGTAGTTGTTTCTTGTGGCATGTGCCTGTGATAGGCAAGTCTGATGATGTAACAAGGAGGAAATGATTATAAAAAGTGAGAGCGCTAAAATATTCATAGAGATCTGCATGGTAATTTTGTCCTTGTATCTAAGATTGAATCCCGATTCCAACATGAATATGTGCCTAAATATTACCAATGAAATAGTATATTTTTGAACTCATGTTTTTGTGATTGTTTTTCGCCTATTTAGGATTATGTAAATTCTTGCAGGATTTCGAAGCTTTGGACAAGAATGCCGACCCGACCGACATGCCCTGTAAAGAAAGATTGGGTCTTTGGTAGTTTTGTAGAAGCGCCTTCAGAAATTGAACGAAGCCCGTGACCCAAAGGCCGTCAACACAACCATCAGACCCTGCAGAATTGCTAAAAATACCCCGCATTGAGCATGCAAAACCAAAAACAAGAAAATTAAAAATAGAAAAACTAAAAAACTAAATCAAAAACATCATTTAGGCCATCAAATTTGACACAGTCCATGAATTTCCATGCAAAGCCTTTTCCCATAGGGGTAATGCCTTCGGCGTAATTAGGGATACACATTTATTATTTTCTTAAAATAAGTTCAAGAACAATAGATGGATGCAAATAAGTTCGATATTACAGCAAATCCCTAAAAATACAAACGGCAAAGCATGAACATTTGGTGTTATGCATTACTTTTGAGTGTTTTCTATAGCTTATGGATATTATTGACAAAAGATTTCAAATTTTTCGTCGAAGATCCATCATGCACAAATTTTCTGCCATCTCCTTCAACTTTATGCACGCATTTTCATCTCTTTTCCCTCCTCTTGTTTTAACACCATTACAGATGACCTCCTTAATTATTTCCTCATTTGGGATCCCATCTACATGTTCACAAAATGAATTCCCCATCCAAGTTTGTAACCGATTTTGTATTGAAATATTGATCTCATTTCATTGGCCATGTAATTAGTGACACAATGTAGGTGATGTTTTCTAGTGTAGAGTTCCATCCACATGGCTCATGAAGCCGTCCACAAATGAGTGGGAAAGAATCACAAGCTAGGGCACCCATCCACACATGACCATACCTATATTTTCTATCCACTCCAGAAACCCATCGGGACAATGGGAAGAAGTGTGTGTGCTGAGAAGCATGAGTTTAAGGAAGTCTCTTGTTCGATACTTGTGGCCACTTTGAAAGCCCAAAAGAATGGTTGTTTGCTAACTTCCAGGACCCTCACCAAGCATTTGTTTGTTGCTTAGATAGTGATATCTTGCTTATAAATGAGACATTCACAACTAAATGATGGTACTAAGAATCCAGTGAGCGAATCAAAATTTCCTTTACTAAAACCACTCGGAGAAATAAAAACGGAGCCTATCCATCACATATGTTTACAAGGTTGAATGGTCAATGAACCAATGGGTTGTTTACCACTTTTTGGGGTGATTTTTCATTAGTTGGTTGACCAATTCAACTTACAAACCTAGATGTGATGTTTAGGTGAAACATAGACCAATAATCTAAATTGGATTCCCCATAAAATCTTTGAGAAGTTGGACATAATTAGGCTCATTCAACAAATATATTTATTAAAATTCCATAGATTTTGTTGATAGTAATGTGCTTAGCAAAAAATATTGCGAGAAAAAGGGCTAGAAAATATAGATCAAAGAGACAGTGCTTATCTTGCGTTTCCCTAGCCCGGAGAGACACGAAGATTTAAGGCTGAGCGTATAGTGTTGACGTCATCCCCTTGTTTCTCCAATGCCTTGTCTTTATAATATCAAACAAGAGACTGAATGTAATAGACTTAATGTAAAATTACATGAGGTATGAAACATAAAACTTGGAATTTTATACTTATCGGTTGCCTCTATAGCCCATCTTATGAAAAAATCATTGATAATTTTGTCACCTATCAAAAATATGGAATTTTTAATTTTTTTAGTTTTTCCTAAGTGAACCTTTTCCTTGGATGTATTTACCTTTGTTGAGTTTAATAAGTTAAAATTACCAATAGTTAGTCAATTTTTAGTCATTTTGGGATTTGTGCGACTATTGTGGACTTTGGAGGAACAAGGGGAACAGTTCCTCCATTCCTCATGTTCCTCGATTCACCAGTTTGTCCACATTACACTATATGGTGGTGTTAATTGGATTTTGTGGACCCAGAGGGAACTAGTTTCTTTCTAGTCTTTATTCTTCACAAGATTTTGTTCTCCGCATTCTTTATTTCTCTGTATTTCCCTAACAAACTCTTTCTTTGTGGATTTTGTGTGTGTTTGTGGAATAGAGATAATCATTCCTCTCAACTTTCATTCCACATGCAACATTTTTTTCCATGACTCATTAAACTTCCCTTTGTTTTGGACTTTGCGAAACTTTTGGAACGGATGAAACTTGTTCCCTCGGGCTCTCTATTCCCCACACCTCTGTCTTCCCCACATACCCAATGTTCCTCTGATTTATTTTCAGCTCCGTCATAAGCGATGAAACGAAGGAATGATTAAATGGTTCTTACGAGCCAGCCGATCTCCAATGCACTAACCATGCGATAGTCTCCCCTTTTTGAGCCACTACTCTATAAATCCATAAACTAGTTATTTTTATCCATTGTAAATTGAGTTTTCACTATGCCCCATCCATTTTGCTCCCACACACTAAAATGAGGTTTTTCCCATAACTCAATCAATTTTCATCCAAATATGAAAATTCAAGTTGCATTGGAACTATTGTGGAGGTGCCTTCTTTTCTATACTAAAGGTGAGTGGTTTCATCCTTCCTTGCTTTAGTTTGGTATTTATTTTTGTTTTCAACCCTCCCCTTCAAATACCTCTTGAAAACAATTGATAAACCTCCATTTCCTCTGATTCTTCCCTTGTCCCTCCATAATGAAGTTCCAGTATACGGGATATGAGCACCTTTCTTCTCTTGAATCTTTTGTACCTAATATAGGAGATAGTGATGTGAGGCATATGAACCTAGATGAATTTTGGGCTCAAATTTCTGAAGATTCTCCAACCATAATTGCTCAATGCATTAAAAACATTGGAATTTCCTATGCTAATGGTTTCCCTACATGTGCAATGAAATGATATCATCCTAGCTTGTGCCTTAAGTTTTGACCCTCAAACAAAAGAATTGAAGGACTCTTAAGGAAAAATAGTTTCTGAATTGGATGCCCACCACATTAGTGTAGCCTTAGGGATCCCTATCTTTGAAAATTCTAAAATATTGACCAAGGATGAAGCCCAAAGTCTCTTTGATCAAAGTCAAGATACTTATAAAACCATGATTACCAAGTCTTGGCTCAAAATCAAGAAGAAAGGGGGTTCTACTCTACCCAAAACACTCTACATCATAGTGATTTAAAGGAGGAACTATTTGATATGATCACATTTATTGCAATAATGATGGGCATTCCTTAAATCAATTAGTTCCAGTACTATTTGTATGTACATTAATGTCATTTGTGAAGACAAATAAATATTGAATTAGGGGAAATTACGTGTGAGAACCTGAGTCAACAATTGGTCAATGCACATCAAAATAAAACTTTCCACATGACATCATATCTAATGTACACTATATCATCTTATATGGTATGGATAGGGTTGTCAGGACAAGAAGATAAGAAGGATACACTGTGTATGAATTTTATCCCCAACTCACCTATGAGAACAATAAGACTCACCATAGGAGAGTAAATGATGCCTTTACTATGTTATTAGTTAGGCTGTTGGAAGGAAATGTAGCTGAAAGAGTTTCTTCAGAGGAAAGATAGTTAATCTCTACATATGGCAACCTCTTTACCTAATTCATATTTTTTCATATATCACGATAGATGGATTTAAAGGTGTGCCTAACAAGTTTCAATATACTACTGATGATAATATGGTTCTAGTGGAGCTTTGTAGGAAGTTGGATGTGTTGCGTAGGACTTTGAAGATAAGAATATATATAGCGTTCTATATAGCCAACTTGTGGCTATCATAACTTCTTATCATTATGTATCTCTTTCATATATGTTATATTTTCATTAGTGGGTCGGCCTTGGTGTTGGCCATAGCATAGGAATAGTATATATAGGGGTTAGTAGGTAGTAGTTGATCATCATATTGAACATTTGAGTCTTATTGTTTGGTTTGGAGGTTGCCCCCTCGAAGTGGCTAAGCTATTCTACTTGCACATTGAGATCATTTATCTAAATATTGTGTTCATTGGTGTTATATTTCTACTAATAATCAGATTTATACAAGTAATTCCATTACAAGTGGTATCAGAGCTTGAACTCGGCCAACACTGCGTCAAACCCTAATTGTGAAGGTTCGTCCATATCTCAAAATTGTAGCGAAATTTTTCTACAAATTTTTTTGTGGTGTGGAAAAATTAGTCAAGTAAGCTTCCCTCAAAATTTTAAGAATTTTTGACTTGTTTTGCAAAAGTTATAGCGGTTTTATGTTTTTCATAATTCGGCTACCTAGGGTGCAATTTGTGGAATTTTCAAAGTTATTTACATTTCCAGAAAGAGGATTAAAAATTAGTTTGAGTTCGTTCTTTGAGTTTTATAAAATTTGGCGAATTCTATTGAAATCCCAAACCCTAAATTTTGACCTTGATCCTAAATCTTACCATTTTGGGGCATCATGGTTGGGCCTTCGACAAGAGGCAAAAAGAATCCCATCACTCCGGGTAAAACCCATGATAAGGATGAGATAATAGTTGAGGAGTTAGAGTCAGAAGGGGTATCTACAGAGTCCTCAGGGTTAGGGTTTACTTGACGACCATAAGGTCGGCTATCTTGAGTTAGAGTTGTGAAACCTCGAGGGTAGAGTGGCCAAAAAAAGAAGATGTAGAAAAGATTGGACAACGATTGGAGGATTTCATTCACCAATTTAGTTCTAATATAATGGGTCATCATATCCTTCCTAATCAGACCACAACTCAATCATACTCATATTAACCAAGGGGTGGATCTTTAGGTCAAAGTAATAGACAAACTAGCCAGGGTGGATCTGCGAACATGACCAATCCAAATACAAACACTCTGCTGAGCCCGTAACATGATTCCAAAAGTGGAAATGCGTAAGTTTGATGGAAAGGATCCACTCAATTGGATTAACCAGATGGAGAATTTCTTTGATCTTCATCAAATTCCATCGGGACAAAAGGTTACCATGGCATCGTTGTATCTTGAACTTGACCAATTCATTTGGTATCGATGGTTATGTGCTCAAAGGAAAAAGAGTGGCCTCAATGTTACATGGATAGTATTCACTGAAGAGTTGCAATTGCACTATAGTTCTAGTGTGTCAGAGAATTATTTCAGTCAATTAGCAAAGCTAAGACAAATAGGAATAGTCAAAGATTACATCCATCAATTCCAAAACCTTTCCTTACGGGTGGAAAATATTCTGAAGATAATTTGAATGACTTATTTCTTGGGGTCTTAAAGAACAAATTGAGACTGAGGTGCGTATGTTTAATCCTCATAAGGTTTCAGATTCTATGATCATGGCACGTAGGGTCGGAGGAAAAATTTCTTTCCAGTAGGAAACAAACTATCAATAATATCAGAGATCGTAGCACCTTTCCACCATCATTCCCTCGGCCAATTAGACTAACACCTCAACAAATTGAAGAAAAGAGAGCCAAAGGGTTATGTTTTAATTGTGATACAAAAATTTGGACCAGGACATAAGTGTGTTGAAAAGAAGTTGTTCTACATTGAGGGCCTAATGAAGAAGAAGAAAATGAAGAAGATGAAGAGGTAGAGCCAGAGGAGGAATTAGGAGATCCCCAGCCAACAATATCATGCCATGCAATTTCAGGTATTAGCACTCCCCAAACTCTCAAAGTAGTTGGATTCTTAAAAAAATAGAGGGTAACAATGTTGATTGATTGGGAAGTACTCACAATTTCATCAATCATAAGTTGGCGGTATGCTTGAACTTGAACTGCTTTGTTTATCCAACTCCAAAATGTCAAGTCATGATCGTTGATGGGAAAACTGTTAGTTGTTCGGAAAATGCCATAACATTAATCTCACCATGGGAGATTACTTGCTAACTAGCAATATGTATGCCATTGCCATGGGAGGAGCAGACATTGTGTTAGGAGTTCAGTGGCTTACCACCTTGGGAACCATTGAAATGAATTTCCAAGAGTTGTTCATGCGATTTCAATCAGAAGGGAGGACTTTTAAACTAAAAGGACTAAGAGAAAAGTCCCCACAGATGGTAAGTTCTCATCAGATGCAAAAATTTCTTAGAAAAGGTGCGAGAGGGGTTTGTGGCACAACTATTTTCATTGGAAGCACATCATTCAATACATTTATACCCATGAGATATGCAAGCAATTATAGATGAGCACTCAGTGGTGTTTGGAGAAATGCCCAAGGGTTTTCCTCCAAAAAGAGACCATGACCATGCCATCCAGCTAGTACCAAGGAGTCAACCACCCAACATCAGACCTTATAGGTACCCCTATATGCAAAAGAGTGAGATTGAGAAGATAGTTCAAGAGATGTTAGAAGCAGGACTTATTCGTCATAGTCAGAGTGCTTACTCTTCTCTGTAGTGATGGTATGGAAAAAAAGATGACAATTGGCGCATGTGTCAATTACAGGGAACTCAATAAGTACACAATTAAAGATAAGTTTCCTATTCTTGTAATTGATGATTTGTTAGATGAGTTACATGGTGTTGTTTACTTTACAAAACTTGATCTTCATTCCGGATATCATCATATTAGAATCAAGGATGAAGATATTCATAAAACAACCTTCAGGACACATGAAGGCCATTATGAGTTCTTGGTAATGCCTTTTGGACTAACAAATGCACCCTCTACATTTCAAAGCTTGATGAATTCCATCTTTAAGCCATTTCTTGAAAGTTTGTTTTAGTGTTCTTTGATGATATATTAATCTATAGTAAAACATGGGAGGAACACCTGCATCATGTAAATAAGGTGTTGGAAACTCTTGAACAACATCAACTTTATGCAAAGCCTTCTAAGTGTTCTTTTGGTGTCAAGGAGGTTGAATATTTGGGTCATATTGTCTCTTATGAAGGTGTTAAAGTGGATCTAACAAGATAAAATCCATGCTTGAATGGAAGGTTCCCAAAACCTAAAAAATCTCGAGGATTTTGGGGCTTACAAGTTATTATCATAGATTTGTAAGGAATTATGGCAGCATCGCAGCACCACTCACTGACTTTATTGAAGAAGGACTCTTTCCATTGGAATGAGCAAGCTACTATGGCATTTGAGAAGTTGAAGGAGGCCATGTGCACCACTCCAGTTCTAGCCACCCCATATTTTCCAAAACATTCATTGTTGAATGTGATGCTTGAGGGTATGGTATGGGGGCAGTACTCATGTAAGAAGGTCGACCCATTGCCTTTGAGAGACACCAATTCAAAGGTAAGAATATATCTAAACCAGTTTATGAGAAAGAAATGTTAGCATACTTCATGCAGTGAAAGCAATGGAGACCATATCTAATGGGAAGACATTTCAAAGTAAAGACAAATCATGATAGTTTGAAATACTTCTTAGAGCAACGTTTATCATCTAAAGAACAACAAAATGGGTCTCAAAAATGTTGGGGTATGATTTTGAGATAATATACAAGAAAGGGAAAGAGAATGTAGTTGTTGATGCTTTATCTCGGAAGGATGAATCTATTTGAGGCATTGTTGTGTGCCATATCTATATTACATGAGGATTGGATAGAGGATGCAAGGTTTGAATGGAAAAATGACCCAGGTACACAAAATCTCATTCAAAATCTCCAACAAGATCCAAGCATGTCAAAAAAATTTGTATGGAAAGGAGATGTTTTATGGTATAAAGATAGATTATATCTATGTAAGAATTCAATCCTTAAAAATAGGGTTCTATCTGAGCTCCATGCTTCTCCAGTAGGGGGTCATTCTGGCTTCTTGAAAGACTTATCATCGAATCAAGCATGATTTTTTTTAGGAAGGGCTAAAAGGGATGTCCAAAAATTTGTGGCAGAATGCATGGTTTGTCAGCAAAATAAGGGTGAAACAATTAAGTCCCTGGGTCTTTTACAACCTCTATCTATTCCTAGCCAGAGGTGGGAAGAGGTGTCCATGGACTTCATCACAGGATTGCCTAAATCAGAAGGTAAAAATGTAATCATGGTGGTGGTGGATAGACTCACCAAATATGCCCATTTTTGTGCTTTATCACATCCATTTGTTGTGAGTACAGTAGCTGACAACCTTTAGAGGATACAATTCAGAAGCTACATGGGACACCAAAGATTATAGTAAGTGATCGAGACCCTATCTTTACTAGTAATTTTTGGACTGACTTGTTCTCATGCTTGGGCACACAACTAGCTCGTAGTTCCTCTTATCATCCCCAGTCTGATGGGAAAACAGAGGTGGTAAACAAGTGCTTGGAGGGATATCTTCATTGTTTTACATCAGATAAGCAAGCGAGATGGGTCCAGATAGTTACTTTACTTGGCGAGAATGGTGGTATAACACCTCCTTTCATACTTCATCTAAAATGTCTCCTTTCTTGGCATTATATGGGTACCATCCACCATCTATCACTTCATCTTTGAGAGTCCAACCAAAGGTTTGAGCAGTTGAAGAACATATTCAACACCAACAAGAGGTGCTTTCTAGTCTCAGGGAGAATTTGGCCATGTCACAAAACCACATGAAGCGAGCAGCGAGACCAACATCGTAGTGAAAAGACATTTTGAAGTCGGTGATTGGGTTTTGTGCATTTCTGACCATATAAGCAAATGTCCTTAAAACAACAAAAAAAAGGATAACAAGCTTTCACCTAAGTATTATGGCCCTTATCAAGTGTTACAAAAGATTGGCAATGTAGCATACAAACTGGAACTTCCTCCTTCCACTCAAATTCATCCAGTCTTCCATGTATCTTGCCTAAAGAAGGTAATTGGACAGAAGTATCAACCTTGAATAGTGTTACAGGCTTGATGAAGAGGAAGAATCATCTTGGAACCAGAATGCATCCTTCAGACACACACTAAGCGATTGAGGACAAGGGTCATCATTGAGTATTTGATCAAGTGGAAAAATCTAGACAATGAAGATGCCACTTGGGAGGATGCAAATTTCTGTAGCAACATCCAGAGCTTCTCAACATTGGGGACAATGTTGCTTGAAGGGGAGGGGCATGCTATGCCCCTTAATCATATATCTTATATTGGATGTATATAGCTGACTTGTGGCTATCATAACTTCTTATCATTATGTATCTCTTTCATATATGTTATATTTTCATTAGTGGGTCGGCCTTGGTGTTGGCCATAACATAGGAATAGTATATATAGGGGTTAGTAGGTAGTAGTTGATCATCATATTGAGCATTTGAGTCTTATTGTTTGGTTTGGAGGTTGCCCCCTCGAAGTGGCTAAGCTATTCTACTTGCACATATTGAGATCATTTATATAAAATACCATGATTGATAAACGAAAGATTTCCTAAGATTTATCTTAGGTTGTAGCTATTTTATTTGTGGTTGTGAGTCTTCAGTATAAATCCTCCTGTCCTCAAAAGTCTAGATGAAACTTCATGTTTGGTATCCTCTGCCTCTTTAGGACAACAATTTCTTTGAAAAGATTATAATCTTCTTATACATGCATTAAACTCATGAAGGAGCTTGCCAATTTCATATATTAAATATCACGGCATAATCTTCCACTGGATGCGATAAATTACCCATCCCTCATGCTTTTCCCTCTTATACATTATGTTTTGTTTTCCCATTAAAGGATTCCTTAAAATATCATTAAAAATGGTGAACTTCTTAAATGGAAATGTGTAATACAAGAACATACTTGAGGAACAAGTTGTTTCTCTCATTTTATCAAATATGTCCTCTCATCATATAAGGCCCCTCTTATATTCCACTCCCATCTCTACATTCCTTCTTTGTTTGCTGCCATTATAGTAATGATTTAATTAATGATATTAAGATTGTATTGTAGTTCCTTTTGAATTTTAAAATCCATGGAACATTTAGTCTTTAAATATATACTAATGGGAGATTTAAGTGAATTCTAGTTTTATCAGTTTGGATTCATTAATGAGGCATCAAAATTATGAGATCTTTCATCAGACTTAAAGCAACTCAACTATATATAAGAGATGGAGGACCATTGAGAAGCTCGAACTTTTGTGATTATGTGGGCTGATCTTCTTGATCACGAGCAATAGTGATCGAAACATTCTATTGATCTCATAATATTTTATGCTTCCTAAAAAATATATCTAAACCAAATGGACTTCTGATGTGAAATGGAGGATCGAGGTTCCACCTAGAGGTACCTTGTAGTAGTTCGAAATCCATGGTGTAAAAATGTGAGTTCAATCAGATCTTGCATTTAACTCTTCATGACTCTTAAGTTGCCATTTTCCTTTCAGGATTTGAATTTTTTAGAGAAATCCTAGATGAAATCAAAGTAAAATTCAACTCATTGATTAAATAGGAGTTATTCAAATCAGAATTAGTTAGCGGTAAAGACAAGATGGATTTTTCTCACGGGTTGTATAATGTACTCATTGAGGCCTGATGGAGGTTTTTGTGAAAGTGGATGTGATAGAATATTGCAAATAAAATTTTTTAATATTAATTACTCTCGTCTAAGTTGGTTGGGATAATATCTAATTGAACCATTTTGTGACATTGGTTATAGTGTTTCCATTGATTTCAGAGGGAATTGAACCAAAGGTGAAATTTCATAGTAGGTTAATGCCTTCTCATATTGTTTAGTGGTTTCTTTGCTTTTTTTGGATGATTCCTTTTTCCGTGTTGTAAGGATTCCTTTTTAAGGTGAGGATCCTAACCTCTGAATAGATATGCTTGGTGTTTTTGGATTGAGTATCCCATTTAGAAAAACATAAATTAAATTTTTATGTGCAAAGCTTAGGGTGATCATCAGATGAAGTGTGGTGTAAGTCACATGGTTGAAAGGATAGTCACAATCTATTTAGTTTGTTGCCTTAGAACTTGAGGTTTGCGTGGTAAAGTAGGTCATGAAAAGACTAGGTAAGCATGAAAGAGTGATGAGCCTAGGAAATTTTACTAGAGTATTTATGTTCAACCATAGAATACTTTATCCTTTGGAGGTTAAAGAAAGTGATTCAAGTTTTCACTAAAACTACCCATTCATAACTAATAAGTGAAGTCATGGACACATGATAGGTATAGATAATACATGTTTATTCAATGTAACAAGCTAATGGATCATGTAGAGGATGTTTTTAGTTATTCATGTCAAGTCCATTATTTTGAATAATATTTATCATTTATTAAACAAGAAGTTACCAATTGCACATTAAAATGAGAAGATCCTTAAAACAACTGACTTTGTGGGATTAAGCACTCAATTTTTTCATCAATCCTTGAATAAATCATAGAAGTAATTTTTAAGATCACTCAAAGACTAAAATTTTGCTCAAGTTTTTGAGGAAAATGGATTCCATTTTAAAAATTCTATTATTTGGCCAATGATATTTTATCTCTCATGTTTCTCCTTTTGAAGTAATAGATGGTAAAATGAACTTATTTGGCTCTAAATAAAGTTTAAAAGTTGAGATGAAACCTCTTATAAGTGTATAAGACTCCTCTTAGACCCAAATGAGTGAAATCATTATTCCTCATTTTAGAAAAGAATTTCCATACAGTTTTGACCCTATTTTATTTGATACATGCGAATTTAGCTATAATGGGAATATTTTGAAAATGAGTTGTGGCCAGATGAATCTTCCAATGTGAAAGAAAGTGTTAAGGTGATATTAGGTCTCATGAAGATATTTAAGCATGATCAGTGCATGTTTAATGTTATTTCATTCAAAATTCACTCTAATACCATTGAATCTATATTCTTGTTAAACTATGTCTTAGTGTTTGAAGAAGGCTTTTGTGAGTATGACATGATTTTGAGGTAAGAAATGAATGTGAATACCTTATATAGGTCAAAATACAAGCTGAATCGAGATAAAAATTTATTTGGTTAAGTGGTGTTACACATGTATAACCCATTGATCATTAACTTCTTGGTGATGGCCATAACATATGAATAGTATATATAGGGGATTGTAGGTAGTAGTTCATTATCATTTGAGCATTTGAGTCTTATTATATGGTTTGGAGGTTGCCCCCTCGAAGTGGCGAAGCTATTATAATTGCATATTGAGATCATTATTCTAAAATATTGTGTTATTTGGTGTTATATTGCTGCTCATAATCTGAATTATACTAGTAATTTCATTACAAGTGGTATCAGAGTTGCGATCTGGGCCAAAATTAGGGCAAAAACCCTAATTTTTGTTTCCATGATATATTTTGAACCAGAGTGAATTGGTGGGAGATATTTTTACCAGAGTTGAAAACATTTCAAGTAAGGTTCCCTGAAAATTTCAGACTTTTTGATTTATTTTGCACAAGTTATTACAAATTTAGGGTTTTTCATAAAATCACTCCCTAGGGTGCAAATTGTGGAATTTTTCAAGTTCTTTACATTTTCGGAAAGCTCTAAAAAAATAGTATTAGTATCTTCTCTGTGTTTTTCTGTTTGGCCGAATTTGTATCAAACCTAAACCCTAAGGTTTGATATCATGGCGGGGCCTTCCACAAGAGCAAAAAAAGAATCCGGTTACTCGGGTAAAACCCCAGATAAAGATGAGATAGTGATTGAAGAGATGGATTCAAAAGGGGTAAATACATATTCCTCAGCACTAGGGTTTACTTCAGTTGATCATAAGGTGAGCCAACTTGAGTATGAGCTGTGAAATGTACAATCTGAGATGGCCTCTAAAGGAGACATAGCCCAAATCAATCATCGGTTGGATGATATCATGCAACATGTAAAGGGTAAACAGTATGGCCCAAATCCATCCCATATCAACCAAGGAGGATCTTCAGTTCAAAATCATGGACAAAATAACCATGTTGGATCACTTTTCCAGCCCAATCAGAATCCAACTTATTCGCAACCACGGAACATGATGCCGAAAGTGGATATGCACAAATTTGATGGTAAAGATCCCCTGAATTGGATAAATCAAATGGAGAACTTCTTTGAGCTACATCAAACACCATCAGGACAAAAGGTGACATTGGCATCCCTGTATCTTGAACCAGACCAATTCGTTTGGTATCGATGGTTATGTGCTCAGAGGCAGAAGAATGGTCTCGGTGTCACTTGGACAGTTTTTTACAGGAGTTGCGATTGCACTATAGTTCCAGTGTTTCAGAGAACTACTTTAGTCAATTAGCAAAGTTACGACAAACATAGGATCAGTCAAAGATTATGTGCATCAATTCCAGAACCTATCCTTAAGGGTGGAGAATATACCAGAAGAGAATCTGAATGACCTATTTCTTGGGGGTCTTAAGGACCACATCGAGCATGAGGTACGTATGTTTAATCCACTCAAGCTTTATGATTCTATTATCATGGCACGTCGAGCAGAGGAAAAAAGTTCTTTGTAGTAGGAGGCCACCTTTCATTAACACCAAAGACCGTAGTATCTCTTCCCCTTCATTTGCTAGGCCAATTAGACTGACTCCTCAACAAATGGAAGAAAAGAGAGCAAAAGGATTATGTTTTAACTGTGATAGCAAATATGGACCGGGACACAAATGTGCTGAGAAGAAGTTGTTCTATATTGATGGAGGTAATGAGGATGATGAGGATGCTGAAATTATAGGAGAGGTTGAGGAACCAGTAGAAGAGGAAGTAGAGGATCACCAACCTACAATTTCTTGCCATGCATTGTCAGGTATTAGTACTCCTCAAACACTCAAGGTTATTGGCTATCTCAAAAAATAGAAGGTGACAGTGTTGATTGACTCGGGAGTACTCATAACTTCATAAATAGTAAGTTAGTTGCCCGCCTCAATTGTTTTATTTACCCAGCTCCAGAAATGCAAGTTATGATTGCGGATGGTGGGACAGTCAAGTGCACAGGAAAGTGCCATAGTATCAAGCTTTCCATGGGAGACTACATGTTAGACTCACCTATGTTTGCTATTTCTATGGGAGGGGAGATATTGTTTTGGGTGTCCATGGCTCACAACCTTAGGTCTTATAGAGATGAATTTCCAAAAATTGTTCATGCGATTTCATTCGAGATGGAAGGACAATACAATTGAATGGGATGGTAGCTAAGTCTCCACAGTTATTAGCTCTCATCGGATGTAGAAGGTTCTCGAAAAGGAGTAGATGGATTTATAGCAAAGTTATTTTCCATAGAAGTACAAAATACGAGAGTCTTGATACCACCCGATCTTGAGAAGATTGTTGATGCTCACTCATCTATTTTTGATGCAATTCCAAAGGGACTACCACCGATTAGGGATCATGATCATGCCATTCGATTGATTCCAGGGAGCCAAACACCTAACATCGAGACCATACGAGATACCCATATTCCCAGAAAAGTGAGATCGAGAAAATGGTTCAGGAAATGTTGAAGGCAGGTATCATCAGGCCTAGCCAGAGTGCATATTCTTCACCAGTGGTCATGGTACGTAAGAAGGATGAAACATGGAGGATGTGTCCAGATTACGAGAACTCAACAAGTACACCATCAAAGATAAGTTTCCTATTCCAGTAATTGATGATTTACTTGATGAATTGCATGGTGCTATTTATTTCACAAAATTAGATCTTCGTTCGGGGTACCATCAAATTAGAATAAAAGAGGAAGATGTTCATAAAATGGCTTTCAGGACTCATGAGGGCCATTATGAGTTTTTGGTAATGCCTTTTGGTCTTACAAATGCGCCTTCAACCTTTCAAAGCTTGATGAACACTTGTTTTTAGGCCATTTTAAAGGAAATTTGTATTAGTTTTCTTTGATGACATATTGATTTATAATAAGACATGGGAAGAACACTTCTGACATGTAAATAAAGTGTTGGAAGTTTTGGAGAAACATACTCTCTATGCAAAATCCATCTAAATGTTCTTTTGGTGTACTAGAGGTAGAGTACTTGGGTCACATTGTATCCCATGAAGGCGTCAAAGTTGATCCTCAGAAGATCAAAGCTATGGTGGAATGGCCAAGGCCCAAAACTCTCAAAAATCTTCGTGGGTTCCTAGGACTAACAGGTACTACAGAAAGATTTGTGTGGGGATATGGTAGAATAACAACCCCACTCACTGCATTGCTAAAGAAGGATGCCTTCCATTGGATAGACTTAGCCACTAAATCCTTTGAGCAGTTGAAGGAAGCCTTGTGCAGCACCCCAGTTTTGGCTACTCCCAACTTCTCAAAAACCTTCATTGTTGAATGTGACACTTGAGATCAGGATTGGGAGCAGTTCTAATGCAAGAAGGAAGACCAATTGCATTTGAGAGTCGCCAATTCAAAGGAAAATATCTGCTCAAACTTTTCTATGAGAAAGAAATGATGGCTATTCTTCATGCAGTCAAGCAATGGAGGCCCTATCTCATGGGTAGACACTTGAGGTAAAAATGATCATGATAGTCTCAAATACTTTTTGGAGCAAAGGTTATCATCTGAGGAACAACAAAAGTGGGTAACAAAAATGTTGGGTTATGATTTTGAAATCATATACAAAAAGGGTAAAGAAAATGTAGTAGTCGATGCATTGTCTAGAAGGGATACATCCGCGAGATGCCTTCTTATGTGGAATGTCCATGTTGACGCGACCGATTGGGTGGATGAAGCAAGATTGGAATGGGATCAAGACAAGGATACACAATCTCTAATACAAAATATCAAGCAAGGATCTATGACATCTAACAAATTTGAGTGGAAAGGTAATGCCCTATGGTACAAGGACAGGTTATACTTGAGTAAAGATTCTGAGTTGAAGCATAAGATTCTTGCAGAGCTACATGCCTCTCCTGTTGGAGGACACTCTGGGTTTTTGAAGACATATCATAGAATAAAAGAGAATTCTTTTGGGAAGGACTCAAGGGGATGTACAAAATTTTGTATCGAGTGTTTAGTGTGCCAACGAGAACAAAAGGGAAACAATTAAGACACCGGTTTGTTGACCCTTACCAATTCCTAGCCAGAGATGGGAGGAGGTCTCCATGGATTTCATCACTAGATTGCCTTGTTCAGAGGGTAAGAATGTTATTTTCATGATTGTGGATAGGCTCACAAAATATGCCCATTTTTGTGCCCTATCACATCCATTTGCAGCCAATACAATCGTAACTATTTTTTGGAGACAGTTCAAAGGCTACATGGAACCCCAAAGATAATTGTAAGTGATCGTGATCCTATTTTCACAAGTAATTTTTGGATGGAATTATTTTCATGTTTGGGTACTCAGCTAGCTCACAGTTCATCTTATCATCCTCAAACTGATGGGCAAATGGAAGTGGTCAACAAATGCTTAGAGGGGTATCTACGTTGTTTTGTATCAGATAAGCAGGAAAGATGGATTAAATGGCTACCACTTGCAGAATGGTGGTATAACACATCTTTTCATACCTCTTCTCAAATGACCCCATTTTTAGCATTATATGGTTACCATCCACCTTCTATCACTTCCTCCTTGAGGGTGCAAACTAAGGTCAGAGATGTTGAGGAACACATTCAACATCAACAACAAGTTTTGGCTAGTTTGAAGGAGAATTTAGCATTAGCACAAAACAGGATGAAACAACAAGCAGATCAACATCGTAGTGAAAGACATTTTGAAATTGGTGATTGGGTTTTTGTACGTCTCCAGCCTTACAAATAGATGTCTCTAAAGCAATAGAAAAAGGACAACAAACTTGCTCCTAAATACTATGGCCCTTATCAGGTTCTACAGAAAATTGGCAGTGTTGCTTATAAACTAGAGTTGCCTCCATCTTCACACATACACCCAATATTCCATGTTTCATGCCTGAAGAAGGTTATTGGACAGAAATTTGAAGCCCAGACAGAGTTACCAGAACTTGACGAGGAAGGAAGAATCATTTTGGAGCCAGAGAAGATTTTGCAAACACGTACTAAGAGGCTGAGAACCAGAGACATTAAGGAATATCTGATCAAGTGGAAGAATCTGAGCATAGAAGATGCCACCTGGGAGGATGAAGGTTTTCTGCAACAACATCCAGGATTATTCAACGTTGAGGACAACGTTGGTTTGAAGGGGAAGGGCATGCTACGCCCTTAACCTATTGCTTGTATTAGGATATGAGTAGCCGACTTGTGGCTTACCATATCATTTTATTATATCATTTATACTTTCTCATGCTTAATAGGTCGGCTTGGGTGATGGCCATAACATATGAATAGTATATATAGAGGGATTGTAGGTAGTAGTTCATTATCATTTGAGCATTTGAGTCTTATTATATGGTTTGGAGGTTGCCCCCTCGAAGTGGCGAAGCTATTATAATTGCATATTGAGATCATTATTATGAAATATTGTGTTATTTGGTGTTATATTCCTTATGCTTGCTCATAATCTGAATTAACTTTTCACCTCCTTGTATGATTAAGTGAGGAAAGTGAATAGATATTTAATATGAAGTTGAAAAGTCATTTGTGGCGAGTTTTCATAGTCTACAAAAGCTCATTTTGGGTAAACTGGTGGGGTTAAAGCTTGGGAGATATTTTTCAATGTATGTAGCTGATGTTGAGAAGAGTATAAAACAAATTGGTGATTGTGTGTGAAGAAAGAGTGATGAAATCAAAATAGGAGCAATAGATGCGTGAGAAGTACATTTTCATGAAGAAGAGAGTTTGATTCAACGTGTAAATTAGCTTTGAGACTAGATATCAATTGTGTAATGCAAAGAGCAGATTGATGTTTTGAGAGGAAGTGCAAATGAAGTGAAGAGATAAAACAAAGATCACAATGTGGTAATGTAAGCAAATAAGTTAAATGTGATAAAAAATTCTTTAATTAAAGTCTGAGTTTTTTCTCAAAGAAATCGGAAGTGGGTGCTTCCTTGCAAGTAGGTGCTTGGATTTGTATTAAAGTGGGTGCTTGATTTTTTATTAGAGTGGGTGCTTCAATTTGATTGGGTGCTCAACATATGGTGAAATCATTATAACTTTATAAGACAATTGTCCAATCTACTTCTCTAGTTTCAGTGAGTTTTTGTCCCTTGATGGGTTTCCCACATTAAATCTTGTCTCCCATGTGTTCATGTGTGCTTGCTCTCTCTCTCTCTCTCTCTTATGGTTAAATAATCATGTTTCATCATAGTTAAGATAGTTTAATTGTGGATGATTGAAGAATTAAAGATTTTTTTAGAAGTTTTAATGAACACTAGACTCATCCCCCTCTCAGTGCCTAGAATTCCTAACATGCTCTTGCAGAACACAATAGTTCCCAAGAGCATGGGAATCTTAAATGTTGTGACCAAGTTCGAGTTTAAGTGTTTAAGATAAAGATATATGTTATTGTTTTTCCCAATGTACGTACCTTCTTCTTCAAAAAGGCTCATAGTGTTTCATAATTGTCTTTTTTTTTTTGAGTTGGCTTTATTATTCTAAAAGTAAGCTTGTAAAATAAAGCCAACTATGTAATTAATTAATTAAGTGTTTAACACTTAATTAAAAGATAATTAGTTAAAAGGTAGTTACATCCTCCCCTCCTATATAAGGCTTCATTCTCACTTGTAAAGGGGTTGGATATTGGTGCTTTTGGATGTAATATACAAAATTTTGATCAATACAAGAAGACTTTCCTTTTCTCATATGAGTTCTTTCCATTTCCTTTTCTTACAATCTGATTAATGTGATGGTTTGTTATATGTGAAATTTGAAACTTTGTGTTCAATCCATGAAGTGAAGTGTGTTGAACTTTGTGTCAATTTGCATTCTATGTATCATGGGTTTTCATTTACATAAACATACACGTTCTTTAATTCTTGTTCTTGCATGCACAAGCGAGGATAAAATATGCAATCTCTTTATTTGAAAGTGTTGCTTCTTCCCTTCTCTCTTTACAGTCAGTGGGTGATCTTACACAACCAAGGAGGGTACATGTATCCTTGACTGATGAGTTATCCCAAACTTGGTGTCCCTAACTCATTCCTCTTTCCCAAATAAGCTATTGTTGTTCCTCAAAACCCCATTGTTTTGTTCATCTTATGTATTGATAATATGGATTCATTCATAAGTAGGTCAATATTTTCACATAATTTAATTAGTTTGTATATTAGTACATATTTAGAGACCCTAATTTTGAGTGAATAAGGGAACCTCCCCATCAAAGAGGAGGGACTGCTATCCCATGAGCTATTGATTCCCCACAATAACCAATTTTTCAATCAACAAATAACACAAACAAGAGGTGGATGTCCCGTGTTTATTTTTTCTTCAAATTTCCGCTCCATCCAACGAATGAAAGGGTGTTGAAGTTTGTCTATCAACTAAAGAATAAGCGTGGAAAACTCGAAAGGAAGAAGATCGAAGCTCTCTCGACCCTCTTAAGCCATCCATGATGAGTGTGGGAAGTGCAACGAGGAAGATGTTGAGCCGAGCCCGTTGTTTACTGAGCTCCTTCACACATGTTCCACGTGGGATACCTTCACTGAGATGTGGTGACATATTTGATAGAGAGGCCCCGCAAAGCAAGAAACTCGACGAGCTCCACAAAGGGAATTAAATGACCCTCCCTCGAGAACGACACTACCACAAAGCGAGCCTCGATTTCTACTCGCCTTCATCTTTCCTAAATTTTAGGTTCCATGTTTTTCAACGATGTTTTTATTGGCATGATAGGCCATAATAATGAGAAAACATTCTCTTACTACTTAGGTCAAATATGCATTTTGAGTATATTTTACAGTTGGTCCTATTCTACAAATTTATTTTTATTATGAGCATAACACTATAGTACTAGTTAGTATGAAATAAAAGGTTATTTTATAAAACACATATATATTTTATATTTTTATACAATTTAAAAAATGGAGGCGAGAAATTAAATTTATGACCTACTTAGTGACTAATGTAATGGTTTTATGGTTATAATATAATCTTGAAGAGTTTTTTTAATAGTTTTTGTTATAAATAAAAAAGAAAGGAAATATCTTTTTACAAATACACAATCTACTCTTATAAAATTTGTAAATGTAAGCTCCTCATCTTTCCCAAATATTTGATGTTTTTCCTAAACTTTTATTACTAACAAAGAAAGAAATGAAAAGTTATTTTATAAAACATGTTAACCACTTAAATTGGTTGTTATTCAATAACTGAAGAATTAAATCTATTATTGTTTATTTATCACTAAAATAATAATTTTATAGTTATAAATATAATTTTTTTTTGTCATTTAAAAATTTAATATTTTAATACTTTACAAATAAAAATTCAAAAATACCAAAATTCTCTCAATTATTAAGTAATGCTTATCAAATGACTCATCTCTCTTATTAAAAACAAAATGAAAAAATAAAAACAAAGAAAACACATCCTACTCTAACAAAATTTGTACTCTTCTTCTACTCTTACAAAATTTGTTAAAAAAAATAAAAAAAACAAATACAAATACACATATTCTACTCTTACAAAATTTGTACTTAAGTAAAAGTTTGTTTAATTTTTTTTTAGCATTAAGCCTATTTCAATACATGTTCTATTTCCTTAAATAATCATAACATTTTTAAAAATATTTATAAACTCTTTTTTAATATAAATTATATTAATATAAAAATTCTATGTTTAAGCCACGTGCCTATAACTCTGTAAGACCTAGATAATTAAGGTGTGGGCCATTAATTACAGGTGTATAAATTGAAAGGAAGTGACAGATTTCCTACGTTGGCTAGAAAGGAAGTGACAGATTTTAATTTTTATTGTAAACTGACATGGCTGGGAAGTGGCAGGCCATCGGCCATTTTTTTTTTGTGATTTTCACTGTAGACATAATTTCTTTTAAAGGACGCCGGAGAATTATAGAAAAGATTGCAGGTCTCTTCCAAATCAATTGTGAGCGAGGCCATAAAATCAGAAGCGCTTGGATCAATTAAAGTAGGGTGGTGCACTTAAAATGATGATGGGCCCAAAACTTATAAGCGCTTGGCTCAATCAAAGTAATATCCATGATTAATGGTTAAGACAAGTTGTCCATGTTGTATTCTAATTGCCTTCAATCCATTTTCAGATTGTTTTTATATTTATTGTTGTGTGTTAGGACTCCCATATTAAGACGTGTTTTCGATGGAGAACAAGTTAAAACTGGATTGTTGTTTACCATGCACTGTATGCATTCGAAATTGTCATAAAATCCATGGCAAACACAAGCAAAGTGGGCGCTCTGGCTGGTCTTCCAACTTCTTTAGAGTAATGGAAAGGCCCTTCACAGTGAAACTGGTAATTCAGATGCCCATACAATTTTTTTGCTCTTTTATTTCATAAAATTGTGTTGAAACTAGCATGTTATTTAATGTTTATTGCAGCCTATTCCTCTTGCAATTAGTCCCCAACTTATAAACGAGACAGCTGAAAATATGGTTTTGCAAGGACCAAGTGGGCAGGAATGGCCTGTGAAATTGTGTAGAACAGCTACTCAAGTGGGATTTCGACAGGGTTGGGAAGAATTTGTGCATTATCATGCAATAGAGGTTGGAGATATTCTAGTGTTCAAGCATATAACTAATTCCCATTTGAATGTTTGGATATTTGGAAGAAATGGATGCGAAAAATATAGTACTGCTTTTGATTCTCAAAACACCAGCTGTAATTTACTGAAGAGATCCCTTGATATGGTCACTACGAATTTTTGTCGAGTTGTGGACAGTAAGTTACTTGCTGATTTGATTTCTGACGAGAAAGATAAAGCTGAAGCTGAAAATCTCAGGAAAAATCATAAATCCTATCCTCATGGTAAGAACTTTTCCAACAATCAAATAATAGATATCTTGACAAATTTGCAGGTTATATATTATTGTGAACTTTCAAAGCAGTCAAATGTATAGAATTTTTATTAAAAGTCTGATTCCCATGGAATTTAATCGGACTGCAGAGCACATGAGGAAGAACATTCTGCATTGCCCACCATCTTATGCTGAAAAGAATAGCCAAATACTTAAACTGAAGCAGAGTAAGATGAAAGGTTATAGAAAATCTTATTATATTTCTTGCAGGCGTCCTGTCACTCAAGATGAGAGGAACAAGGCCCTCTTGGCTGCCCATTCTTTCACATCAGATAAAGTCTTTTGTTTGATAACTATGAGGCCATCTCATGTATACAGAGGATTTTTGCTAGTATGATCTATTTTTCTCTGTTTATTTGTTTATTGCATTCTTCTTCTTTTTCTCTTTAATAGAGGAAGTATCCCAGGAGTTTAAGAAGCTAATATATAATGTGAATGCAATCTTTGTAGATGTATTTTTCAGCTATGTTTAACAAATTAATGTAGCAAATTTGAATTTCCACATTGGTGTGACTGTGAGTATTGAAGTTTAAGAGGTCTCTATCAGATTAATTTTATACAACAATGCATTAAAATAATTAAATTATGCGTTGCTTTGATTGTGCAGGGTTTCCCAAAAGCATGTGCAGATAGTCTCCAATTACCAAGAGAAAATGCACAAATAGCTCTTGTGGATCCCAACACTATGGAGTGGCAAGTACAATACATTTGGCGAAGGCATGGTGGTCACAATAGAGGTGGCCTGATAGGAGGGTGGAAATCATTTTCATCTCATAATAACCTAGAGGAAGGAGATGTTTGTATTTTTGAAAGGGTGAACCGCAGTGCTGAAAACAAATTCTTACTTAAAGTACTTATTTTCAGGGTTGTGGGAGTGTGTACCCCATATAAGAAGATTGGAGGTACGGTAGGAAAAGGAAAATGAATTATAGAGCTGCTTTTCTTACACACCAATCTTAATAAGAAGAATAAGTTTTGAAGGGAAGATCATCAGAGAAATTATAGTACAAATTTCTTATGAGAAAACAAAAATGGCTGCGATGGGTATGCTACATGAAGTTTAGGAATAAAAGCTAACCTGCTATAGACATTTCTGAACATTATATTACGATGGTGAATGGATTTTAACTTTTTTTACTTGAGTTGTCATTTAGTGTTGCGATTGTTATTTTGCACTAGTAACAACATTGTGGAAGTCTAA
The DNA here is from genome assembly GCA_018340775.1 of Taxus wallichiana var. yunnanensis. Classification (NCBI taxonomy): domain Eukaryota; kingdom Viridiplantae; phylum Streptophyta; class Pinopsida; order Cupressales; family Taxaceae; genus Taxus; species Taxus wallichiana. The sequence goes on along the minus strand of CM031236.1, from coordinate 132,794,534 downwards.
TAGACATACAAGTTTTTGGTACAAGATAGCTTATATGAATTAAAAAAAAAAAAAATCACTTATATTTTTAAATAAACAAATAAATTTAATGTTTTAATTATATATATATATATATAATATGAATCTTCTCAATTTGATTCAAATATTCAACAAAAACAATTAAGAAAGTGGGTGTACCAAAAACTAAGCCACTTAAAATTATTTGTTCATATTTCATTTCAAAATTATATTATTCTTCATATCCTTCTTCGTGAATGATGAAACAACATTGCATACGCCAATAATAATCAATATGATGATCAAATTAAGTTAGGAAAAACCGCTATTTTATATATATATATATATTTTGGTAGCTTCTTCAAGTAACTACAACCACATTAGGAATCAAACGTCATATTCACTTAGTCAAGGGAGAAAATTTGGAATGACAGAGTCTATATTTGTTTTCCTCATATGGATGCTAAGAAAAACAATGTATTACTTACAATAAGCCAAGTTCCTCTCAAAATTTTAGTATTTCATTAACAATCATATATCTAGTGCTCCCTTGCGTTTCTTTCTTAAAATCTCAATAACCACTTAAAGAATGTAATGTAAAAAAACATTTCATACTAAATGTGTCAAAAAAATATTTCATATTAATAAAAACCTTATACAAAAATTTAATGTATAATATTATCTAGAATATTGTGGCATTTTAAACCAGAAAAAATTCAAAGGGAATTTAGTTTTATTTTACATGAATGATCCATCTATGTATGCGATAAGCGTTTTCAAAATGTCCATTTCACATTATGTAATGGAACAACCTCGCATGTACAAATGTAATGAGCGATTTGTTGTCACAAGGAATCTCTCTTTACCATAATGCACATGGAAACATATCGCAACATGGCTTATCACTTTTTCACATATCATATCATTTTGATTGGGATGAATCAAATTTGCTTTTAACTTGCTAGAGTTATGCTTGTAATTTTTGGTTCCTTATTATCATAATTCATTAAAGTCACAATACAAAAATTTATGCTATGATAATCCCATCATTCCATGGATCTTAAATAATTGGAAAGGTAGGAAAAAATATGTAAAAGGATTGAATGGTTAAGACCACATATATTGGAATATGTGTAATCTCACCTACTCACACTAATTATTTGCAACTCTTTCAAATTTAATTTTTTTGCGTAAGATATTTGTATTATTTTATTTTATTTGAAAAAATTGAATGTTACAATAGTAGCAAGAGTAGAATACAAGACAATTACAAGTTCAAAACCAACAATCGAAGAGAAACCGACAAGAACAATATCAATTTTTGAAGATCATATATTCCTTTTTAACCTTTCTAATTTTTTCATCCACGATGAGCATGTCATTAGAAACAACGGTTAGAGAGTAAAGCTATTGATTACCAATTGTAAAAGGAATATAAGATTTATTGAACATAACAAAGCATCTATTTTTTCATGGGAGGTTGATAGTTAGTTGTCGAAAGATTCACCTATCAAATTATGAGAAATGGTAAGGCCTAAGCAAAGCTTTCTTCGAAGATAGATGGTGCCCAAAATAGCGGAAAGTCACTATGAAAAGAATTCCCATTTCTCTTAAAGCAAACCCGCATCTCCAAAAGATATGCATAACAAAATTGGGAAGTTTGCAAATAGGGCGTTTGAAAGGATTGGTAATAAGAAAATGTAATATATATGTTGTCACCACTTGGAAATTTATGAAACATAAGCTTCTTTGTAATGTTTTTGCCATGACAACATCTTTAGACTTCCAAATAGAAGCTCCAAGGTGTTTCCATTTCTCTTCATTAAATTTTCACTTCCACTACAAATTCCACCCGTGTTCAAAGGAAATCCTAGAATAAGTTTCTAATAAATGTATTTGAGCAAGAAGTGGTATAGCCTCCAGCTATTAGGCCACCTCTAGTATTTCATAAAAGTGCATCAAACAAAAGTGGACATCTTAATAAGTAGAGAATTATTTGCGAGATGTATGATTTCATTGAAAACAATTTTATCATTGTTTTGACTTGGTGAAAAAGATCTTTTATAAGTGTCTAGTGCTTTCATTGACTGCGGGATAGGTGCTATAAATCTCCAAATTGTTTGTTTTTCCTAAATATGATTTTTCCTTTCAGTGGAGAGGGGTTGCACATTAATTTGGTAATGAAGTTGGAAAAGCTGTGACCATGTCAGAGGGAATTGTATTTCCATTACATAAGTTTAGAAGTCTCCTACCATGTTTTCCACATGCTATTTGGCAAGGCCAAGGCCGAGAGTTTGAAGTATTTAGCAAGTAGAAACTTATAATGTATATGAACTTCTTTTCATCGACCTTTATAAGTAGTAGAAACAACTCTATGGTGAACAAGAATTTTCCACATGGTTTAGAGTCATGAAGATCCCAAATTATCCCCTTAGAGATTAAACATTTACATTGCATCAAAGGAACCGCAACATCAAGACCTCATATAAATGCCTTGTTTTCAAGAACTATTCTATATAGTCTTGTTTTGATCCCATTTTTCCCAAATAAATTTTCTTATAAACTTGGTGAATCTATTCTAAAAATATTTAGAATAAAACCAATATCAACATTATCCATATTTTAAATTTTTGTAATTAATAATCTATATTAAAATGTAAATTGTAAAATGTTTTAAGCAATTCCAATCTTAGAAATAAGCGAAGGAGACACTAATAAATCAAAAATATGAATTTAGAATTTAATATAAATCTCTTTTGTTCATAATATTAAATGAATATATATATCATATTATATTGTGAACTGAATTGGGCCCTCTTATCTTATCAATATTATTGACAAAAGCGTTCAAATCAGACGTTGAAGTTCCATCATTTACAGCTTTTCTCGCCATCTCCTTCAACTTTTCTGCACGCAGTTTCATCTCTTTGCCCTCATCTTATTTGAACACCACTGCAATGACCTCCCTAATTCTTTCCTCGTTTGGGATCCCATCTAAATGTTGACAGAACTGAATTCCCACGCCCAAGTTTGCAACCAGTTTCGAATTGAAATACTGATCTCCATTCATTGGCCAAGTAATTAGCGGCACCGCGTGAGTGATGCTTTCCACCGTAGAATTCCATCCGCAGTGGCTCACGAAGCCACCCAATGACCGGTGGGATAGAATCGCAAGCTGCGGCGCCCAGCCACATATGACCATACCTCTGTTTTTTGTCCGCTCTAAAAAACCTTCGGGAAGATATGGGCATGCCGGAGATCCCGAATTCGATGAGGTCGCGGGTTCGATCCTCGGGTCCTCTTTATAGCCCATACGTATGGTTGTTCGCTGGCTTCCAAACCGCTCGCGAAGGCATTCGTTTGCGGTTCTGATAACGAGACCTCGCTTCCGAACGAGATGTACACAACCGAACGGGGGAGCTGAGAATCCAACCAGCTAACCACTTGTTTCTCGCTCATGTCAGCCATTTTCGCTGCGCCAAAAACCATAGGAGAAAGAAGCGGACCAACGGCCCAAACTGGTTTTCCCGTCAAATCTTTGAGATGCTGGAGATAAGCGGCCTCCAGATCGGCGAAGGTATTGATCAGAATTCCGGAGCTTTTCTTGATAGCATTCTGCTTCCCATGAAAAATTGCAGAATAGGGCTAGAAAGATCCGAATCGAAGAGACGGGGACTTATCTCGTGTTTCCCCAGCCTGTGAGGACGCGGCAGATTTAAGCTGAGCATAACACTGTCGCCCTGATTCTCCAACCCGTTGTTCTGCAATATCGAGCACGAGACCGAATGCATCAGACTTAATGCAAAGGATCCGCAGGTAGCGAACATAAAACATGGAATTTTATACTTGTGCGCTGCGTCTACAGCCCACCCTATGAACAGATCATGGATAACACAGACGGGAGGTGGATGTCCCGTGGCGATTCCCTCTTGGAATTGCCGCTCCATCCAGCTGTTGAAAGGATGTTGAAGTTTGTCCGTCAGCTGAAGAATAAGTGTGAGCGACGCGAATGGAAGGAGATCGGTGCTCTCGCGGCCCTCGGGCAAACCATCCACTACGGGTGTGGGAAGCACAACCAGACGGATGTCGAGACCGTTGTTTAGAGCCTCCTCAACTGGGCGTTGCAGACGGGATATGTTCACAGCCGTGGTGACGTAACTGACTGTGATGCCCTGCGAAGCAAGAAGCCTGGCGAGCTCCATAAAGGGAATTATGTGACCCGCCCCCGGGAACGGCACTGCCACAACGTGAGGCTTCTCTCTACACACTTCCATCTTTCCCAAATGTCAGGTAAGTTCTCTACTCAAGAAATGTGAAGTTCTTGCCTTTCCAATGAGTTTTATCGGTACAAAATGAACGGTTCTTTTATGGGACACGTATATATATTCTACTAGTGGGATCTTATCTCTTTCATTATTTAAAATGTACCTTGGGCCACAAAAGTGGTAGTTATACATTAAATGAAAAATTAAATTTATGAGCAACTTGACGTTTATGAATGTAAAGGTTTTATTATAAAATTAAGTTCTCCTTTCTCTCCCAAATATTAAGTCGAGGTCTTTTCCTTCGAGGTTTTTTTGGTACAAAACTAGCAATCGTACGTGGAGTGTACGATGAAAACGCCGAAGAGGATGGGATGCAGATTTGAAAATTAAGGGAGCGAAAAAAGGGAGAGGACGAGGGACGACCCCGCACACGATGAGCTGTTGGTTGAATTCTTGGATGCATGAACCGGTCATGCCATTTTTGGGTAAAAGGGAAGAGTGAGTGTTGTGCAGGCATGAGAAATGGAATATTTTGATCAAGCCCAGGATTCCTTCTAACAATGAGATTTGTCCTAAGATAAAGCATTTGGATAACAAGTCTATGAATGTCACAAGCACCACAGATTCTCTATTTCCTTTTACTGATAAATAAATTGATTGTATGCAACACTTAGAAACATGTGTTCAAGACATGGAAATGTTGTGTATATATATAGTGAGAGACGATAGGGCGTAAAATTATTTGGACAAGCACAAAAAAACCAACACAGCTTACAACGATGTAGAACAAGATAACAATTATTATGGATTCATAATGGAATTATTATAATGGAAGATATTAATCTCTAATCATCAACATTATATAATGAACTTCTGTACCAAAAAACAACTTCAGGGGAATATATAAAATGGCACAACAAATAGACAATAAGTTGTACTTGTATTTGTCGACACTTTGTTATGAAATTAGACACTCTACATTGTTGAAGCATTCATCTTGCCCACTCACTCGTTTCATTTAAGCTTCAAAACTTTAATGTTTCAGGAGCTCTTATACCACTTGAACAATAGGGACAAATATAATTTGCAATGTTTAAGGTAATGGGTTATGTAATGAACTTCATACTGGCGAATGCATCTTATAAACATCAAGTTTTCTATAATAAAATGTGTAACTACAAAATAAATGCTTTGTCAAACTTGTCGAGTATGTAATCGCAACAAGTTTGTTACTATTTTGTTTGGGAGTTGAAATGTGCCATCAAATATCAAATAGTTGTAGAATTTGAGATGGCAATAAAACCCTTTGGTTTATGAACATAATAGAAACTTATCAATATGCCATCAATTTGAAGAGTGGAGTTCTGATTTTTTTCCCGCATTTCGCACATGGAAATAACAACAAATAAAATTTCATGTCCGAGTCATAAACGCCTTATAAATTCAATCTTAGAACATCAAAGTGAATAGGATGCTTGAAGAAACATTCATAACAAAATAATAACTCCATAAACAAATCTAACTTGATCACGATTCAAATAAAGAAAAGGTTGATTGCATGAGAAAAAGAAATCAGCAAATAAGTAAAAGAAAGAAACTACAATACTTCATATACTCTTTTAAATTTGACAAGTAGACGTAGGCAAACCAATTTTTTTTTAACCCCGTTTTTTTTTTAAATCATTTTTTTTTTTTTTCGTAAGCAATCATTTATTTTGGAGTGCAAACACAAGCTATGGATATTCAAATCTACTAAAGCATTTCATGTTTTTTTTTTTTTGCTAGCTAGGTTTCCGATTTCGTAAGAAGGAAAGAAATCGTTATTGCAAAATAACCCGTTATGCAATTTGGAACGAAAGAAAGAAAAAAGATGTCACAGTAAACATAAAATAAGGACACAAAAGTAAATGGTAAATGCTAGCTACTTAAACAACAAGCTTTATATGAAAGGAACATGTTTCTTCATTGTTGTATTAGATAAGTATCTAGAATACAACGATGTTTCAAGAAGAGGAATAAGAATAGGTGCATATCTAGAAAGAATGAAATTATGTTTTAAGTCTACACATATCCAAAGCGGATCAATGGGATGTCAAAGTACCCCATAAGAAGAACTTTCATACGAGAGTATTAAACTGGACACAAAATATGGGAAAAAAATGGTCCATAGGAAAAATACAATAAATTTCAATTAAAAAAATATAGTAATTTCAATAATTATAAATTGCAACATTTTGTTTTTGCTTTAATTAATACCAACGGGCTATTATAAATATAACAACATCAATTCCGAATAGATTCTGGGTTTTCTATTATTTCTAGCCGCATTTTTGGCTTTTTTGGTAAACAGATTTGGTAAAAATATTATTGTTTACAACCGCAAGACTGGGTTTTGCTTTTTCTGAATCAGTAATCTACCAAAACCCTAAATTTTAGGAATTTCACGGTGATAAACAACAATAATAGGTTTTTACAAATTACGATGCCTAGGGCAGCCTGCTTTTGCGTCTACAAGTGGTTTACAGCATATGGGACTACCTCGTACTCACATGCGGGAGGCAACTAACTTTGCTACAAATTAGACGAAGATCCTCACACTGGGTTGCAAGTTATATTCAGCTGATTTAATATCATTCTTCAATTTGGTTTTGAGAATAAAAGTGCTTTTTATGCTGTTGCATCTCAAGATTATAAAATCTTATTGGAAATACCTTCAATATATGGCAGTATCGACACCAGACCATTAAATCTCCTTACAAAGTCTGTCAGGCACCTCTCTAGCTTGTTTGATAGCCCTTGCCACTTGCTTCCCTCTATAGCCATTCTTTTTAAACAATGCACCTACTTTTTGAGATGGTTGATGGTGAGAGTATGCATGCAAGTGGAGTAGAGGTGTGGGAATCTTTCTTGTGCCCCTGACAAACCAGAAAGCCATTGATGTTATGGGAGAATAGGACTCCAAAACGAGTAAGCTCCCCTTCTCAATCTCCTTAATCAATTTGATACCATCCACCGAACTACTAATGTGGGAGTGTAAGTCCTTGAGATTGTCCCTACCATGCTCCCAATGAAGGTTGGTGTCATCAACAAACATCTCGCACCATTTAGGTTTCAAAGGAATGGAGTATAGAGCCCGCTCCCCAAAATGCTCTGTGAAGAGAATAGCCAACACTGGTGATAAAGGTGACCCCATTTCCTTTACTATTGAATGATCATAAATGACCCCATTAAAGGAGAAGAATGTGGGGTTTAAAGAAAAAGAAACCAACCTAGCCATACCCTCATCCATGTAAGCTCTGAACAAATCAACTGCATCACCAATCCGGTAGGTTCAGTAATGCAGGTTGACTATTGAAACTTGATTAAATACAGTGTGCAAATCCCCCTATTTAGGTTTGTTGTTTCTGATATTTACATAGCGATCATGAATATGATTTAGTGTTATCTATGACGAATAGACTGAGAATGAAATGAATGAATTAAAATGTAGGTAAGTATTAACATTATGCATGACATCATGTAATATATATATTTAAAAAGCATGTGTCCATGTATGTGTACAGACGAATTGGACTGAAAACCATAATTTCTATTGACCTTAAATGCCAACATACCAGTGCTATAAGATTATCAAAACTTGAAATAATGCATGTATGTATTGTGTAAATCCCTCCTATTTGACTCAAGTATTTTGAGACTCCGATTTAAGTATGGTTCATAAATATATAGTATAGTGTTGTCCTATAACAAGCAGAATTTGAATGAAAAGATTCAATGAATATAACTGTTAAATTGTGAATGATGTAATATTTAACCTGTTTATCTCGGATCCCACATCAGATCAATATGAGCAAGCTCTATATTAAATTTTGTTTGATGACTCTTAAATCCAATTTGGCTTCTGCTATATATTCTATATCGAAAAGGCACCATCTTCAAGGTTTTCCACTGTAGCGCTATCCATTTAGGAAAGAAAGTAATAAAGGACCTTCTATTTACTTTCAAACTCTTGCTATGTATACTATTTGCGAGAGAGTAAGAAAGAAAGGAGGGAACGAAGAAAGTAACACAGAGGAAGTGGCAGAGGCAGAGAGGGAAAGGAGGAGGGGGGAGGGATGGAGAACAGAGGGATGGGGGAGGGCCGGGGGGGTGAAGGGAGGGTTGGTGGCCGTGTGCCAGAAAGGGAGGCAGAGTGCGAATGAAGGGAAGAAAGGAGGAAATAAATTCTAATAATATCTCGAGAATTGATCAAACAAGGTCGGTGGGACTCAAAAAAGTGAACCCAAATAGTGATGCGATGATAATGCTATGCTTCAATTACTATTTAATTGTCTTCAATGGAAAAAAGTAAAATTGAAATCTTAATCAATGGCAATACTCTCCATGCTCGCGATCAACAAAAAAGTGAACGATGTCAGTTTGTACATTGGAAACAAAATAGGACCAGTCACTTCTGACAAACTCAAATTCACCTGAATCTAAGGTGTCTAAAACAACAAACATATTAAGCTTGGAATTGAAACCAATAAACATCATGGTGAAAGAAATAAACACAACGGTGCATATTAGAAAAAATGGTTTTACAAAAAGTCCAGAATGACCATGAAATTTCTCATCAAGTAGAAAAAGGTTGAGAGAGTGACAAACAATTTCTCCCATACAATATTCTTCATGCTCACGGTCAGCTAAAAAGTGAATGATGTCAGTTTGGATATTGGAAACAAAATAGGACCTGCTCACTTTTGACAAACTAAAATTCACCTTAAACTAAGGTGTCTAAAACAACAAATATATTAAGCTTGGAATTGAAACCAATATTAAACATGGTGAAAGAAATAAAGGAAAGGGTACATATTAAAAAAAAATCATGATTTAATACAAAAAGTCCAGAATGACCATGAAACTTCTCATCAAGGAGAAAAGGGTTGAGAGAGATAGACAAACAATTTCTTCCATATTTCGAGTATTATTGTAAATAACATCAAATTAAAAAGCACATGCAGAAAGAAAGGACGTTGCTCCACTTTAAGGATCACTATAACATGAAGTCCCAAACACTGAATAGAAAAGTGCCGCAATAATAGAGTTTCAGAAACCTTGCACTAATATAAGTACCTGAATTTCAAGAGGGTGTCCATGAATGCCCATTCGTTGATCAATCATACAAGAACCATCTGTTACTAATAAAGTTGGAAACATATCAAATCCATCGGCTAAGCACAACTTTAATATCAATTTAATGCCTGTTTGAACATCTACCCTTTCTTGCAGGGCAAAATCTCCTGTTATTCTTCCATATGCTCTCAATAAGATAATCCATCAGAGCCCTGTCAAAGCAACATAGTGCTATTTGAAATGTTCTCTTTTGGCAATAATGTGCATGTACAAAGTAAAAGGATGAGAAACATTCTTATGTTTGTCTGTAAATTTTATTTACTGGGAATTTGGTTTCACTGTATCTTACAATGATTTTTCATCAGAAACCAATTAATCCTTACCAGAGTCAACAGGAGCAACACGACCAATTGCTGACTCTCCAAAGTCAGGATCCAAGACTTCCTCGACTGCTTCATTGTTGCCATCAAGAGGCACCGTCCTAACCTTGAAACTAGCTGGCATCTACCCTTGTCCTGGGTTGTAACAATCTACAGTCTTCTCCCAACTCTGTCATTACAATGTGAATGAAAACATAAATCAGAAATTTTTATCAAGGTCAAGTTCTCAAAACACTATCAAGATAAACTTAAACCTTCTCCATTTCAAAGAAATATAGTAATTGAAAACAACAGCTTGGCAATTATTAAGATAATAGGGCTAACAGTGCAATAGAACACCACTATATATATAAGATTGCAGAGTGAAACGTTCATTGACATATATCAATGCAACAGAGATATAAACGATGATATAAATCAGAACATGTTTTCATCACCTCCATAACCAAACTGGGAGATGGACAACTACTAAAACACCCTGAAAAGCTGGAAGATGGACAGCTAATAAAACGCCCGAAAAGCTGGAAGATAGACAATTTTTAAAACACCCTCAAAAGTTAAGACATCTAAAATATGAAACTCTTATAATGATATAAATCAGAACAAATTCATATATATGTCATAACAAACTCACATGACCGTCATAGAAATAATGCAAGATGGACTTCTTCTAATACACCCTGGGAAGAATATACATATGAAATACCAGCAAGATAGGAAGGTGTACAAATCCTAAACCACCCAAGAAGGCAGAAAAAATAAATAAGAGAAAACAAAGAATATATCTTAGATTTCCCAGCTTACATGGATTTGCAGCCACCTGAGTCGGTAGGACATCTAAAATAAGATGAAAAATGTCTAGGATTGTCCTAGATACATAAATATATGATCAAATTTTTCAAGATCTGTACCTTACGAACTTACAAATTCTCCAAGTGCATGAATTCTTTGAAACCTAATTTCCAAATTGTCTAAATAGAAATATCACCATAAAGAAACTCCAGCAACCCTTTAACATGTAACATAGAACACTGCTGGTATCATGGCACTCCTTGAGATCACATCTCTTCGAGGTATTCTATCAAACAGTTCACGTGCATTTTCAACAAATTCATATTGTGCATATCCTGCAATCATGGCATTCCATGAGCCCACATTTCTTTGAGGCATTTTATCAAACAGTTCACATGCCTTGTCTATGCTTCCACATTTTGCATACATGTCTACCAGGCAGTTGCAACTACATCAGTCAAAATTCCTCTATCCATTATGTTTTGATGGATGTCCATACCCTGTTCCAAAGCTCCCATTTTGGCACAGGCAGGGAGGATGCTGACAAAGGTTGTGGAATGCTTTACATCTGCCAATTGCAATTGCATGAATGTTTCGAAGTAATTATAACGCATTTTCAACAAATCCATTTTGGTCATATCCTGCAATCATTACTCGTCACGACACCACATTTTTTTAGGCATTCTGTCGTCCGAGCGGTTCACATGCCTTGTCTATGGTTCCACATTTTGCATACATGTCTACTGAACATTTGCAACCACATCCGATAAAATTCCTCTATCCTATATGCTTTGATGGATGTCCATGCCTGTTCCAAAGCTCCGATTTTGGCACAGCCGGGAGTATGTTGGCAAACGTAAAGCGATTGGGTCAAGACTCATTTCTTGCATATGGTGAAACAGTGTGACTGCCTTGTGAGGACAACCATGTCTTTTGTATGCTGCAATAATTGTGAAATTTAAATATGTTTTTAGATATGGTATCGAAATTTGTGGACCCGCCAATGGTTTGTTAGATGTATAATTTGTTGGTTTCTTTGAGTCTGTACTTTTATTTTGTTGGTTCTAAGAATGGCATGCATGCTTTAGGCGCGAAGAGAGAGGATCGCTACGAAAGGGACAACATCAATGGCATCCCCAGTAAAGGGACAACATCAATGACGTCCCCTAAAACGCCTAGATCGGGTTCAAAGAGAAAGGTGTCGCCCACGGTTGGGACGTATGCCGTCCAGTGTGTAAAATGCTTCAAATGGAGAAAAATTCCAAGCAAGGAGCAATATGAAGCTATCCTACAGAGCACTCTCAAGACCCTCGGGTTTCTGGTAGGGCTTCTACCAGCGTCCCCGTGTTTCTGCGACGATCCGGCCGACCTCTCCCTAGATACGAGTCGCCTCTGGGTAATTGACGAAGCCCAACATACCTTGTCCTCCAAAAGGATGGGAGCGCTTATTGACCCTTAGAGGAGAGGGTGCTGCGCAGTTTGCTTTGATGTCTACTATATTTCACCGTGTGGAAAGAGATTGAGGTCTATGGTAGAGATTGAAAGATTCTTGGAAGAAAATACTCGGTATGGAGCTACCATTTCAGATTTCAATTTTCAAATTTGCGACCACTTCACGACAAGAAGCGTTGGCTTGGAGGCTCGAGATCCAAGTGACACAGTGTCGAGTAAAGCAGATGCAAAAAGTTGGTTAACTAAAGCTGTCATCGCAGCCACGGCTCTGTCATTTTCTTCACGGACTTCTCCTTACACAAAGCAGCGGTGGTGACAAAAATACCCGAACCAGGATGTCAAAATGTAAAGGGGCAAATAAAACTTTAATAAAAGCGGTCGTATCTCGGACAAGGCGCTCTCCTATTTCTACGACATCCCCTCGGTGTATGGCTCACAATTGTCTCGCACATCGTCGACCAAACGATCTCGGCCATTGTTGTCTTCGTCCGTGTCGAGCCCCTCCCATTTTCTCACGAGAGAACACGCCTTTCGGCGTAATTAGTTGCCGAAGAAGTAAGCAAATATTCGATATTTCATATGGAAGAGAATATTATTTGCTTAGGAGGTAGCAAATATGTAATATTTCATATGGAAGAGAATATTATTTTCTTAGGAGGTAGGCAAATATGTGATATTTCATATGCTCCAATCGCATGTTGGTACATATGTCTTGACAAAAGGAAGAGTAAACGTATCCGATAAGCTTTTTTGTCCTCTATTAGTGGAAAAGATTCCACGTGAAGTTTGTAATATAGTCACTTAAAAAGTTTTAATAAATTAAAATATGAAATATTTTGGGCTTTTCATTCCTCTCTAAAAAATTATTAAAATTTTAAATTTAATGATTATTAATTGAATTATTTCATTATTGGTATATGAATATTTGAAAAGTAAAATTATTAAAGAATTATAAATATTTAAATAAATCAAAATTAATGATATTGTTTACATTAATGGTAAGATTTGAGTGGAAAATGATATATTTATGTCGTAAGTTGAAATAATTATTTTAAGGAAATTATCAGGTAGATTTTTGTAAATGTCATTTCTAAAAGTTTAGTATGCTTTTTGATATTTATTTATACTTACACATAAATTGATCCAATACTAAATCTTGATAAGAAATGACATATCTATACCAAGTACTTTAATTTGATTTTTCAGTATTAATTTATAACTTTACAAATTAATTGATCCCAAATTAAATCTTAATAAGAAGTGATATGTCTATCCCAAAAAAGCTAAAACATTAGTTTAAAGAAACTACAATATGTTGGAATATGTGTCTTATTCTTTCCACACAAGTATTTTTAATGGTGGAAGTAATTCTAATTGGTCAATTTGAGTCTTGCGGAAAAAGTAATGCTAAATTTAAGATGTGTTTTGGTTACAAAAGTGCATGCTCTTTGCTTGTGTGTGTGTGAGAGAGAGAGAGAGGAGAGATGGAACCTGTAAGAAATAATTTGATAGAAATGTAATATCAATTTAGTTTTAGAAAGGAGAAGGTTGTTGTTGTCAACATTATTGTTTAGTGAAGAAGAAGTTGACACGATATTTATCAATGAAAAATTGTACTAGAAGGATATTTATTAATTCACACTAGAATGTGTAATGCATCTCTTGATTCAAAGACATGATGGTTTCACGTTGTATTTGTAAGATGGTTTAGGTTAATAAAAGTAGTGAAGTTCTAGTTGGATATTTTATTAGAAATATTTTTCCCATGATAAATACTATGTCAATATGTTATGCATATTTTATTTATTTATTCATATTGTTACTTGTTTCTATTTTTTTGTTTAGTTTAGTACATGTTGATTGCCAAAAATCGCAACATGATAAATCGACAAATTCTAAATACATTGTCAAAGACAATTTGAAAGTTAGAAAATCATAAAGGATTTACCAAGCATGGTTTGATAAAACCTCAAGCATCCATTTTTTTATTTCCAATGCTTGGAAAGGCTCCAACGACTGTTACAGAAAGATAATACAATGAATCTCACAACAGATTGAATTACAAACGAAAAAGTTCCAAACAAACTTGGCTTAAACAACTAACAAAAAGAGGATAACAACCCTCTGAAAACGAACAAAACTAATCCTAATGCAAATGAGTGAGACCTTAAAGTCATTTGTGTTGGAACTAAAATATGCTTCGATGAATTTCTTTTCTTATTCTTAACTAATGTCCATTCTCTGTTTCTAGAGTCCTTGTCATCTGGATCACATGGGAGACCAACATTGAGTGAGGAAATAGGTTGATACATCAAAATGGAAGGAGAAGAAGGATCCTTCTCCTTTTCCACCCCTTTTGAAACCTGTGGAAATTCCTTCGAAAAACCGTGTTTTGGAGAAGATTGTTTAACATCAGGAGAAGATTCTACCCTCAAAAAACTCTTCTTAGGAGATGAATCATCCCTACAATCTAAAGGAGCTTTATCTGTAGAATCTATCGAAGGAGCTTCCACTACATAGTGCAAAGGAAGGGACCCCTTCCACCATCCCTTCTTAGACTCATTTCTGATCTTGGATCGCACACAATCCTTGATCAAATGACCTGTTTCATAACACCTATGACAACGAAAAGCAAGATTTTCATAGTCCAATCTTTGAATCAAAACCCTTTCACCAATCTGCAAAATAATCTTCTCAGGAAGATCATGAGATACATCCAAATCCACCAAAATCCATGTATAGGAGGTATGCAGAGACTTTTTAGTGGAATCATCAACTCTAACAATTTTCCCAATGTATTTTCAATGGCTTCAAAACAAGGGTCAAACCAGAGTTATAAAGGACGACCAGGTAATCTAACCTAGATTGACATCGAATCAAAAGAATCTATTAATTATTTGAACAAGGGGTACCATAATTTTGTCATAAGCCCATGATCTCCTCAAAACCAAATTCTTTCGTCAACAACATGTCGATCTTCATAGGAATAAAAAATAATAAGAAAATAAGCTTTTGAACATGGTTAAAGCTCAACCTTACCCTTATTAATCAAATATTCGGTGTGCACTTACATTTATTAATTCCAAAACATTGTTTTGAATGTTGTGGATTCGAAGAGCCTCATCTATTTTCTGTTCTATTAATGGTTACCATGTCACTTTTTGTATACATTTTAAAACTAAAATATAAAGTACATAAATAATCGTGGTTAGATTGAAAATAAAATATTCGCTTGTGTCAATTATGAAAATACTAACTAAAACATAAAGAACATAAATAATCATAGTCAGATTGCAAATAAAATATTGGTGGATGTCAATCATGAAAATCAAATAACTCTAATCACAATTTTTAAAAATTTAAAATATTTTTATAAAAAAATTGTGATTAGTGGAGCGATTAGACACCCCCACTTTGTGAATGGTGAATGGTGTCAGCATGCACTTGATGGCCATTGGCAACATTTATTTTCCACTGATGGAGACCGCACTACCATTTATTCTGACTAGAAATTTTGCTTTAGCTGACGGTGGAAGATAATCTCTCCATATTTTACTGTTACTCGATATCACACAATAAATAAATTAAAAAAAAAAAAATTAAGAGCATGTGCATTCAGTGCTGCCAATTTCTCAGTTCTTCTTTCCTCTGTCGACTTAGAGCTTGGGTACTGGTTATTATTTATCAGGTGCCAATTCGAATTTGTTCAGGAATACATCGGCGCCGAGTTCACAGGCGTTAAATTTTCAGACTTGCCGATAAATGCCAAGACACAGTTCGACTTCATTCTTTCGTTTACCATCGACTACACCACATCCTCTCCCCATTCTCCTACAAACGGCAAATTCAATATATTTTGGGATAGCGAGACTCTCAGCCCTAACGCCGTTCAAGCCATTAAATCCAAACATAAGAATGTCAGGGTTGCTTTGAGCTTGGGCGGGGACAGCGTCGGCAAAGGATACGTGCAGTTCATGCCCTCTTCTGTGTCTTCCTGGTCGACAACGCCGTCTCTTCTCTCACAAATATAATCCAGCAATACCATCTTGACGGCATCGACATCGACTACGAGCACTTCGATTACTCCGATCCCAACACATTTTCCGAATGCATCGGACAGCTGATCACACAACTAAAGAAGAAGAACATCGTCTCCTTCCCTTCCATCGCTTCATTCGATAACGAGCAAGTGCAGTCGCATTACAGTGCTCTCTGGAACAAATACGGCCACATCATCGACTATGTGAATTTCCAGTTCTATGCGTACGACAACAGCACCACCGTCTCCCAGTTCATCCAATACTTCAACACACAGGCCTCCCGCTACAGTGGCGGAAAATACCTGAACCAGATGTCAAAATGTAAAGGGGCAAATAAAACTTTAATAAAAGCGGTCGTATCTGGACAGGCGCTCTCCCTATTTCCTGGTGTATGGCTCGCGATTGTCCGTACATCGTCGACCAAACGATCTCGGCCATTGCTGTCTTCGTCCGTGTCAGAGCCCCTCCCGTTTTCTCACAGAGAACACGCCTTTCGGCGTAATGAAGGTTCTTTTATGGGACACCTAAATAGGTATATTCTAATGAAAAATTAAATATATGATCGACTTGTTCATTACCGTTATCATGATTTTATGATAATAATATAACTTTTCAAAATTTTAATGTTTTTACCATAAACAAAAAAGAAACATCTTTTCATAGAACAAATACATATATTTAACTTTTATAAAATTTGAATATGTACATTCTTTCATCTTTTCAAATATTCTATTCTTTCATTTTCTTAGGCCTTTTATTGTAGTGTTCAAGGTAGTTATATAACCTTCACCAAGACTAATAAGTGTTTTATCTTAATCAATAACAACACGACCTATATTGTATTTTCTCTATTCTATAAAGTTTTATTATTTTTTTAAAGAATATTCCCATTTATTCAGGGGATATTCTATTATTTTTATTTGTGGCCTATAGTTTTGATCAAAAATTAAAAATTCTTTGGATTATCAAAAAGAAAAGCATGGACTTTAAGCTACGATTAGAGTATTCTCAGGTAAATTAAGGAACCTATTATAGGGAATATCGGTACAAAAAATAATTACGAATCTGGAAGTAGGTGAGAATTTGATTGTCACTTACCTTGTCAAAGAAAACGCAAAACAATGTCATAGTCTATTTAAATAAATTAATAAAAATGCAATTTAAGGTGAGCAAAATAAGGACGGGTCGAAATGAGCAAATTGAAACATCATTTAACTCTTATTTATAAGAACGATAAAGATATGAACATCCACAGTCTCTAAGCCTTATCAAATAAAATTCTTATACCATATATACCTAACACATCCACCCAAACTTCAAAGATGCAAAGATGCAAGTATCATATCATCATTCACACTTTGAGTCCCGAGAAGAACTCAAAGGAGTCATACTCTCAAATAATACTAAGTTAGACTATCATAATGATGGTTCTACATATTTTAAATTGAATCCATATTGTAGCCTCTTTAACAAAAGGTAAGAAACTTTATATATCTTCAACCATTCTTAAAATAATTTTTGTTCCTTTCTTCTTCTTGTTATGTTTTCTTAACACACTTGAAATGATATTGCTCATCTCGACAACTCTTGGCACATTCATAGACACCTTCATTGGTCAACACCTTCCATTGTGCATACAATCTATTTATCCTATTGTTTGTGTTCTCTTCGGTTTGGGGTTCATCTCTTTTTGCTTAGGGTTTGAATCTCCCCTTAACTTGCTCTTGAATCATTTCCTCCATATATGCTGGCAAGCTTGAATTATACAAGTGATTCGTAGGCTTAGATATGTTAGTCTTCCTCTTATCACCTAATATTTCTGTCAATATTCATCTTCACTATTAGAGCAAGTCACGTGCATATAATCGTCAATGCTTCACAGGGCTTTTTCATTTTGAGAGTTTGATATTCTTTTCATAGACCTCTAAACTCGTTTGCCACCACTTTCATTTCGAGAGTTTGATATTTCCGACAACTATCTTCCAATTTTTTATAATTCTTTTCTTAAAATATTTATTTCCACATTGGTTCTCACTATAGCTCATGAACGGATCCACCTCCAATTGGGTTGTGTGGTGGCATATGATTTATGTTCAAATTTGAAATCATATATATATATATTATTTTGACACTTTTTTTTTTTTTTTTTTTGGGGACAATTTTTGTATTTTTTTAATTTTACATTTAATTTTCATTTCACAATTATCTATTTCATTTTTAACACATATATAACTTTAATAGTTTTATGTTAGTTTAATTGTTAACATAAATTTTAATTTGTAACAAAAATATAAATAAGTTTTGTCATACCATTGAATTTTTGTACGCGAGAATCAAATATTTATATACAATTAATTATAAAATAATAACATGAATTTGGACATCTACATGTTGTGGTTAGAAAAAAAGATGTTAGTACCAAAGCTCGTAATTGTAACACATACTTAAACAATCTACATTTCAATTGAATTCTTTTGAATTTTGCATATATATCTACCTAATCACACAAGACTACATTTGTGAAAATGTCCGACTTACCTCTAATAAGTTTTTTTGATGAAAAATATGCGCTCCACAAACCAAAACTTAAAGAAGACTATTTATTTTTGTATTTGTGTACAAAATTGCATATGCAATTTTCCTACTCACACCCAATAAAGTATCACCTTCTCGCAATATTTTCCATATCATGATCTTATTATTAAAATGAAAGGTTGTTGTATAGGATACATATACATTCTACTCTTATACATCTCAAATAGATGTTGGACCACCTAAATTGGTAGTTACATAATAAATGAGGAATGAAATTTGTGACCTACTTATTTTTCACCAAAGTAACAATTTTATGGTTCAAATATAATGTTGAAAATTTTTAATGTCTTTATATAATTGCTTTTCTCAAAATATAGTATCTTAATACTCTACAAATAAAATCTAAAATACGACACTCTCACAATAATGTTCACTTGAATGACTCCTCTCCTTATTAAA
>CM031236.1:132505499-132770499 GCA_018340775.1 Taxus wallichiana var. yunnanensis | reverse complement strand
CGCTCATTCAAGGTATCAAATTTTTGGGGACCATCTCAAGGTGCACCATGGTGACATGTGGCGGTTTGAAAAGTCAAAGGGGTGGGGAAGTGGACCATTGAGGCAACTTGGATTTTTGCCTCTTGTCCTCAAAAGGATTAAAATCTCAAAATGGCCCGCAAGCCCGACAAAGGATCAGTCAAAGTTTGTTTCAAGTCAAAAGGGGTGGGGAGGTGGACCATCGGGGGTAATTTGGATTTTTTTCCCCTTGATATTCAAATGACTAAAAACATCAAAATGGCCCGCAAGCCTGATAAAGGAAAGGTCAAAGCTTTCTCTAGTCAACAGCAGAGGTGCGGACTCTTGGGGGAAATTTGGAAAAATTTCCTTTTGGGAGAAAAGAGTTAAAATTGAAAAAGGAAGTGTGGTTCCGTTGGGACCCACATTGGGACACGTGTCAGCCCATTTTTCAAGGGCGAGTTGCGGGGAAAACTTGGAAAAATTTCCTTTTACAAAAATGAGGTAAAATAACAGAATTTGGTCATGGTTCCATTGGGACCCACCTTAGGACACGTGTCAGGCTCATTTCTCAAGGCGGAGGTGCGGAGCAAAATGGAATTTTTTTCCATTTTTTCAAAAGGTTGTAAAAAGTCAAAGGAAACCCCGAGCCTGTTTTAAAGTTGAATCTTCCATGTGGACGACCCAAATTCAAAGTAAAGATCAACGACAACTGTGAGTCTGAATCTGATTTTCCCCCATTTTTATTGAAACACACTTGGAAGTGCGAGTCTTCATGATTTCTTGGTATTTCCTACACGCCAAACAGAGAGGGGAGTTAATTTTGATATCTAAGTTTGGTGGGAGAGATCTGGAGACATCTTTCGCCATTAAAATGGTCTGACTATTGGGCTCGATCTGATTTTCTATTTTTCTTCTCCCGAGCACGCAAGGAACCAGATTTGATAGATTAGGGGCGAAGTGGTTGGCGAGTTGAAGGAGTGTTCTACCAGATGAAGGAGTTGAATGCTGATATTTTCAAGAGATTTGCCCCATGAGCACCTGACAACTTTTATAGATCTAATTCGGGAATCACGATCGAGATCATGGCGAGCACTGGTGCATTAAATGTTTTTGTCTTTTGGGGAAAAAGGGGCTCTGTTGTAAATGTTATAAATGGCACAAATTTTTCGTGCAAATGGTTGGAGTGTTAGAGGTCAAAGAAAATTCCCAAGAGGAAAATTTGACAAAGCCTATCTTTTTGAGAAGTCATCTAAGAAGCTTGTATATCTCTTTTGTATTAAGTTTGATCATGTCAAGGTGGTTGCAAGTGTACAACCATTGACAAGCTCTGAGATTGTTCTAGAAACTTTCCCTTGTTGATAAATTTAATCAAACTCAAGTTATTCTATGTTGATCTTAAGCAAAATGTGTTTGTTTCATTTCTGAATGTCTGCAAATAGTTTTTCTTGTTCTTATTGCAATCTTGTATCAAAATTTGTCTTAATCACACAGGTCTCAATCCTTGTGACAGTTTAGTGGCATCTGCAATCTCATTTCTCATAAGAGCTTTCATTTGGGAGTGAAATAAACGATTTAAAATCACTTTTCTTTCATTTGTTGACAGAGATTGTTTGTAAGCCTTTGGGTGTACCTCAGGCATGATTGATCTTAGATTTTGATGTTTTATTGGGTCTTCTAACTTGAGCCTTTGTGTTAGAATCTCATAGATTGTGTGAAAAAGTGCTAATCTAGGCCTCCATTGAAGTACATATTCTGGTTAAAGGAACATTTTAGCTATTTTGAAGTATTCTATTGTCTAGACTTTCCATTTTGTAAGAGTTCTCAGAGATTTGGAAAATCAAGTTCATTCTGCCTCACCTCCCACCAAAATTTATTTAAAACAACTAATCCTACCCATACTACCCCTTGTTTGTCATGTGTGTATACAAATGCACAAATTTTACTACCAAAACATGCAGAAACAATCAGATTCCAAATGTCTTTAGTAGCCTGAACCTTGCCTAGAGAATATCTCCACTATCTAGAGTGACAACTCGTGAGAGTTAGATTTTGTTGCATTGATAATATTTTCTTCAAGGTCTCCTTAACAACTTCATTAGGAAGGATATATCCACCTCCTCCACCAACAATAGGCTACAAAAGGGTTCTCTTACCTTGGTTGAAAGGCACAACCATAAAATAGTGAGGATAGGTCAAATCCTCTTAAGGTGCTACCCACTCCTGTTCAAAGCCTGAGTGCCTAAAAGTCAGATAGATTGCTTCCCTGGCTACAAAACGACATACATGATCATCTATCTACCTCTGAGCGTCTGTAAAATCCATGATGTTGCTTGGCCTTTGAAGGAGATTAATTTGGGTACCAACATGCCATATTTAATACACCCTAACTGCTCAAATTTGAATTGGGCGGGATTCCCCACCATTAATGACTCATGTTGTTAATGTTCTTTCTCTCAAGTCCACATAAGCAATTTTGAATGGTTCGATAGTTCATCCATGTCCTACGTTTTAAGATTGCTGATGTGGTTTACCGCAATGGGGTGTCTCGTCCACGTTAATATATAACCGCGATTCTCGTAATTTGCTGGCCATTCCTTTCACTAACTTACGCTACCATTTCCAGTTTAATCACCAATTCAATGCCGAGAGGTCCGAGGCACCTTTGGGTTTGTCTCTGTCCCGATCTCGGCAAGTTGAGGTTGGGCATCCTTCTTACCAGACATCCAATTCCACCATGTCCCACTCTCCCGCATCTTTTACGATAAATTGGTGAATCCTCATATAATTGTTTGCTTCTAGATCCCATCTTTGGTTTCTAAGATGATCTCTCGGAGGAGAAGAACTAAATGAGATGTTGATGCACATCATTTCTACAATGAATATGGTCCTACCTATTGTGGTTGGGTTTAGGGAAATCAAATCCCCAATTGCTTTAGCAATGCCTCTGCCAACACATTTACCTCCTAGAACTCTAGGGGAAGACCTGGAAATCTTATCCAAACAAGGCATGCATTTTGAATTTGTGTTTTGGAGCCTTGTTTCCATCTAACCATGGAGAGAGTTGTTCTTCCATAGAACCATGGTCCACCCTACATAACTTGAACAAGATATTTTTCAAGAGAGAAGACAAACATGATTCTATCTCGACAAGGAAAACGTATTGAACTGCCCCCATAATCTTCTACTTCTTCTTGGTCCTACTCTTGGATTGGACATTATCGGGTCCTATTCCAACAAATTCTCCCATCAATGTAAATATGAATCTTCCCTGTGCTCTTTGGATCACTAAGTATAGCACTTTCAACCATGGGGTCTCTTGTTTCCACTCAGGGGCAAGATTTTGCAAAACCTCCTTACGTTGGTTTTTGAATAGCTTTATTGCCCATGAGTTCCCTATATTTTTATTTTTCCTCACCTATTGTCCATTTGTTGGATCCTTGTTGTTGTCCCCGCTTGATTTTGTAGTTCTTGTGCATTTTTTCATGTCCGGATCCTTCATTGCATTCAACTCCTTCATCACATCCTTCAATAGAATAATGGATAGTGAAATCACATTTATAATTCCATTTAATTGAATATTTTATGTGAATACAGTAACCTTAAGAAAATAGAGAAAAATATGATTATAGATCAACTTTATCATCCACTTCTGTTTCATCAAAGATCTCCCTCTAAAAGGGTTTTGGTAAACCATGGTGAGAGTCAAACTAGAGATTGCACACCAGGATCATAAGCCTAACACTACGCCTCACAACACGCCTTCATCACCGACTCGACTATCCTCCACCCTTAATTCTAATAAAGATGTTCATTAATCTAATAAATCTAATATATAATAATAAAAATATATTTATATATGACTATTTAATTATTATAGTATTTATTTATTTATGTGGTTTTATATTCCTAGCATATTTATTTTAGATAAATCTATGTAAAATATGTTGAGATGTATTATTATCAATGCACCCATATTAGATTTGAGACATAAGTGGATCAGAACCTCGAGAATGATACCTCTCAAAATATTTTACCTAAATTTATCTACTTCATCATACAAAATTGTTTGTCCTATCATGGACTGATGCAATGCATTATCTAAATTTTATTGGGAGCACCAAGATATTTAGGTGGAGAATGCTTCTTTGTGGAAACAAGTTGCAAATTATCATGGGATTCTTGCTTTAGAGGGAGATATGCTACCTAACCTTGATCCACATGCATTGAACTTCTCATGGAAATTCTCACAACTTATCACATGGAGGATATCATGTGGGACATAAAAATGCAGTGACAAAGGAGCTATATTAGCAGCCCTCTACCCACTAGTTTGTAGGGGTATAGAATGAATTCATATTCCTATGGCCTTTTATTACTTGATTTTTGTCATACACTCACACACACGTACTCACACACACACATGCACATGCACATGCAAACACTCATGGGCGCACACACACACATACACACACAAACGCACACGCACACGCACATGCACACGCACACGCACACGCACACGCACATGCACACGCACACGCACACGCACACGCACACGCACACGCACACGCACACGCACACGCACACGCATTACACGCACACGCACACGCACACGCACATGCACACGCACACGCACACGCACACGCACACGCACACGCACACGCACACGCACACACACATTTTGTTAAAAAATTTACTCATGTTTGAGTGTTTTATCCACACTTTCCCTTCGGCATGATGGTGGTGACTAGACCTTGAAAGATACACATACACATATACTATCTTGTTGGTTCGACAATCCCTAGCATATATTGATTTTAATATATTTTATTTCTTGTTTGTACACTTTGGATGGATAAGAATGTGTGATGTGTTTATTGTTTTAAAATAGTTCTATGGAATTAATGAAAATGATAAAATAAAATGAAATGAATGTGAATTATGCATTAACACATGAAGCACTAATTGTACAACCACTTTTAGATAATTCCAATATTTTGTAATTTGCATTCGAAAATTTATTTCATAATGATAATAATGAGGAGAAAAACATGTATTACTAAATTATTAACCCCACACAACTAATTATATGTAAAGGCTAATCACCATAGATGAATAAGGATGTAAGATACACAAATGGATGTATGAAGTATGAGTAGGAATTGATAATGCATTTTTTTGAAATAAGTATAAATTAGTTTTGATTCAATGAAACTTGTAATCGTTTTAGTAAAAAAATGTTTAATTACGTATAGAGAAGTTATACTTTGTATGACTGTTTCTAGAATTAGATCCATGGATGGTCAATTGATTAATGAAATTTCATTTTTGAAGAAGGTTCTCACTTTCAACATCGGTTTCTAAATAATCTCTTAGAGTTTCTATATTTTAGGCAATTCGTATTGAATTGCATTGATTTAAAACTTCCACATTGACCCCTACATCTTGCTTCATGTTATTAGTAGAAATAAAAGCCTCATCATCAACGATACATGACACATGTGATTAAGGAAATTTTCTTCCTATCCCGACCTCACACCACTAGTAAGAGGTGTGGTATCATCACCAAAGACTACAATGGATGGAAAATGTGATAATTTTTTAAATTTGTCTTTGTTTTATTTTATTTCATAGAAATTTTCTTTTCTTTTGCTTTGTGATTGTTTAGAATAGACATTTCCCTCAATATTTTCCCAGTGCAATTAGTAAGATGCGGGGGGGATCATCACCTAAACGAATCGATATTAGTGAGTAGGAATATTTGGGTAAATAATTCTAGAGAATTTACCTTAGATATAAATTTGAAATGGAAGACTCCTTGTTAAATAACATCTAGAATAAGTTTTAAGTAATAAATTTCTAAAGTAGTTGGTGTGCAAGGTATACAATGTATAATTTTTAGCAAAATCAATGCTAAATTTGACTTGAAGATAAAATATGCAATACTAAGCTATAAATTAGTAGATAAGATGAGATCAAATAAATGTTCTCGATGTATAAATAGTTAAATTTATTATCAAATGAGAATATTAAAATGACTAACTAAACATAATGGCAATGTTGAAATAAAATGTTATAAAAATACAATGAGAATAGTGTGAGTATGTAATGCTTTATATGTAAAAATGTTCAAGGTAGAGAAATTTTATGGAATCACCCAAGTCCTCACCCTCCAAAGTGCATAAAAAAACACTCCATTTTTAATTATTTTGTTGCTTGGTAGAACAAGCCACTTAGGGACCTAAATTTCTTACCCTCGCCAATTTTATTATCTATGCGACTATCGGGCCATAGATCAAGGTCACCTTCTTGAATAGGGAATTCATGGACCTTTTTATTGTATTGAAAATACATTAAATATGTTCAAGTTTGATGATGCTCCTCATGTCTAGTCCTTTTTCATCCGAAAAAATCTTATTATTTCATATGTGTTTCTATGTTCCTCTTTTTCTAGGATACCTTGGAGAGATATGCGAATACTAGGGAGATCTACTTGTAAACTCATAATGCCAAGAAAAGTTTCAAATTCCAATCTCTTTTGTTTTATTTGACACTTTTGAGCAAAATGGGTTTCAATTTTTTTGGTTGTCTCAACTTGACATTCGCTACATGGTAATATAAGGAGGTAGTATGATGAAAGATTTTAAATTATTTCATAATTCATGCACCTCATCATTTTAAATAAATATGCTTTACAATAGAGAATTACTAATGAGATGTCATACCTACATATTATCTTATTTATGATAAATTTGTCAATGATGGATCCCGAACCATGGTTAAATGCATAACCTCTACAACCTTTATGAGGTAATGAGTGGATGTGATAATAAAATGATGGCTATCAGTGGAAGAGGGGTAAATTACATATCAAATGTAAGTCCAACATGGAAAAGGGCCATGTCATGCGAATAGGATATAAGGCTTTAATAATAATGTGTTTGGCATGTAAAAATTCTTGATATATTTGACATCTATGCACATACTAAATGGAATCATGTCCAAATGTGGGTTGAAAGTGACCCATGGCATGACATTTTTAGGTGGTTTCATAACTACCAATGTTTCCACCAAAAATTCTACTATGTTTCTCAATGAGAATATCTTGGTCCTCTTCCACATCAACACATACGAGTAACATACCATCAAAATACTTCTAATATATGAGACATTTAATGTCAATAATGTGAAATAGAACCTTGAAGTTAAGTTTAGATGATTATGTTGTGTATTATATCAATGTACCAACAACATGAAGTGATCAAAGGTTTATATATGTCATGGATGCATTCATCATGAAAATAAAGGTTTAGTTCCTCACCAAAATCCAATGGATTATCAACTAACTAGTCAGTAATAATATACCATATGACTGATTTTTTATTTAAATACACATTTCAATTCAAATTCATGCATAAGGGTTATAAGGGACATTATTTTTAGAGAAATATATTTTAGTGGGAAACATACATAACTTATTGAATTTGATGATAACCATTGTCTCTTTATTGAGTATACAATATCTTAAACACTTAGCTATGGAAATAATGGCAAGACACTCATATTCTTGGGTATACCTAGTTTTGTAATTGAGAATGACATGGGTAATGAGTTACCTATAATATTATTATCCATTATCATCTTCTTGTGCTAGCATATATGCAAGGGATATGTAGGTAGCTCTCGAGTAATGGATCAATGATAGATAAATATAGGTGGAATGAGAGTGGGTGAAGTAAAAAAGAGGATTCACCAATTTGAAATAATTGTGGAATTATTTGTCCATGTATTATAACAATTTTTATTAAGAATATCGTTAAACATATGGTTGACATAGGTAAGATCAGAAACAAATATATGTATAGCTCAGTTTTTCCAAAATGACATAATGTTAGACTCCTCTATATGTGGAGTCATCTTGAAAATTGCATGGATCTTAGTTTGATCGACATTTATTTTTCAAGAGGAAATAACGTATCAAAAAAATACCATCTATCTTTCTAAAGACATATATTCCTAAGTTTAAGGTAACACCATTCTCAATTAGGTGCGAGAGATAATGATCAAGGGAACTGGGTTGATCACCCATTTTCTTACCATTTTCTAAAAGAACATCAACATAAGTCTTTACATTTTATTGAGGGAGGTTATGAAAATTATGATTAATTTATCTTTGATCGGTAGAGGTGGCATATTTCAAATTGAAGCACATGATTGCATAGCAAAAGGTTCCCAAGAAGTAATGATATTAATTTTAGTTTGGTTTTCCTTTGAGATTGTAATTTGATTATAACTTGAGAATCCATTAATAAAGGATAATTGTTCATACCCATTTATAACATCAATAATGACATCTATGGATGGTAAGGGGAAATTTTATTTTAGGAAATCCTTTTTATATCTCATAAATTGATGTATATTATGATATTTCTATTTTTAAGGAGCATGACAATATTGGATAATCACATGGAGTGTTATATGGGTTTAATACCCAACTTGGATAAGTTTCATTACTTCCTCCTTGACCATCAAAGTGACTTCATGGTTCATTGGTCTCATCTTTTCTTTAATGGATTTAACATTAGGCTTGGTTAATAAATTGTGGACAACTATCACGGGTTGACTTTAGAAATGTCTATTTCTGAACAATTAAAAGTGTGTGAATTCTCATTGAGGATCTTGGTGTACTCTTACACTTCCTTAGGAGAAAGCATGGAAACCAAATTCAGGATTTTAGAGTCCTCATTTGTATCAATTTTTATATTGATGTTATCATCTATCAAGTAATAATTTCTCTCCTCAAATTTTTAGGGAGTAGGAAGAAGTTCAAGAGGTTTAACTTCTACTTCAAAATTTTAAAATCAATTTTTGGAATAAGTGGGACTATATTTAGTTATAAAGTAGAACGAAGAATGAAGAATGAGAAGAATTCCCCTCTTGTGATAGATTGGAGGAATATCATCATAGGTTTATAACAACCTAGGATTTCCTTATCATTTTCAAAAAGTTCCATGGTAATAGGTTTGGCCATATTTTTACATACCAAAATATTGATGTACTTGACATTATTTTTATCAAATTTTTTCATCTTATGGAAATGAAAAAATTATTTTCTTTAACAACTCTACATATCGACAAATAAATGAAAAAATGGAAGCCATATAATCAACAAGCTGGTTTCTCTCCCTAGAATGGCTTCAATAGATATAAAATTGAATTCCTTGATTAATTCACACACAATGGATTGATACAATTATAAGTGTTAAATTCTAGTTTCATACACTTCAAAACATGGTTGGAAACCAATTTCAAGTTCGTGAGGACTCTAAGGTTGCAAACTTCTAGCCATTTTGCAACTAATAAATTTCACATTAATGCCTTGTATTTTGCACCATTGTTGATACATTCAAAATCCAATTTCAAACCAAGATTCATGACTCTCTCTTTAGGATAAGTTTAAATCACCCCTAAACCTATTGTATAATGAAACTTTACACCATCGTAATGAAGCTTCCATATAATAGTAGGGAAAATGCGATTATTTGGATCTTTAGAATATTTTTATTGAAGTTCTAACAACCTCACTAAACACACACACATGCATATGTATATGTATATGTATATGTATATATATACATATATATGTGTATGTATGTATGTATGTATATCTCTGTGTGTGTGTGTGTGTGTGTGTGTGTGTGTGTGTGTGTGTGTGTGTGTGTGTGTGTGTGTGTGTGTGTGGTATGGTGAGAATAATATATGTATGTATATGTATGCATGTATGAATGTGTGTGTGTACATACATGCATACACATACATACATACATATATTATTCTCACCATATATATATATATATATATATATATATATATATGAACTTTATACACACAATAGTAAAAATACCAGATAAATTTTTTTACTTACATTGTAGTACACATGACACTACATGAGATCACTTAGGACAACACACAACACATGATATGTTTGCACAAACATTAACCCACATAGATAACATGAACACGTGATGAACAACAAGGTCACTTTTTTTTTAAAATGACAAGGCACAACATAATGATTCTACCACAATATAAACTTATAGATAGGGTCTTCCCACGACACGATAATTTTAGGATTACACATTTATTACAATCATGTTTCAATATTTAACTTAAGTTCTAGGAAGGATCATAATATGTGAATCATACATTCATTTTCCTTTTTGCTAGATTTCATTTATACAATTTAACATTTAACTTATGGTGTATCTCATTAAATAAGGATAATCTACATTATTTCAATTACTTGTTTAATTCGTTCATTCGTTAATATGATATTTATTTACACACAAGGCTACTAGGTATTATCCCTAGGATTCACTCCTAAGGGCATTCATCTTGATCTTATATCATACCTCCGTTACACAATGGAAAAAGTGTAAGTCCAATTGAGGTGAAGTTTGCTTTTTTAAGGGTTTAGGGTCGCGTTTCTTTCACTCATTTATAAATCGATAATTGACCTAGTGCATGATAAGAAATGTATATGAAATAGGTTCTTTATCCACAACAATATGGTTTAATCAAATTATAAGAAAGATCATGTTGCACTTTTTTTCATATGGAATAACATCTCACGATTACACTACTCAAAGCCAAACATCAATTATAATTTTACTATAGTTATGCTCTAACAATTAGTTAAGGATTTGAAGGCTCTTAACATGGCAACATACTTACTTATTTTTGTTTCTAGATTAGGTTCACTGAGTATCAATTTATGTTTAACTTAAGAGGTTTTTTTTCCTAAATAGGGTCATATGCCTTTTTTTAACGAATTGTGTAACCTATTTTCTAATATGGAATTTGTATCCTCATGAGCCTACTAGTCCCTGTCCTAGGGAATTTATATCTAAGAACATGATCACATAGTTTCATATCATACGTCCTTGAGATAATAGGAAAAGTAAGAGAGCAAGATGGAGTAGTCCATAATTTAAAGGGTTAAGGATCACATTAGAGTTTACACATCATGGGTCTCATTTCTCACCACAAGATGGTTTAACACGATATAAGAACGACCTAAATTTCACCTCTGTCTAAGTAAATTATCTTCTCAAGTTACTTTTTCCCACCAACTCATCATAAATTAAAATGTTATTAAGTTTCACAATTAAATATTAATATTGCACCATAGGACCCAAACAATAATTGAGATTGGGTATTGACTTCGTTTATGATCCCAACTCTTAAGGGTGACTTTTAAGGTTAGTTGACGATCTTTCCACCCAAAACCTTCACTCAACACGTGAGTTGGTCCAAGAGGGTTTTATACTATGTTTAAAGTTGGATTCCCATGGAATACTACCTTAAGAGAACACATCCTCCTTACTATACACACGATTACCAATCTTAGGAGGGAACAACATACTCAAGAAATTTTTTTAACCATGTTGTTCCTAATCGTCAGGTTCAAGGCGATGTCATTAAGCATATAGGCTACAACGACAAACTCATACCTCATACTTGGGCTCTTATTTACCTAAGCTATAAGATGCCTTCAAGTGTAAAGATTTAAGTTCATTCTAAGGTCTTAGTTTTCTATGCTAAAAGGAAACACATAGGAAGGGTAGTTATGCACTGAATTTTATACTAGGGATAATTGTTTTGGTTAGATTTCTTTATTACATTTTCAAGGAAAAGAACACAACACATCAATTATTTAATCATCAATTGTACACTAGAAATGCACTACAAGATATTAAATTCAAATTCATTTAACGAATATATCTAACCCCTCCTTTTAATTCTTTACCATACATAAATTTGAATCGAAATGACTCCTATGGTTAAATGCACATTTCCCCAAAACCCTAAACACTTACAAATCATACATATTGAAAAATTTCAATAATAAAATTTACTATAACATAGCCATGCATATATACATTTTTCCATTAACATACATAAATTACAATAATACACAATGGATTACAACCACGTTGTTTCACCATCTTACTTGCATCCTGCAAAACCATGTGAGCATGAAATCAACGATAAATCGCTGACATGACATCCACCTAAATCTAGCATAATTAATGTTTTTAGTTTTCCATTTACATAATAATAATAATTTGCACTTGAAAAGAGAGTTAGAGATGCATATTAATTTCATTTCATTTCACTTCATTTCACAATTAAGGAGAGAGAAAGAGATAGGGAAGAGAGAGAAACACTAATTTTCCAAAAGTCAAATTTCACACAATAAGCCACAAGATAGAGTTTCAAAATTTATCTACAAGTGTCAATAAGTTTCCACAGTGTTTTAGTAACTTGACGGGGGTCCTACAACTTTCTTTTTACATTTTCCTGCTAGTTGTAAAAATGCTCAATTTAGGCTTGGAGGCTAAGAAAATGAATTCAAAAGTTATCTTTCAATGAACAAATACACCATAGGTAAATTTCTACGTGTCCTCCTATATATCAAGAACTTATAGGGTACGAAATCGAAGCTCGACGAACGGTTTACAATTGGCGGCTAGTTTTTCAGGGCCATCAGTCGTAATTGGGGCTAGTTGCAACAACAACCAAGTTTAACTTGAGGGATAAGAAACCTCATCCAAAAATAACTGCGGATGGATGGAATCCCTATGAGAAGATTCGTGTGTTCCCTACTATATATAGGGAATTCATCGGAGTCGACAAAACTAGAAACGCGGCAAACAGTTACAAATGGCGATGGATAATCTGAGCCACGTGTCATAGTTGGTCCAATTTGACCTAGTCAAACAATGACCCAGCTTATAAAATCCTTGGCCAAACTAGCTAGAAGAGTGTTTTCCCCAAACCGAACGTTGTAAACAATTTCCTAGTAAAAATAAAAGAGGTTTGTGAAGGTCATTAAGCATTTCATTTCTTAGGGTCCAAACGACGAGCCGAAATAAAACCTAACTTTTCAGTTTTAACAACTTCTTAAAAGTGCAAAACGGGGTAACATGGCTCCTAAAGGAGCAGCGAAGGAGTAAAAATGATCGAGTGGGGTCAATCTAAAGCTTGATACAACTCTCCTCATAATAAGGAACACACACGATGCTTGACATCTCTTTTATGGGGCACACTATGTTGTTTTACACGTATATGGAAATTACATTTTTCTAACTTTGCTAGGTGGACAGAAATGGTGGTAGTTTGAGTTGACGACTCATCTAGGTCTCGCTAATACCAACAAACACGAGCACCAAATTTGATACCTTGGTCTAGCAATGCATAAGGTTGAGGTAACAAGCATAATTTATAGTCGATAATCGTAAATCGATTCGTAAACCATGAGGTGAGGTTTTATTGTTTTTCACTAAAGGTTTGGTTATAATATCCAATGGTTTAATATTTCAATTATATTACAAATGAAGAACCAATTTATACAAAAATTATAAAATATGAACGTAAGGATACTATGCTGAAATATTAACGTCCATAGTGCAAGAGGTCCTCCCGGTGGGTTCAACAACATTCCACAAAGCTCCAACTCTCTCTCTCTCTCTCATAGAATTCTATTGAATAGTTCACGTGCATCCATAACTTTGCCATTTTGTATTTCTTGAAATCTTCTATAAGTTTCTTTATCTGCGTGTGGA
This sequence comes from Taxus wallichiana var. yunnanensis, assembly GCA_018340775.1. Lineage (NCBI taxonomy): Eukaryota > Viridiplantae > Streptophyta > Pinopsida > Cupressales > Taxaceae > Taxus > Taxus wallichiana. The sequence goes on along the minus strand of CM031236.1, from coordinate 132,756,874 downwards.
ATTGTATGGCCTTGTCAAAACATGTTATACCAGCACATGATGTGAAAAAACTGGTAATTGTGGATTGATTTGGATTCAAACCTTCCGTTGCATCTCAAAAATATCTTCACACCAACATTAACATGCCCATTATGTGCATATCCTGCAATCATTGAGTTTCAAGACACAACATCTTGGCTACATAATTCATCAAACACTCTACTTACATCCTCCATGCTCTTGTTCTTTCCATACATGCTAATAAGAGCATTCCCTACTAAAACATCCTCGCTGAAATTGATTTTTGAAAACATAAGCATGAATCTTTTACCCTACTCCCCAAATTTCAGATCACTAAAAACACTAATTACACCAGAAAAACAAAATTAATTTGTGTTCACACCAGCTCTTCTGAATGTGCCCAACTAACTCAAAGCTTTCCTCGACACACCCATTATGTACAAATCCTACAAGCATGGATTGCCATGAAATCATCTCGTTTAGGCATTTTTTAAACACTTGTTGTGCATCTTCTACAATCCCACTTTTGGCATACTTATTAATCAGACAATTGAATAAAAATGTATCTATTTGATGCCTGCTTATTATCATGTGAGAATGAAAAATTTGTATCTCTGATATACCATTTACAACATGTGGCGGAGGAATGTGCGCATCCCCTACATCTGTGGGATTCGACAGCTTCATGTAAAAATGGTGGTTTAATAGCTTGGTGATTAGTTTTTTTTGGCAATTGTGTCATCACCTTTTTATTGTGGAGCTGCTTTAAAACCATTCGTGATTCCTTTAGAATACTTTCCAAATATGGCATGAAGTAGTGAACCCTTGAAGTTCATGCCTTATGATCCTTCCAACAACATTAGACTTATATACCATTTTCTTTGAGATTTTAATGGTGAACTCCTTTGCTTAAGAGAATTGAAATAAAAGCATTTAATTTAATTCATATATTGATGTTCAAAGTGGCTTTGATTGTTCAAAGTGGACTGACCAAAAGTATCCAAAAGAAGCATCTTATTGATCCTCAATGTTCTTCCCTTTTTCATACAACAAAAACCACGACATGTAGTGGTTCCTTCCTCCCAAAGATGTTGAGCACGCTCAAGTATAGATATAGACTGAAGTCAAATAATTTGTGTGTAGAAAATGAGGAGGCATTTAGATTACAAATTTATCCCATGCATAGTTGTGATCTAATCCATAAAGGTATTGATTAAAGGGTAGTTATTAGCTGGAGCTATGTTTAACATGTTGGGGTTTAAACCATTTAACAATGTTTCATAGATCTATAATCAGAGAAATCATACAAGCAATGAATATGAAAATAACTAGAAGATAAAATCAATAAGAGAAAGATTACACCCAGATTTAATGAGGTTCACTCGATTATGCGCTACATCCACCAGAAACAAGCCAATCTATTATCCAAATCTTTGACAAGATATACAATGAATATTTACAATCTTCCACACCTCTCGGATGTACAAGAATTTCTTTCTCTCAAGCTTTTGCTTCATCACCAAGAATTCTCTCTCACTAACCTTTTTATGAGTTCTTTCTAATTCTTGTTAATCATCCTTCTAAACCCTAACTTTTATACTTATATACTTGTTTATAGACTTAGGGAACTTAGCCATGTAATTACAATCAATAGATATACTTTAATTCTAAAAATAGATATAATTCACGAGTTAATTAAAAATCCTCCCATAGGTAACCGATGTTGGTTAGACCTAACTACTGCCGGTTCCTCCCTTACTGACCGATTCGGTCATACTTGGTGATGCTTTGGTCTGGGTGACCGTTGCTGTTTCCTCCTTAACCGATGATTACTATATTTTCAGAGAAGTTTCCATTACATGCTAAACTAAAGTAATTGAGCTCCACAACTCAACAATCTCCCACTTGGAGATTAATTACTGCACCATAGTTGTACAACATCATTCTTAGATCCTTCCTTAGCTCTGTTTCTTCCTCTTCAAGTCTCAAACTTGAAGACCATCAAAAGTGAAGTTTATCTCTAACTTCTCTTTTCTAATGGATTCGTTAACATATCCATGAGGTTATTGCTCGTATGAATCTTTTCTAGATTCAACTGTCCATCCTCCAATACCTACCGTATGAAGTGATACCTCAACTAAATGTGTTTTGTTCTTGAATGAAATGTTGAGTTCTTTGCCAAATGAATTACACTCTGACTGTCATTGAAACAGTTTACAATCACCTTGCTCCTTTCCCAACTCTTCCATGAACCTAATCATCCATATCATCTCCTTGCTAGCCTCTATAGCTACAACATACTCTACCTTTATAGTAGACAAAGCCACAACCTTCTGCGCAATCTCATGATCCAACTAACTTCCGTTCTACCTACTATGAAAATATATCCAGTAGTGCTCCTCCTACCATCTAGATTTCCAACCATATCCGAATCAACATAGCCACATAATGAAATATCTGAACCTCCATAACATAATCGCATACTAGATGTCCTTTCAAACACCTTAGTATTGATTGGTGCTTTCTAATTATCTTTACCTAGATTGGCCATATATCTACTCACAACTCCCACTACTTGTCACGATGTCTAGTCTGTACAAACCATAACATACATGAGACTTCCATTTGCTAAATCATATGGCACTCATGTTATGTATTTGACCTCCTTATGTGATGAAGGACACTGATCTTTGCTCAATTTGAAGTGTTCGACCATAGGTGTATTGATAGGTTTAGCATTTTACATGTTGAACCTTTCTAACACCTTGTAGATATAATCCTCCTGAGACAAATACAATTTTTTATTTTTCTTGTCTCTATGTATTTGCATGCCAAGGATTTTTTTAACTCCTAAATCCTTCATAGAAAATGTGTGAGCTAGCTTTCCCTTAAGCTCACCAATGTCCTGCATACTAGATCCCGCACATAAGCATATCATCCACATACTGATAACAAAATAATATAGCTCCCATTTTCAATATTCTTGAAATAAACACAATGGTCGATTCACATCTCAAGTAACCATTCTCATGCATAAAACTATCAAACCTCATGTACCATTGCCTTGGAGCTTGCTTGAGCACATGTATAGGCTCTTTTTCAACTTCACACACTAATTTCTCCTTACCCTTGACTTCATACCCAGCGGTTCTTTTGCACATAAATATCTTCATCCAAATCACCATAAAGGAAAGTCGTCTTCACATCTAGTTGCTTTGAATGCAAATATTCTATTGTAACTAAGCTCAATACAATATGAATAGAATTCATCTTAACAATAGGAGAAAATATATCACCAAAGTCAATACCTAATTTTTATGCAAATCCCTTTATTACAAGCCTTTCCTTATACCTTTTAAATCACCCTCTTCTTCCTTGATCCACGTAAACGCACTTATTTTGTAATATTCTCTTACCTGCTAACAACTTAACCAAATCCCAAGTCTGGTTATGTCTCAAGGAGTCCATCTCTTCATCCATGTCATGCTCCCAATGAACGTGAGTCTTATCCTACATTGCTTCTTCAAAGCTCTCTGGTTCACCATTATCAGTCAATAATAAATAAAATAGAGAATGTGTAAATCTTTCTGGAGGTTTACTTACCCTTTGTGACCTTCTCACAGGAGTTTGAGGTATCGGAGGCTCAAACTGGACCTCCTGGACATTCCTATCCAAATCTAATAGTGACTGAGCACTAGTCACCTTGTAATCGAGGTTTTGTTAGCGATATCGGTTCTGGCGATCTATGTCGATCGAGGATAAGCCGACACTAATTCTTGTGTAACCTTGTCGGTAATTATTTTAAATATGAGATTTCATTTTCATTCACAAACTTCTTAATCGGTTCATCCTTGGGTACCAAAATTTGATCCTTATACATTCTCTTTTTATTCCATTCAACATCACGACTCCTAATAATTTTAGAATTCCCTAAATCCCAAAAACATGGAAATCACGGATCCATAACCAATAAGAGTGCACCTCTTGGATTTTACATCCAACTTCTTTCTATGTTCCTATCAACATGCACAAAATCTTATGAACCAAAAAATTTAAGTAAAGAAAGATCTACCTCTTTTCCAGTCTAAGCTTCCTCTGGTATTCCTCCATCTAGTGAACTTGAAGGCCCGTGGTTAATCAAATAAACCATTGTATCAACTACTTTTGCCCAAAACTGCAAGGGCAATCCAGAATGTATCCTCATACTTCTAGCATGTTCCATGATTGTCTGTTCATTCTTTCTATAACACCATTCTCCTTTAGTGTTCTTGGAAACCGTTCTTTCTCTACGTATCCCATTCACTGAACAATAATAATTAAAAGCCTTGTTACAGTATTCACCACCATTGTAAGATCTAAGGCACTTTAACTTAGAATTTGATTCATTCTCAACAAGGGCTTTCCATCTTTTAAAAGTCTCAAAAACATCAGATTTACATTTGATACAATAAACCCATACCTTTCTTGTAGCATCATCAATGAAAGTAACATAATCTTGGGATCCTTCATGAGAAGCTACGAGTTGATCCCCACACATCTGAGTGTACAAGCTCCAATTTTTTCTCCTTCTTAGTTGCCCCAACTTTGAGAAATCTCACTCTCTTTTGCTTTCCAAAAATACAATGCTCACGAAATCAAGATCTAAATCTTTCAAATCTGATAACTTACCCTTATCCTTTAAGATATGCATTCCTTTTTGACTCATATGGCCCAACCGATTATGCCACATGCATGCATCTCGAATCTAAAGTAGATAATGTAAAAAAGAATCGAGAATACTGGGTAGATAAATATAACGTTCCTCGTTTTTACCTCTTACCACAACAAAAACACCCTTGGTGACCTTCCAAGAGTCTCTGTAAAAGTAACCATGCAACTAGATTCACCTAGTTACCTTGTAGAAATAAGATTCCTCCCGAGGCTTGGAACATGCCTCACATCTTTTAACACCTATGTATTTCCATTACGTAATTTTAGATGAACTTCCCTTTACCGGTAATATTGCAAGGTTCATCATCACCCAAATAAACATGCCCAAAATTGTCGTGGACATAATTTCTGAAATAACCCTTAGGGGTTGCATGGAAAGAAGCTCCTGAATCTAGAACGCATGATTCAATTATACTATCTAAAGAAAGAATAAGAGCATTTTGCATTACCTCTAATGCAACAATATTTACTTCTTTAGCTTTGTCAGTTGTTGGTTCTCTTTATCCTTTGACCAACAATATTTCTTTGCATGTCCTTTCTTTCCACATTTCCAACAAGTAATTCCCTTACTTTTGGATTTAGATCTGCTACCCCTTGACTTTGATTTCCCATTACTCTTACTCTTGGATCTCTCCTTTTGCATGCCCCTGCTTTTTACATTTAAAGAATTTCCAGATGATGATTCCTTTGTACTCTTCTTGCGAATTTCTTCATTCAAAATTATACTAACCACGTCATGAAACTTGAAAATATTATTAACGGATGTTGTATTACTAACAACCATTACCAATTTATCCCAACTATCGGAAAATAACATAAGAATAAAAGTGTTTTTACTTCATCATCAAATGGTATAACAACCGATTCTAAGCTGCTTTACTGATAGATCAAAATCATTCAAATGACTAGATCTAGATCCACCTTCATGCATCTTAGAACTAAATAGTTTCTTCATCAAATAAAATTTATTTGAAGCACTAGGTTTTTCATATAAATTAGCAAGATATTTCATTAACTATCTTAGTAGAATCCACTTTTGTAATATTGGAAGCCACGAATCTTTGCTAGGCTCGATCTTATAGATCCCAAAGCCTTTCTCACAAGAATATTTCATTCTTCATTAGTCATTTTAAATAGGTCTAGATTTCTCATCCAATGGTAAATATAAATCTCTTTGATACAAATAATCATCAATCTGCATCTTCCATAATTGATAATTTCGTAGTCAAACTTCTCTACCTTGTATTTGCTTTCTTGTCATTGTTGTAGCTCCCTCAATTAGAAAACCCTCTGTGAGTAAATAATGTCAACACACAAAACTTCCAAAAAAGCTTTGATACAGGTTGTTGGGGTTTAAACCATATAACAATGTTTCATAGATCTATAATCAAAGATATCATGAAATGATGAATGCGAAATAACAAGAAGATAAAATAAACAAGAGAAAGATTACACAGTTTAACGTGGTTCGACCCATGTGTAGGCTACGTCCACCAAGAAACAAGCCAATCTATTATCTAAAGCTTTGACAAGATATGTAATAAATATTTATAATCTTCCACACCTCTCGGATGTACAGTACTTTCTTTCTCTCAAGCTTTTACTTCATATCACCAAGAATTCTCTCTCACCGAATTTTTGCAATTTATTTCTAATTCTTGTTAATCATCCTTCTAAACCCTAGCTTTTATGCTTATATAGTCGTTTATAGACTTAGGGCACTTAGCCATGCAATTACAATAAATAGATATACTTTAATGCTAAAAATAGATCTAATTCCCGAGAGTTAATTAAAACATCCTCGCATAGGTAACCGACACACGATTAGACCTAGCCATTGTCGGTTCCTCTCTTGCTTACCGATCTGCTGGTCCTAGGTGACCGATGTTGGTTCCCCCTTAACCGATGACAGTTATTGTATTTTCCAGCAAGTTTCCATTACATGCTAAACTGAAGTAATTGAGCTCCACAACTCACACATAGCCAACCCCAACCCCCTCCCCCACACTTCCCTCATTCTGACTATCTAATTCTTCTGCTAAAATTTTTAACGTTGACTTGGGTTTTAGCTTGTTTAATTCCTTTGGATTTGAAATAAAGTGCTTGTATTATTATGCAAGGAAAATGACAAGTCTTAATGACATGTGGATGCCCATACCTTGTCCGAGTTCCTCCACCTTGACCTCCTAACACCAACACTTGTCCTGCTGCACATCCCCACCAATCACCCTTCACCCAACATCCTACGCAAATAAGAATTTTATTTTATTTTATTTTTAGTTCTTTTACTTTTTGGTTTTACGTTGGGCACCACACATATAACACACACACACACACATATATGTATATATGTATACATATATACATATATATATGTGTGTGTGTATGCATGTATGTATATGCTTTATATATGTATGTATGTATATGTTGTATATACATACATATGCAACATAAACATACATACATACATACATACATGTGTGTGTGTGTGTGTGTATTCTAGAGAGAAGAGTATCATAGGTATTTTGTATGTATGTATGTATGTTAGCAAAATAATTAAATAATGCATTGTTTTTGAAACTTCTCTAGATAGTTCTTCTCCGGAATGTGCTCTTAGGTTATTCTTCTCCTAGGATACTCTTCTCTAGATCTTATTGCCCAGCCTTTTCAAATCACTCTCATTCTTACCAAATCCATTATAATTAGTGATTTCTTGTAATTAACTAACTTTTCTTACCACTTTGGCCAATTAACAACGTTTTATTGATTTTCTAACCCCTTTCACACTTAGGATGCGACTTTACTGCGAATCGTAAGTCAAAATCCTCTTCAAAACAGACAATTAGTGATTATTAGCTAATTAATCCTATTTTCCCCTTGTTTTGGTCAATATACCCTACTATTGACTCAAACCCCTCTTCCAACCACTTAAAATCACCCCACTTTCCTCCACAACGTCTCAACAAGCTTTAAAAGCTTATCCTAGCCTCTTAGTTGACCCTAAGCGGTTGATTAAGGCTCCACACATCTTAATCACTTGGTAATTCACTAATTGTGATTAGAAAAGCTTAATCATGATTAGAAATTCTAATATAATTTGGGCTTTTAGTCCGACATGCACCAAAATAAAAAAATTTCCCAAAAGGAAAACTATAAAAAGGGTTCACCTCATACCTTAATACTTTACACCATGCTTTGATTTGCATCTCATATAATAAATATGATTTATAGCCAAGTTCAATCCTTGCCTAAAACCTTCAACAAGGTTAGTAGATGGATATCTAAAGTGAATTTATAAGTCATTCAGAGAGGCCATTTCACCTTATTTAGAGTAGCAACCATACCAATTTTATTTCCCTCTTAGATCTATTTAGGTCTTTGTTAGTTTAGCAATTCAATATATTAGTAGGCATGATTAGCTAGATTTTTAATTATATTCATATTAATTAAACATTCCATTAAGCTTTTATATTTAGTGTTACATTCCTAGACTTAGAGCCTTGACTATAGGTGGCAATGGTGTTATCCTTCCTTAGTTAGTCATGCAATTTGCTTTGTAAATTTTAGGGTGTTATCATTTGGCATGCCGGTGGGACAATACCCCATTGCATTCAATTTTTAAAGCTTTTTAACTTAGTTTCAAAGTTTTTCATTTCAATTTTTCTAGCTTAGTTTCAAGTTTCCTAGATTAATTTCAAGTTTTCTAGTTTAAATTCAAGATTTCTAGAGTACTTTCAAGCTTTTTAGATTAGTTTCTCAAGCTTTTTAGATTAATTTCAAAGTTTTAGAGTAATTTTCAAAGTTTTGTAGATAAATTTTCAAGCTAGGTAGTTGTTTCAACTAGATTAGTAGTAGAAGTTGTGTTTTCATGTTCTTTGCAAGATATAAATAAAAGGAGCGAAGCCCTATCAAAATCTCCTCAAAATGCCAAAGTTTTGATCTTTTTCAAGAAATCCTCTTCAAAACTCAGATTTTGAGCATGTACAAGAAACGATGAGCACATGTGCAACAAAGGGTGCAATTGTTCGAAGATCTTGGGTGCACTGCAGCACACTAGATTTTGGTCTCTAAGTGTAACTTGTGCCTTTGCATCAGCACTGGTGCTTTGTTACTACACTAAGTGCATAACCTATCTTCTGAAGGCCATAACTTTTGCTCCCGACCTCGAAACGAATCCATTTTTTTGCGTTGGAAAGGTATTGAAGTGAAATACACAATGGTAATATAAATTTGGGTTTTAGAGTTACCAAAATTTAAGGTTTTCATTTTTATAAAACTAGTCATTTTCTAACAAGTTAACTTAGGGTTTGATGAGTGATTTTGTTTCATGCTTTGTATGAGTTTGGAATAGGGTTGTGTATGCTCTTCTCTTGCACCTTGTGTGATATTGAGAATAAAAAGCACCTCTAAACCACTTTTTTCTTATTTGGAGTAAGTAGGAACAATCATCATTCATTTCTATGCTTAAGGGAATAAACTTTCATTTTGTAGATCAATTTTCAAACTAGGTAGTTGTTTCAACTAGATTAGTAGTATAAGTTGTGTTTTCATGTTCTTTGCAAGATATAAGGAGGTGAAGCCTTGTCAAAATCTCCTCAAAAGGCCAAAGTTTTGATCTTTTAAAGAAATCCTCTTCAAAACTCATATTTTTAGCATCTACAAGAAAGGGTGCGCATGTGCACTACTGTGTGTGCCTGTGCAACACTGTATTTTGTGGCTTGCACCTATACAAAAAAGTGTGTGCATGTGCAACCAAAATTTTTCTTGTGCACTACTGTGTGTGCCTGTGCAACAAACACCATGATTACGCACTATCGGGTGTACTTGTGCAACACTAGATTTTGGCCTCTAAGTGTAACTTGTTCCTGTGCACTACTAGGTGCGCCTTCGTATCCTTTGGATGGGCCTATGTACCATTGAATATGTAAAATTGACATAGGATGTGCCTTTTCTCTCTTTTGTGTGTGCCTATGCACTACTAGGTGTGCCCATGCTCTACAGAGTGCACCCATGCACTAAAGAGTGTGCCCATGCACTAAGGTAAAATTTTCTTAAACTTCAAAATTTCAATTTTTTATTTTTAGGATCTCTGTCATTTTTAAAAGGTTTTAGTTGTTTTTGTCAATTTTCAGATTTTAGAGAAATATTCCTAACAAAATTACCTTAGGGTTTGATAAGGGATTTTTGGTTAAATTGGCTTAGGGTTTGATGAATGATTATGTTTTCATACTTTGTTTGAGTTTGGAATAGGGTTGTGTATGCTCTTCTCTTGCACCTAGTGTGATCTTGAGAACCAAAAACACCTCTAAACCAATTTTTGCTTCTTTGGAGTAAGTAGAAACAATCATAATTCATTTTGTGCTTAAGGGAATACATTTTCATTTTTGACATGTACTTGATCTTTTAGTTTAAGAGATTTTTCACTTAGTAAATAATCAAGGATAAAATTTGTGTATGCTCTTCCCTTGCACCTAGTGTGATCTTGGGAATCAAAAGTAATTTTAGTATTTCATTAAGAAGCACTTTGATTAATTGGGAATAAACCTTGTTTTTATAAAGTTTGATGGTAGTTAGTTGATTTACAAGTCTTTTCATTGCTATCTTTATATGATATTGTGAATCTTTTTAAACTACTAATCATTAGTGTAAACGAACAAAAACACATGTCAAAGAAAGAAGGGCTCTCTTCAAACCAAATTCTAACATTCATGTGTGTTGTAGGTAGCCAATGATGGTCTAAACCAAATTGCTTAATCCAAAAGATAAAAAACACACCAACACACAAATTCAAAACACCGTATTGCAAGTTTCGGTTAAGAGCTATGGCTCATCTACTTTAAACTAGGACATAACCCCTTTGGCATAAGCCTTAAGCTACAACAATGGGGGTGGTCCTAGAAACCCTAAATTAGTTCACGTAAGAGGGAACCTTGTAAACTAAATAGGAAAGTGCTCCACACTACCGAATTGACTAGTACGCCTTGGTGAGATCAGAGTGAAAGTTATTTCCATTTTGACCCCAGATGATAATAATCAACCAACACACTAGTTTCTCATTATACTAGAAGGGGCTAAAGTAAATTCGTGATACTCCTTAGGAAACCTTGAAAAACTGATCTCGTAGAAGTAAAGTTTTGACACATAGAGAGAGAACCCCTAGGAAAGCTTTTTGGCTTGGAGCCAATTTTATCTTAGATAGTATACTTGAGTGCTCTCACAAAGTGACATTTTTTTTGGATTCAAACTCTTGTTTTTTGAACAAGAGAAAGAATCTCTTAAAGTTAAAACTGCATGAAATTTCATCATGAAATCTATTTGGTGTTGCTTTGACCTAGTTTTTCACTTGTCCTAAGACAAGGTGAAACTCTGAAGTTACACCAAGTATTTTTCACCACCATTTAGTCTATCCCTTTGTTTTCTTGTTTCCCATTTTGAGACAAAATAAGAACAAACATACACAGATAATATTAGAAATAATCGTGTTCACCACTTTTGTAGTCTTCTTGCATGACCATGTCATGACAGGAATGCAATATTTGAAAGTGTGAATGGTACGCCTTCATGATCTAGTAACATATTTTTTCTCAAAACCCATTTTTGAGACTTACTATCATTGTAGTTAGGTTGTGTTATCATTGAATTCTTTTGAGTTGTTATGGTTTCTGCATTATAGCCATATAATTGGGATATTTACGTCTTGTTTCCATTGTGAAACCCGGCCTAAATCTCTATATTGTATTGTTACACTACTTGCATGCTTAATAATTCCTTGATATACTTAGACGTAGTTTTTACATCCTAGCCTTGTCTTGAGTTTTGTGAGTGTTGAGGTTACTTTGTTAGCATCGCTATAACGCCATTTTGATACTAAAATCTCACTTTCTTGCAAAGCTTGATTACGTGTCCAAATAGCGTTGTTATGCTTCTCACATTTATATAGGCAATTTTATAAAACTTATACTTTGTTAGTGTTTAGAAACTAGTTTTTAGTATATCTTGTTAGAAGATCGTGTCAACATTCTCTCATCATTTAGGCCTTGTTTGTTTCAAACTTTACTTAACTAGTGATATTGTGTTGTCACTATTTGGTTTCAAACCTATCTATAAAATTCTTAGGGAGTAAAATTTTTGGTGTGACTAAATTTGAGTATTAGACATCATTGTAGTGGCTTAGATAACTTCTTTCGTGTATTACCTTGCTAGAGTAGATAATTCTTTACTCTTTATCTTCCTTAGGTTCATATTGACCTATTGGATTCGTGGCTATTTTATAGTCACCTTTTATTTGTGATGCCTTAGCATCGTTACCTTTATTTGGTTTGTCCTCGGGCTCATGTTTGCCAAATTTATAGTTGGTTTCCGTTGTGCTTTGCCCAAATCGACACGAAACTTCCATCTAATTGAAGGATTCCAATCACACTATCTCGGTCCTATACATTTGTATCCCCAAAATGGTAGCGAATGACCAACAATCGAAGGTTCCTTATACGTACGACACTAAGGAATCAATGTTTAGGCATTCCCATAAAATGATTCCCATCATGGCTAAGCATCATTTGGTTCTTCACGTTAGATAACCCGCTCGAATTTTCCTGCTTCCCCACCTTCATCTCATAGTCGGTGGTATGGTTTGGAAAATTATGATCCAAATTATTATTCAGGTTCCTCCCACTCTTCTTCTGACTCTAATCCAAACTATTATTCGATTCTTGTTAGTGTGAGTTATCCTATGTGTCTTCCTCTCATATTGGAGGGTCATTTCACATGGGTTAGGTTTAGGGTTTCATGTGTGTCATGCACTAGGGTTACTCAACACCCTATATGTATCCCTTTACTATTCATTTATGAGCATGCCAAGACACTCCATTGTCTTTCTTACTATCAAGATTTGCTTACATTGAGCAAGTTCTTCCATTCTTGATCAATTCTTTCTTCTTTATCATTGGGCTATCATGATTCCGTTGGAGTGCAACTACTTCGTGGTGCCTCATTTTCGATTCGATTCTCGCAAAATCTTTTCATGGTATCGAGCTTTGCATGACTTGCCATCACACTAAAAGCTCGAGCTAATGGTGGAGAGGGTCTCAACATGTTAAGCGGTTGTTATGCCAATACCCTCCCGCCTGATAGGCCGGGTATACACCCAATCGGGCCCAACAACATTAGAAGGAAGTGACAGGGAATTTTCCGGGAGGTCACCCATATCAGAACTACTTTGGGGGTGGCGTGCTTAATTCCCTGGTATCAGAGGTGCACAACTTGCCGTCACACCAAAGCTCGAACTTTGGTGTGACGGCAAGTCATTTGGTATCGAGCTACATGACTTGCCGTCACACCAAAGCTCAAACTTTTGGTGTGACGATAAGTTGTGCAAATCTTGATACCGAGTGGTTAAGCGTGCCGCGAGTAGTTACTCGGGATGGTGACCTCCTGAAATTCCAGTGTCACTTCCTCTAATGTTGTTGGGCTGATTAGTGTATATCTTCGGCTCCGTCGTCTTGCGAGAGGTATTGACGTGCTGAATGATTAACACGATGAGATCCCTCTCCACCATTAGTATGAGTTTTGGTGTGGCAACAAATCATGCATCTCATACCGAAAGCAGGTCATCACGCCATACCCCGAGTAGTTGCGGATGGGTGACCTCCCGAAATTCTCGGTGTCACTTCCTCCTAATGTTGTTGGGCACGATTGGTGTATACCAGGCTCCATCGTGCGGAGGGTATTGACATGCAAGAATCGAGTTGACATGATGAGATCCTCTCCACCATCGGTTTGAGATTTTGGTGTGACGGCAAGTCGTTTGGTATCAGAGCCGCACGACTTACCATCACACAAAAAACTTGAACTAATGGTGGAGAGGGATCTCATGTTAAAACTTGATTCTACGCTAATACCCTCCCACACGATGGAGTGAGTATACACCCAATCGACCCAACAACATTAGGAAGAAGTGACACCGAGAATTTCCTTGAGAGTCACCCATCCTAGAACTACTCGGGACGCGCTTAACTACTTGGTATCGAGAGATGCATGACTTGCCGTTACACAAAAGCTCGAACTTATGGTGGAGAGGAATATCATTGTGTTAATCGGTTCTTGCTATGCCAATACCCTCCCGCACTATGGGTGCCGGTATACACCCAATCGGACCCAACAACATTATGAGGAAGTGACCTTTGGGAATTTTCAGGAGGTCACCCATCCCAACACTACTCACTGGGCGATGCGCTTAACCGCATGGTATCGTAGATGCACGAATTTTCTTCGCACCAAAAGCTCAAACTAATGGTGGAGAGGGATATCATCATGTTAAACGATTCTACGCCAATATGGTTTTTTTATTGAATCTGAAATAATTGTATGGGTTAGGTGCACAAATTCTTAGGCTTAGTTGCCAAAGACCGAGGGGTATCCATTCGCCCAAATTCACCTGGGCATGATCCCGACCTCATCCCTTATTAACAATATCTCCTGACTTCGCTTGCAACAAGAATTGAACCCTGGTGGGCTCATTAAGAGCTAACATCTTCACCATTGAGTCAACTCGATCTAGGCGAGTTAAGCGCGCCACCCCGAGTAGTTACGGATGGGTGACCTCTCGGGAAATTTCCGGTGTCACTTCCTCCTAATGTTGTTGGGCCTGATTGGGTGTATACTGCTTCATCGTGTGGGAGGGTATTGGCGTGCTTGTTCATTTAACACGATGAGATCCCTCTCCACAATTAGTTTGAGCTTTTGGTGTGACGGCAGTCATTTGGTATCGAGCCCAGCGATTAAGCGTGCATTGCCCCAGAGTAGTGTGGCATGGGTGACCTCTCGGGAAATTCTCGGTGTCCGCCTCTTAATGTTGTTGGGACTGATTGGGTGTATACCCGCTCCATCGTGTGGGAGGGTATTGGCGTAGCAATTGTTTAACATGATGAGATCCCTCTCCACCATAAGTTCGAGCTTTTGGTGTGATGGCAAGTTGTGCATCTCTGATACCAGGCAGTTAAGCGTGCCAGCCCCAGAGTAGTGTTGGGATGGGTGACCTTAACTGCCTGGACCAAACGACTTGTCGTCACACCAAAAGCTCGAATCGGTGGTGGAGAGGGATCTCATCGTGTTAAGCGATTCTTTATGCCAATACCCTCACCACGATGGAGCCGGGTATACACCCAATCGAAACAACAACATTAGAAGGAAGTGACACTGGAATTTCTGGGAGGTCACCCATCCTGAACTACTTTAGGGCAAGGCGCTTAATCGCGCTCGGTATTAGAGTTGCACGATTAACGCCGTCACATCACAAGCTCAAACTTTTGGTGTGATGGAAAATCGTTTGTATCGAGCCAGGCGAGTTAAGCACGCTAGCCCCGAGTAGTGTGGCCGAAGCGATTTGCACACACCAAAATCTCGAACTGATCGTGGAGAGGGATCTCATCATGTTATTCAGTTGTTACGCTAACACCCTCCCGCACGATGGAGCCGGGTATACACCCAATTAGGCCCAACAACATTAGGAGGTAGTGATACCGGGAATTTTCCGGGAGGTCACCCATCGCCACATTATTGTGGGGTTGGCGCTTTAACCGCCTAGCTCGATACCCAAACGACTTGCCGTCACACCAAAAGTTTGAGCTAATGGTGGAGAGGGATCTCATCGTGTTAAACAAGCTGTTACGCCAATACCCTCCCACACGATGGAGCCGGTATACACCCAATCATGGCCCAATAACATTAGGAGGAAGTGACACCAGGGGAATTTCCTAGGAGTTCACCCATCCCGAACTACTTTGGGGCGCGCGCTTAACTTCCCTGTATCGAGTTGCCTGAACTTGCCATCACACCAAAAGCTCGAACTTTTGGTGTGACGGTAAGCTCGTTTGAGTATCGAGCCGGGGAGTTAAACGCACCGGCCCCGTGAGTAGTGTGGCGATGGGTGACCTCGGAAATTCCGGTGTCACTTGCCTCCCAATGCTTTGTTGGCTGCTTGACGATTGGGTGTATACCCGGCTCCATCGTGCGGGAGGGTGTTGGCGTAGCAGCTGAATAACACGATGAGATCCCTCTCCACCATCAATTTGAGCTTTTGGTGTGATGACAAATCGTTTAGTATTAGAGCTACATGACTTGCCTTGTCACACCAAAAGCTCGAACTTATGGTGGAGAGGGATCTCATCATGTTAAACGATTCTTTATGCCAATACCCTCCCACACAATGGAGCCGGTATACACCCAATTAGTCCCAACAAAGATTAAGAGGCAATGACACCAGGAATTTCCCGGGAGGTCACCCATCCCAGCACTACTCTGGGGTGGCGCGCTTAACTGCCTGGTATCAGAGATGCACGACTTGCCGTCACACCAAAATCTCGAACTGATGGTGGAGAGGGATCTCATCATGTTAATCAGTTGCTACGCCAATACCCTCCCGCATGATGGAGCCGGGTATACACCCAATCAGGCCCAACAACATTAGGAGGAAGTGACACCGAGAATTTCCCGGAGGTCACCCATCCCAGAACTACTCTAGGGGTGGCACGCTTAACTGCTGGTATCAAAGATGCACGACTTGCCGTCACACCAAAAGCTCAAACTAATGGTGGAGAGGGATCTCATTGTGTTAATCAGTTGTTATGCTAATACCCTCCCGCACGATGGAGCCAGGGTATACACCCAATCAGAGCCCAACAACATTAGGAGGAAGTGACACCAAGAATTTCTGGGAGGTCACCCATCCCGAACTACTCTGGGGTTGGCACGCTTAACCTGGCAGTATCAGAGAGATGCACACTTGTCATCACACCAAAAGCTCGAACTTATGGTGGAGAGGGATCTCATCGTGTTAATCGGTTTACGCCAATAATTCTTTGGATTCATCTCAATATTCTAAAAATTCTCACGAGAACTATTCACCTCATTCGACTCTTAAGTCACATTCCTCCCTTTCTTCACAAGATTCCCCTTATCAGTCATCTAAACAACATCATCCTCCTTTGAAGATCTTGTGGCCCCAAGTCTCGCTACTCAAACATCTATTTTGGTTCTTGATTTGTGTCCCTCCCTTACTTTGCAGGACCTCCCTTATTCACTACCTCGATAACCTCTTCCTCCATTGAAGATCTATATGAATCCAAATCATTTTAAGTCTACTCCCAGGTCGCAATCATCTTCCAGTCGAATCCCATGTCACAATCTTATCGAGTCGACACTTATGTCGCAACCATCTAAAATGAATCCCGCGTCACATTCATCTAAGCCGACACCCATGTCACAACCTTCTAAGTCGACACTTATTTTGCAATCATCTAAGTCTAATCCTATGTTGCAATATCCTACTTGGATGAGTGATCTTAGGGGTCTACCCATAATTTGTCATCTTATAGAAAAACTATACCAATCAGCTATCTCAAATCCATGTCTTCTTCTACTCACGATACATCTAGATCTAAATCTACTTCTCCTCTTGAGTCACCATCTTATCAATCTTCTACACCAGTTGGATCCGTTTCTTATAATCAACCTCCTATAGTCGAAGAAAAATACCCTTACCGATTGATTCATCTTAAGATGAGGAGACAATCACGAAATTCCTAGGGTCACATGATGGCATTCCCCTAGAGGATTACAATCAAGGATTTAATCTTGACTTCGATATGCTTGCATATTGGGAAGAAGAAATTGATTCCTTTTGTCAGAATACTAAGGAAGATCCTAAGACCATTGAGGAAGATCATATATTTTCTTCACATCCTTCTTTGCATAATATGATTCCTCAATCACAATCTCACCTTGGGTCACCACCTAGTAGCCCATCATATGTGGGGACCTCTAAGTAGACCTTCATCATCTATGTGTGGCTCACTTCCCGGTATCCCATTTTCTTATATATGTGGCTCACCTCCGGGTAGTCCCTCTTCATCTATACTAGGGGCACATTTTAGAAGTCCCTCATCTTTTATTCTTGGGCCACGTCCCTAAGTAGCCCATCATCTTTGATATATAAGACATCACTAGGTAGTCCTTTATCTTCAATCTTAGGGCCAAATCCGTGTAGTCCTTTATCTACAACCATATATTCTCGAGGTGTTACTCCATCAAGAGCCAGTGGGAATGCTTTGTTTAGTAAATAGATTTCCATTTTAGCTACTTGGATCAATTTTTATGATAGACTTGCATCATCATTCATGCATCACACCATTTCCATGATAGTACAATTTCACCTTTCAACAACACCATTTTGTTGCGGTGTGTGAGGAGGAGCAATTTGATGATGAATCCCATGTGTTTTCAAAAAAATATTAAACTCATTGTTGGTGTATTCTCCCCCTCGATGTGAGCAGAGTGTTTTTATTTTCCTACCGGACTCTGTTTTCGTAATGCCCGTTGGGCATCGACTTAAGCTTTCGCCACCTTGCCCCCATTAATTTTCGTTGAGCGTTTATTTGAGCTCCCTTTTATCTTCAGGTGACTTTGACCTTATTGCGAGTTATTTTGGCATAGTTTCTTCCCTTCTTTCGCTTTGTCTCGCCATCTCATTCTGTCGTAAGTGCGCTTTTGTTTCCGAGGGTCATTTCTAACTTTCGTCTAGTGAGCTTATCATGCTTTTGATCGGTGAAATGCGTAGTGACTTTTGTTGTTAAAAGTTCTAATAGAATATTAAAACCTTTTCAAGGCATTTGGGCATGTTTGTAGTCTTTTCCAGCCTTGGTTCGTGGAAGGGGAGAGAGGTTGGGTGGTGGCGCCTTTGAAGGTGAGGACTGCGCAGTTTTATATCTTTTTAATTTCTTGCACCTACCCTCCACTGCCACCTTGGCCGACCAGGTCCATTCGCAGCCTTGTTTGCACGTGGATGACATTAGTCTCCTCCCAACCACCCAACCTGCAGACTGTAATGACCATCACGTTTTTTTACCTTGCGTGAGGAGATGGGAGTCGGTGGAGCCTGTTTTTTCTTCACCTGGATCTCATTTTGATCCTTTCATTCAATGCGTATAGGTGGAGTGTTGGGCACGTTTTTCTTGGGCTGCATGCGTTGGAAGGAGGGATGCATTCCTGTTTTCATTGCCTCTTTGACCTGCTCTTGTTTTGTTGCTTTGGCCGCGTGAGTTGTGTGGTGAAGGGAATTTTTTTTTCTTGGCTGCGTTTCCCCTTCCTTGCTATCCTTTGCCCCTCGCTTGATTGGGTTTGATACGGTGGTTATAGATGAAGCTTCAAGCTAATGAAGCAGGCATGTTACCTCCACTTTCATTGGGTGCTGCGAGGTGTGTTCTGGTCGGAGAGCCTCAACAATGACAGCCTGCTGCAATGTAGCGGTGATTAGCCAGGGGCGGGCATGTCATGCCGGTATGGCGTAAGCCTTTTTGAGCGCTTCAACAAGCGGGTTGTCCAACTCTTGTTGTTATGCTTTAGTATTGAATGCATCCTCAAATTCGGGATTCTCCTTCAAGGTTTTTTTATCAAAATCGACTATGTGACAGTGGGAGTATTACCAGGAGACCTAAGGAAATTTATTGCTAAGATTCTCTATTGATTTCTTACTTGTTTTACGATGTAACTCATGGAAGAGTATCTCATAGAGGCGGATCTGTTTTATATCAGAATATTCATGAAGCATAAATTGCCTTGCTGTTTCTTTTCTTCCACTCTTCCCCGTAGATGAGGGTCTAGCTCCATCGTGTGTTCGATTCCGGTGGCTTCGGTCACACTTTGGCTCAGTCTTGTTGGCTTGTCAAACTTAGCGGTATCAAGACTACTTGTGTGTGAATGGGTCATTCGGTTTGCATGGGGAATTAAGTTTGGGTGATCTTGGTTGGCTCGGCCATAGCCCACAGAGTTGGTATGTGGTGAGTTATTGTATAAGCGTTTTGGCTGTAAAATTAGCATGAGACTTTCCTAGCTCGGGACCTAGCTTGGCCCGTAGCACGCGCTCAACTCGGCGAAGCCAATAAAATGGTGCATGATTTTTGTGTAGGTGACAGATCACACCCATAGGCACAGGAGATCTATGCAATGTTGAAAAAAAAATGTCTTGAGAGATGAAGGTAGCAGGATATCTTTCAGATTCAGAAAGTTTTACTGAGTGAACGGGAAAGTAAAAGGATTCCTCTGCCACCATAGTGAGAAGTTGGCAAGTGCATTTGGATTGTTAAGCCTTCCCCATGGGACAACTCTCAGAGTTGTCAAGAACCTTAATGTATGTGTTGACTGCCACACTGCACCAAGTTTTTGTCCAAGATTGTTGCAAAGCAAATTGTTGTGAGAGATGCAAAGCGGTTCCATCACTTTAAAAAAAAAAAAAAGCATGTGAAGAAATCGAAGCAATGCCATGTGAAGCAATCTGCAGACATAGTCTGGCACTATAACAAGGTGCACTGTGCCAGGTCTGCAGTGATAAATAAGGGACCATATTTTATTTCCAGTTTCTTAAAAAAATTAAAATAATATATTCTAAGCACTTGTAAGATCTAGACATGGTGGCCGCCCTCTCCCTGACTGTACCAGGCACTGCCATGAAGCTTGCATGAGAGATCTACGTGCTGAGGGAAATGAATGTTTTTGGAATATGTTGTAGCTGCTGGAGCCTTGGTTCGACGTGGCTGCATTGAGGAAGCCCCAAACAGGCATGATAAGACTAACCCTCTCTCTTAATGTTTTATTTCCTTTAGCATTTGGATAAATCGACCTTTGCAATTTTGTTCGATTGCTGTAGATGTGGGTTTCTTTTAGAATGTTGATGTGTTTTTGTTTTACTAAATAAATAGCGTTTGGACTCTGGATATTATATAACATGCATTTTCATATATTGACTCTTTCTTGAAAGAGATGCCCAGGAAGAGATGGGTTCCAAATGACTTTTAATCATAATTGCATGAACTGATCTCTCTCCCCCTTTACAGTTTATCTTATTTACTGTTTGAGTAGAAGAAATCTCTACATCGAATTGCCTAAGTTCCTTTGTGTCGGGTTTTCGAACTTTGAAGCATCTAAGCATCATGCTTCATGTCGGTTGTTTCCCGCAACCCGAAACCCGATTTTCCTAAGTTCCTTTGTGTCGGTTTTCGGAACTTTGAAGCATCTAAGCATCATGCTTCATGTCGGTTGTTTTCCGCAACCCGAAACCTGAATTGCCTAAGTTCCTTTGTGTCGGGTTTTCAGAACTTTGAAGCATCTAAGCATCATGCTTCATGTCGGTTGTTTCCATAACCCGAAACCCGAATTGCCTAAGTTCCTTTGTGTCGGGTTTTCGGAACTTTGAAGCATCGAAGCATCATGCTTCATGTCAGTTGTTTCCGCAACCCGAAACCCGAATTGCTAAGTTCCTTTGTGTCGGGTTTTCGGAACTTTGAAGCATCTAAGCATCATGCTTCATGTCGTTTGTTTCCCGCAACCCGAAACCCGGATTGATCTAAACACCTTTGTGTCGGTTTTCGGACCTCCCGAGCATGCTGACATGGCGTTAATGCCGAGTTGTCGAGTGGGTTGACACGTGCCAGCTGAAGTGTATTAATTACAAATTTTCTTATTTATATGCGGATTTTCCACGTCATTTTTTTACGGACGTATTTTTACTTCGTGGATTTTCGCGCATGCTTATTCAACCCCAAAACCCTGAAACTCGCCTGTGCCCAATTGCGTTAATCATTTTTGATCTTTCCTTGCTCGATTGAAGGTATTTTTCTCTTCATCCTTTGTTCATGGTTTTCGTGAATTAATTATGTATGGAATTCTTCCCATTTTCTTACCAGGTTGTGGGGTTTTTATCTTTGTCCTTTTGGGAGTTGAGATAAGGTTGATACTTGTATTTATAGTGGCTTGGACCGCGCTTACTTATCTTAGTTAGTCAAATATATCCTTGACATATTAGCAAAACATGACAATTTTGTTGATCGTAACTCATTCCAATGAGTTGGACCCTTGTACTAATAGAAACATATAAAGACTTGGAATAAGCAACCAAAAAGGATACCTAAATAATATATGAACTTGTGGATTGGTGGAATCTTTGTTAACATAAATATATCCTTAAAATTGTGAGATAAATATCCAAATTATACTTACATATCACTGATTTTCTATGAAGGTTTGATACTTGGGTAATATCGATAAATAATATAAGATTGATACTTGTATTTATTATATAAACTTAATGTCGTTGGTGCTTTTATTTAATTGAAAGATAACATTGTTGGATACTTATATATGTGAAGTAGGTCGAGGGTATTAGGTGAGCATTATTATTGTTACTGTAATTTAAGTATGATCTATTGCATGGTTAAGGTTGTATATCTAGTCACTTGGAATTGTGTCCTTGTGTAAGCAGATCTTAAAGAAGTGAACATTAATGAGTAGGAAATATATTGTCATGAGATGTGCAATTAAGTTTTAAATGTATGTTAGAAATTTATCTGATAAGGAGCATTGCAAACTTTCATTTATTTAAATGCTAGATGGCATAAATTATTAGGTGAGGTTTATATCTTATCATGCTCAGTTCTAGCGAACTGACTCTAATAAATATTTGTGCAGATGGATTATGCGAGTAGATTAAAGGAAAAGAGTGTAAAAGTTTCATCAGTTCAAATTATGAAGTTCTTTGTAGAAAGTTCAATGCGTTGTAAATTTTGTAACCTTGCTTGCAAGGAGTTTGGAAGATCTCTTGTCTTGGTATGTTTGGAAAAACTACGTGGTGAAGTGTTCTTTCCCTTTTTGTTGTTAGACTAGTAACTTACCTTGGTGAGAAATGATATTCAATCATTACATTGGCATAAGTATTGTAAAACCTTGATTTTGAGAATAAAGTGTTAGTCAAAACTCTCGACACCTTGTAATGATGTGATATAAGTAAAATTAAATGGAGTGGTTAACCCTTATAGAAGTTAACCAAAATATATATATTTAGACAAATTAATGTAGAGATGACTTACTTGAGAACAATAGATTCCTGAAATAATCAAAGGAGAAACTATCCTTGTAAAGTAAAATTTTATAATTTTGATATCCCTAGCTAAACTAGTGAACACTACCCCTTTTGGGTGAACTCTTAAACAAGCTTTAGGGAAAATAATGGCTAGTTCTGAAAGATAATAAGTTTTAGCAAGTAGGAGAAGACTTTAAGTGAACTACTCTACAGTGTATAAGAAAATAACTCAGTTGGTAAGATGAATTTGTGCGAATCATATTTTGAGTCTTTCTGAAAACATAAGTCATGAGTTAAAGGGTGTTTTATCAAATAAATAACCTTCAATCATTTCTTACTGTGGCTTGCCCTAGCTGTGAGAGTGTCATGTGGTTGGGCTTCTATGTGATCTGTCAAAAAAAGAAAAGTGTATTATCCTTTTGGGTGTGAACGTTTCCGTGCTGACCTTGTGGTCATCCCCGTAACAAGTGGCTCCTAGAATTGGTTGTAATTTTGTGACGACATGTTGTGTCATGTTATGTGTCGAAGCATGTCAAAAAAAAAAAAAAATCCTGTCTTTTTCTGTGTTGTTCGTGTGTGAAGTTTTTGGGTTGTTACTTTCAACAAGGGTTTAAACATCTTGAAAGTTTCAAAAGCTTGGTCTTTTGTAGAAAAACAATATATCCACATTTTTATTGAAAAATCATCAACAAAGAGCATGAAATATTGAAACCCAGTGGCTAGGTCTCATTGGTCCGCAAAATCAGTATGCACCAAGTCAAGTTTTACCTTAGCCCAAAATGTACTATGTTTGAATGGTGCTCTATTTTGTTTTCTGCCAAACAATGCTTGACATTTATCTCGTGCCCTTTTTAGAGGTGGTAAACCCCTAACCATGTCATATCGACAAAGTGTGTCAAGATAGGAAAAAATCACATGTCTAAGTCTTTGATGCCATAGTTGAGTTGATGATGTATCCTTGGCTACAAGTGTTTGATCATTTCGTTTAAAAATCCAAGCTGAAACATTCTTCCCACATTGAAGCTTTTACAACAAGTTTGGAGCTTCGTGACTTATCTCGAATTAGGCACATATTTTCTTGCCTTTACTGATCAAAGTCAATTTTGAGATCGTGATCTAATAATTGACTCACGGATATGATATTTTTGTTAAACCAAGGACATAAAGAACATATGTAATTTTACAATTATGTTGCCCTAGTGGTAGTGAAATGGAACCAATACCTTCAACAAACGTATGATGTATCATCACCTAAAGAGACATGATTTTTGGTGGGTGTTTTACTCATTATGAAGAACCAATCTTTCTTTATTGTCATGTGTCGAGGCCAAACTTGCGGAGTCGACATACCAAATTTCATTTATAGAATTGGATACTTCATTTGTATGCGAGAATAGAAAGTCATCATCATCAAATTGATCTTCTGTTCGGCTACATTTCCTTGTTGAGTTGGTTTCTTCTTCCACTTTTGATAATTTTGTCCATGTTTACTCTGTTGTTGGCTTGATTTTATTTTTGGTAATTAGTCTTTTTACCACTTGATGATCCTTGTTGGAATGTGTTGTACCAACAATTTTTTTAACTCATGTCCTTTTTGACCACAAATAAGACATTTTTTTGGTCCTTTTGGACTTGTTGAGTATTACCTTGTTTAAGAGGTTTTTACTAGACTTAGCTTGTTTTTTTCCTTTTGATTAGAAATAAGTGCTGCTCTTGGTTTGCAATAGTTGAGTGAATAGCTTCCTCTTGTTGTAGCATATTCACTAACTCTTCAAAAGTTGTTGTTTGACCAGTTATGTTTAATGTGGTCATAAAAATCCTATAAGGAGGAAGAGCTCTCAATCCTATTGGCACAAGTGATGTGTCAGTTAATTCTTCTTCCAAAGCTTGAAGTGATGCACGTAAAGTTGCCACTCTTCTCAAAAACATTTAAACTTTCTCGAGTTGGTTGCATTTTCAAGTTTAATAGTTGAATTTGGAGATGAAGTATCGTGTTCTTATTTTTGACTCATACACAATTTTCAACTTGTCCCAAGATTCTTTTTTTTTGTGGACTCACGAATATGAGGTTGTACCTCATCCAAACACTAAACAAGATTATTAACTTTTCTTTTTATTTACATGATCAAATATAGTTTTTCGTGTAACATCTATTAAGAATCTTGTTAATGTACCAGAAACAACGGTCCATAGATTTTCAAAATCAAGTTGTGCGTGAATTTTTGTTTTCCATGTTGGATAATTATCAGAACGTAAAAGTTGAGAATCTGACAAAAAGAACTTTGGTTCCGTAATTGCAGCCATTGTGAAAAGGGATAACCATTAAAACAAAAATTGAACACTTTTCCCCCCTTAAAGCATGTATACGCCCCCAAAAAAAATTATTTTATTTATTTTTGGGCTCCTTTTCGAGTCATGTACAATGAATTTTTGGCACTATTGGCCCTATTACAAATTTGGCTTTGTGGCCGATTTGCAAAAATAAAATGGCTCTCTTGGCCAATTTGAAAAAAAAAAAATTTGGGCTCTTTGGCCTCTTTTCAAATACAAAAATCTTATTTTTGCAATTTTTACAAAATAAGTCTTTTCCAAATCTGATTAAAAACTAGACCAAGATGTAGATCTCGTAAAAACACACACTTTCAAAAAAGCCACCTCAATCCGAGGTACTAGTTAAAAGTTATGTCTTTTTTAAATTACAATTTTAATATCTTTCCGGGCCCCTTTCCAAAAATGGAATTTTTTTATACTTTTAATTTTTCCACTACGTCCAAAATGGAGTTTTTTTAAAATCATTTTTTAAAAACCGAACACAAGTAACGACTTACATGCATGCGTAGTGCGTTTTACCTGATGCAAATCGCGTAGTTCACCCACTTTGCATATGCATTATAATAACCCTTGGCCACACTTTTCTTTTATTATTTCTCTTTGTATGCAGTATTTCTTTTTTCTTGGAGGCAACTTGTTCTTCCTTCTTCCAACGCAGCTTTTTTGTTGCAGTTGCAAATCTTCTCCCCATGTTCAATTTGTAGTCTTCATTTTGGATGCAGGCACGTTGGAGATCATTCAAATATCCGATCTTCTACTCCTCTGGCAGATGCAAGTTCACAGAGAACCTTCCACATTTGATTGGATCTCTTTTTTTTAAATGCTCAAATACAAAGAAGAGGAAGAAGAATACAAAGTACAAAGAAGAGGAAGAACAAGTAATGTGGGGAGCTTGAAAAGCTTGGGTCCCCACAGATCAAAAATATTATATATATATATATATATATATTTAAATGCTTCCAATTTTTTTTAAAATTGCATATACAGGTAATTTTAAAAAACAGAGAATGAAACAATGTCACCTTTTGCAAGAGAGTTACATCCAGTATGCAAGGTCTTGTGGTTTAATGACGTCCATGTGTTCTTCAACCGAAAATCAACCGTGATTTAGGGTGTGGAGCCGGTAGGAAATTTTGGCATGAAATGGTGGGGAAATTATGGTTCCTCCTAGCTCGTAATTTCTCTAGATCTCCTAAACTTCCTAAAACTTCCTACACTCTTCTCCGGATCGAATCTTTTGCTCTAATGCCAAATATTGATGTAATAAATACTTGAAAACAATATTGACAAAGAATATTTGCACATAAACAAGACGGTGCTTGTGTATTTTATTAATATCAAAATCAAGCATTACAAAACAAATGAGAGAGCTGCAATATTTATAGATATTGGACAACTTCTATCTCATCCTCAATATATGGAAACAAATCATCTAATCTGAGAAAATATGTAGAAATAGCATATTGCCCCTAATTGCCCTATTGCCCCTCATGGAAATCATCCAGGAACAAAATATGCAAGATAGAACATGATCCCACAAACATTGGGATGAGAACACTATCACTTAGTTAACTAACAACTAAGGATAACTAATATCTATTGACATAAGTTTAAAGTATTTAATTAAATACTTTAACTTATTACATTTATTCAAATATCAACTAATGATGAATTAAGCTAATTTTTATTCATACACTCACCCACTAGACACTTTATCGCCCAAGATGATTTTACTGCATCATGTGGGGGTCCCTACCCCTTCATTGATATGTCATGAGAAGGATCAACCAGCTCCCACCCAACCATAGTTTGAAGCTGCTTTGTCTTCTCCGTTATCATCTATCACCATGCTTAACACTATTGAGAAAATATTGAGGAATAAAAAATCTATAATAAGCATACATAATATGTCATTCTATACACCATTAATAGATGTCAAAGAAAATTAGTGTATGTAAATAGTACACCTTTCTCTTAAACAACCTTCATTATAATAATTATGATCTTTAAACATTTTAAATATATAGTTATGGATATTATAGGAAAATAAGATAATAAATATGTGACTTTGTACCCCACCTATTCCATCATAGAATACGCACATAATAAATATCACTTTATACACCATCATTTATATAACCATCGCATTTAATAGATGCGAGCCCTAAACATTTTAAACATATATTTTTGATAAATTTTCTTAATTATTTATGTTTTTGAATTCAATTATAATTTTATAACATTTCAATATAAAAATAAAAGAAAATTGATTATCCAACAAGAACAACAATATTTTCTCACCATGTGAAGAATTTTTTATAATATTAAATACAACAATATATTAGAAACCGTTTTAAAACAAACTTAATATTTCTTTAAAAAATAAAATAAACATGTCACTTTGTACTTCCATTTTACAAAGCGAGAATAACAAATGTCCCTTTTTAACACATTGTACCCTTATTTTAAGAAAGTATAATAATAAATATATCTTATTTGAACCCATAATATATAAGTGTACTAAAATGTCACTTCATATACAGTGGACTCCAAACAAAATTGGTGTCACTTTTGTAAACACTTCAAAAAAGCAGAACTATCACTTGTATCACTTTGTTTACAAAGAGCCTATCCATCACCAACTTTAAAAAATAATAATTTATCATTCAAAAGTGAAAGCATAGAAAATATCAAAGCGACCACAAATAAAAATTGGCAAACACAAATAACCCACACTTTAATTATAAAAAGCATGGAACATAATTATGTGGACCAAGGTAAATGGCTCAATCATTGAAGAAGCAAACATCCGGGAAAGATAAAGGATCTTAGGGGAAGTGAGAAGGGATAAGGAGGGGAATTTATATTGATGTAGGGGACAAGCCATAGAAGCAAGAGTCACAAACATTAAACATCTTAGATTGTTCTATCTACGGTCTATTTTATCACCTCAACTTTGTTCACATTATTTGTGCGAGTTCTCTTTGTAGATAAAGAAGAGAAAATAAAAAGTGAGAAAATCCTATAGATTCTAGGTTGGAAACCCAACTGCACTTCTTGCTTATTATAGAACTTTGTAGCCCAACAATGTTTTTAAGCTCGATTAATTACAAAAAAGGCGATGTGCAAACAATCATTGGTAGTTGAGCCCCTTACGGGTCTCATTAATTAAATGTATTTTTATCTAGATAAATCATTTTTGGCACGAGACACCAAATATTTTTATATTGTTGACTACAAATAGCTCTTTGATTTACAAGGACATTTTTTCCAAATTAAGACAAGTGGGAAGCTTCCCTATATAAAGACATAAAGATTCATCATCACCTACCCCTCAGTAAGTAATGGAATGATTTCTAATAAAAGCATCAAAGAGTACCATGTAATGTATGTGTTGGAAAAAGGTTCCTTATTTTTTAATTTAAGATATGATATACTACTCTGGGTTGAAGTTGTTGATCTATTGCCAATTCTAGGCATGGAAATCATGAAGAAAAAATGTAACAGGCATATAGAAATAAAAAAGTTTTGAATTTCAAGCATCTTGTATGTAAATGCAGCCCCACAGAGAGGTGACATAGAGATAGATGGTGGAAAGGAAATCGATGACATCAATTATTATGAATCTAATTCCTTAATATGCATTTTCTAGTGATGAATTAAAAAGTATTTTAAATTTATTTCAAATTATAATTAATTACACACGATGAAGATTTTTAAGGGACACATAATAGGTAGTACATCCACAATGTTTGTTAAAATATTTGTAATATTTAAGCATCAGAAAAAATATTTTATTTTTGGTGGCCAACGGGGGACCCAAATAATTAAATCTATGTTTAATATCAAAATCCTCGCCATTCAAGAGTTGGCACATATTTTGTATAGCTAAATGTTAGCAAATGTTTTTTAAAAGTAATTTACATAATCGAAGGACTCCGGAACTTTTGACGGAGGAGGTGAGCCACCACTCAACCATGGCCACCCTGCAAGTATTAACCACAATGACCTCCAACAACATGCATATCATAATCAAAGCCATTGAGCCATGATCCATTCTTGTGTTGATCAAATTACTTCAAGAGCAAACGTCGGAGATAAGAAACTCTTATGAGATGATGTTTTGTTTTGTCAATGTCTTGTGCGGATGTGGGGAGGAAGGTCTTCCATTGATGATCATGCCATGGGCATCCCCAAGTCATGAAAATATTTAGAGTCTCGTGAATCGCTAATGAGATAGTAATTTAGATCCCTTGGTTTTTATAGGTGCTTTCCATATGAGAAAGTAAGAAATCAAATATCGGAAGGTGTGTTTGTGGTGAAGTTGTGCATTTTGATGCGAAAGGGAATGCATGGTGAAGACAAAGAGCAAGGAAAAAGAGATTGTGATGGTGCACGTTAAGAGGTGGGGGAGCTCCATCTGTATTCCCTCATTAATTTATCCGCAATCTCTTTAATGTTATGACACAATAATTACTTTTATATCTTCACTTCTTCTTGAGCACTCACACGCCTTTTTATTGGTAGGGACCAAGTCATGTGATCACCCAATTTAATTGGCAACATATACAATTTTGCACTGATTGTGTGTATTAATCACACATTGTGCTCTTGGGTAATGAACTGTAGTGGCTCTTCTCAAGGTTTATTGAATCAAGGTGGGCGTTAAGGTTCTTTTTTTGTTTCAGAGGATGCCATGATCACATATGAACAAGGTCTAACATCAATCATCCACTAGCCAAATATATGTAGATGCAAAAGTGCCCGACCGATATAATATTCCCTGCAAGTTTTAGTATAACCAATACAAGGAAATCTTCCATAGTGAATATTCACATACGCTATGAGGAAGAATGTTGATCTTTACAGTGCATGTCAGATAGAAGAGGTTGCAAACCCCTTTGGTACACGCCTTCAGTGGAATTAGGAAAAAGCATTGTTAGTACTCCCATTTTGAATATTATATTTGGAGAATATATTTTCTGAGCAAGTTAGTCACGTAGATAATGTTGTAATGTGTAAATAATGAGTAAGATTGAATCAAATAAATAGAAGGAGATATTTTTGAGATATGAAATATGTATTGACTCCTCATTTATAGGAGACAAACACCCTATTTAAATGTATTCATTCATGTGAATAGTATAACAAAGAAATCCAATATTCATCTATGTGTTAAAATGGTCTATTTTATAACAGTTGTATCAGAGCATGATGATTAAGGATGATAGTTTCTTTGATAGAAGGGTATTTTTGTTTTTATATCTAAATTTACAAAGGCACATACATAGTCATTGCAGTTTGAGAGAGTTCATAGGTGTCAATAAAAACATATATTCTATCATTGCTATTCAAATTTTCCTCGCTATTTCCATCTATTATGTATTCATCTGAGCCAAGTTATTTTGCAGTTCACGCCCTTCACTCATCATATCTATGTTGATCCAATTTCCTATGACCATACATTACAGATAAATCGACCTTGTGTATGCAGTCAAACCAATAATCATGTGCCCTTCATTTTTGTATCAAATCGATTAATCATTGTCCATTAGAATTGAGATTCCTTGCAATTACTTGAGAGCAATTTAGATCCATATGCACCAAGGATTTTGTCTATGACATAATAAAGAGATAATGTTCTTTACTTGGCATTAACACTTCATGCTCGTCCGTTGACACTACGTTGATTTCGACACACTAAATAAGGCTCATTTTATAAATGCTTTTGGTCCCGGGAGATACGGTATAGGGAGAGGGATTAGTAGTGGTACACCTAAGTTAAGGGATCTACAAAATCAATTGTTTATCATATGGGATTGTGATTTTTTCACTAATATGTACTTCAAATTTGTGTTAGCTTATAGTTTTTCTTTTAAATGCTCAATTAGAGGGAAATCCATATTTTGAATTGATTTAAAATAATAAATTTGAGTTACACTACAACTATGGTGGAAACCAATATTTGAATTTGAGTGAAAATTCTTGAACATTCAATAATTATACTTGTACATGGGTGAGAGGTTTTACACGTCATGATGTGATTGGCTACTCTACATAATTATTATGTCAAAAATAAATAACTTCTACATAATACTATGAAAACTATTGAGTATTGTGTGATCAATAGTCATGTCAACTATTAGACCATGTTCACCTATTGGCCCTCCAGTAGTGCAAGAAAGCATAAAGAAGAATGCATGGGAAATCCTACAATAATGACAACAAAAGGGGAGGAAGATTAGTGAAGCATCTTGTGGTAGAAACGAGGTATGTCGCGGTTTGGAATCCCATTAAAATGTATGTATTTTGTAGTGCAAAAGTATGAGACTGATATAATATTCCCTGTAAATTTCTGCATGATCCACGGTGGGCACTCTGCCGTACTGAACGTCTACGTATGCCGCAAAAGAGGTTAGTGATTTTTACAATGCATGTCAGCCAGAAGAGGTCACAATACCCTTTGCTAGATGCCCTTCGGCCTAAAGAAGCCTCACGTTGTGGCAGTGCCCTTAATCCTCTTTGTTGGGCTCACTATTCTTCTTTCTTTGCAAGGCCTCACTGTCATTTACATCACCACTGTTGTGAATGTATCCCGTCTATAACGCCCTATTGAGGAGGCTATAACAAATGGTCTGGATATCCGTCTGGTTATCCTTCCCACACCCACCGTGGATGGCTTGCCGGAGGGCTGCGAGAGCACCGATCTTCCTTCTTTTGAGTCAATCATGCTTATTCTTCAGATGATGGAAAAACTTCAACACCCTTTCAACCAATAGATGGAGTGGCATTTTCAAGAGGGAAATACGACGGGATATCCATCTACCGTCTGTGTTATCTATGATCCGTTCATAGGCCGGGTTGTAGACGCAGCTGAAATGTATAAACTTCCAAGTTTTATGTTGGTTACCTGCGACACCTTTGCATTAAGTCTGATGCATTCGGTCTCGTGTTCGATATTGCAACACAATTAGTTGGAGAAGTAGACTGATAGTGTTGTGCTCAGCCTGAATCTGCCACGACCTCTCAGACTGTGAAACATGAGATAATCTCCTTTCTTTTCGATCTAGATCTTTCTAGCTCATTTCTGTAATTTTTGAGGCAAGCATACAGCTATCAATGAAAGTCGATAAATTCTGATTAATACGTTTGCCGAGCTGGAGCCCGATTATATCCAACATCTCAGCGATAAGACGGGAAAACCAGTTTCGGCCGTTGGTCCGCTTCTTTCTCCGAGAGTTTTTGGTGGAGGGAAAACAATGGACATGAATGAGAAATAAGTGATTTGCAGCCTGACTGGATTCTCAGCGCCCACATTCAGTTGTGTACGTCTCGTTCGAAACTGAGGCGTCATTATCTGAGCTAAAAACGTATACCTTGGCGAGGGGTTCGGAAGAAAGGGTTAAATTTGACGGCTGCTATGCCTCTCAAACAATTTTTGGATGACTGTAAATTTCAATATTATCCTTAAAAAACAAGATATAGTAGTTATTTAAACACTATTAATTTATATTTCTTTAATTTTTTAATGTATATTATATATATTAATATAATTTATACATAAATTTATATAAAAAATGATGGTCATATTGACTAGCAATCGCATGTGTACAATGCAATGTGAATGTCGAACGGTTTTTGTTTTAGAGAGATAGTTATTATTATTTTTAGTTGATGTTGATAATGGGTGTGATTGATTTTGGTTGGCCATTTTTTTGCTTTAAACATGAATACATTTGATACCGTTTTCATAGTTTAATTACTTTTATAGTTGACGTTGTTTGTATTTATTTTAGGGTAATTGTGTTAGTGTTGCATCAATTGTTTGGTTGGAATTTTGTTGAAAAAACCTTTATTGTACACTCGATAATGCGTGTGATTGATAGTGGTAGTGTAGGAATATAGATTAAACATTACATTGAAAGGTTGTATGTGTACATTTAATTTTGTTACAAATTTGTACATTTAAAGTTGCAAATCATATATGACAACATCAAATACATGAAGACCTTCGTACACATAACGAAACATGTATACATTTGCAATATTTATTTCATGAATGGTAGCCTTTTGTGGGTAATTTTATTTCTAGTAAACATGAATACATTCGATACCCCTTAAACGACAATGCCGTTTTGGATACAAGAAGTGTTGAGTAAAGTAGTAGTGGAGGTGTTATCAAAGTAGAGGGTAGTATTTATGACGGGTTGAGTGATAGTAGTCTTGCTTCCTCCTTCAATATTTCTTAAAGGCTTGTATAAAAGGAGTTCTGACCAACAAAAAGATCATATGACATTGAATCCTGAGTTGGGACATCCAAAAATCTCGGGTGGACCCGAACAATTGCTTGAGTCGGTCGCATTTTCCATTTATCACCTTTACGGTTCTTATTATAGCTCCAATCTCGAGGAACCTGAATAAGTGGTAGGTGTTCCATGGTTGTAGGACGAACTCTATATGCATGTGACTAAATGAAAGACACATCATTTTGTCATTTAAAAATGCAATAATGTGGTATTACAAAGGAAAAACCTAGTTCTATTTTACAACATCTTTAAATCTATAAAAGCAAAGGGAAAATTTCATAGCCAGCTATCTCCAATCCCCTTCAAAATAACATGATTGTGATGTTCCACTACTTATTCATGCAATAAAAAGAAATACACAACACCAAATCATAAACGAATCCAATAATGTAATATTGAACAGACAAAACCTAGTCCCATATTAAGTCTTCGAAGCAATAAAGGCTATAATGATTTTCTTAGCTAATTATCTCCAACTCTATCTAAAAATAAATGTGATTAGAGTGAAGCAATACTTATGCATGCAAGGAAAGAAAATGACAGAGAAATGAATAATAAAATAATGCAATAAACTAATACTACATTGAAAAAACTTAGTTTCATTATTATACATGCAAAACTCTAAGGTATATGGTGAATTTCCTAGCTAGTTCTGACCAATTCCATTTAAAAACAACATGATTATCACCTAATCATACTTTTGAATGCAAGCAAATGAAAGAAATGGTAGCGATAAAATAATATTAGCACTTTGATTTGGACACAATATTGCAAGCTAAGGTGTGCACCCTTTATGTAATTTCTCTGGATTTAAATTACCATGACCATCATAAGATGTTTATGGTTTTTGACCATTTATCAGATGCAAAATCAAGCCTCCGCGGAAATAAAAACTATAATACAACAAACCACATTGAGTTCAGTGGCTTCCAAGCGTGTGGTACCACGATCATATGTTAAAAGCTTTTAAGTTGTGACTTATAAAAATGCATTTTGGAGGCAAACAGTAGATGTGAGCAACCATATCCACTCAAACATATTGCAAAACATTACGACACTTAAGACATTGACATTATTCAGGTACAAAGACTTAACAGAAATGCCTTATGAAGCGACAAATGGGGCCTCCATCAAGGAACTGACTGATGTAGGAAGTGCTCATCAATTTGGAAACCAAGCAGCCACAAGGCAGGT
Source organism: Taxus wallichiana var. yunnanensis (assembly GCA_018340775.1). Lineage (NCBI taxonomy): Eukaryota > Viridiplantae > Streptophyta > Pinopsida > Cupressales > Taxaceae > Taxus > Taxus wallichiana. The sequence continues at coordinate 132,722,428 of CM031236.1, read as the reverse complement.
GTATGTGTGCGGATGCAATGAGAGTCATCAAATAAAAATGAGATGAGGGAGTTAATTATTTGAAAAATCATTCAATTTTTTTGAAATCTAATGGGTAGTTGTAGCGAATAGAAATGGTTGTGTGAACACAAGTTTGAAGGCTCTACCAGAAGACTTTTGTGATGTGAAAGCATTGAGACACCTTACCCTCTGTTGGTGCAGGGTATTGACATCTCTGCCAAGACATTTTGGGAATTCGAAAATCTTCATTTCATTTTTAAACCATTTCATTTCATATGCGAAAGTTTCGTTTTGTCTCTGCCCACCAAGTTCAATAAGTTAAATAAGATTGCGTAGAATAAGATGGGAAGAAAAATGCAAAACACCATCTCACCAACAAAAGAAAGAGTTTATTTTTTCAAAATCTCCATGAATGATGAAGATTAAAACTCACGATCAAGTAATTTGTCTCGAAAGTTGTTAGATGTTTTTTTGTCCCCTTATTTATGTTGTTTTGAACAATCATGGCCATACGTTGTGAAATAATTTGTCTTTAGTTTTAGCAGAATGGTCAATAAGATAGTAATAGTAATCAAATGTTTAAAAATCTAAAACCATGAGGATGAGGAATAAAGCTTGATATTGCATGAATTTAAAATACATAAATTTTCCAAAATATAATACAAAAAACTAATATTTTAGTGATTGATAATGATTACTATAGTGTAGATTTGAACTTACAATTATAATGAGATTTTTAAGTTCAAATCTACACTATAAATCTTATAAACTCGGTAACCCACATGCTTCTTCAGGTTGAAGACGAGCGTAAATGACCCAATGATCAGAGGAAAAAGATATTCTTCACATCATACTTACGAGATCGTCAATTTCATCAGTAATACCAACTAATACCAACAAATATACCATAATATCAAGTAATATCAATGAGTGGAATTTAGAAAAAGTTAATAACAAATCTGGAATCTAGATATGATATAAATTTCTAAACAAATATAATTTTGATGTGTAATAATAATCTCACCTGGTATTATAGGCGAAATCAATGCTCTCATGATGAGATATTGTATATTATCTAAGAGTAAATCAATATTTTTATGATGAAAATTTCAATTTTGATATATTTTTCTAAATTTTTGAGTTATTAGGTGTCTGTTCATCCTTACAAATTACCAAAAAAATAATAGTATTATACACTACCCAATAAGGAAATCAATACTTTCAGACCATGAATTTTAATAAATTTATAATTATCTAGATGCTACAACAAATCCATAATTATCAAAGATTGAATGCCCAGATTGGAAAATTCAGCAGATTTTAAGCTCCTCATTCATTTACACATTTTATGTACAGTGCAAAATACCATAATATGGGTATGGAAGTTTAGAGTGAAACTTGAAAATCGAAGCAGATATCGATACATAAATATTTAAAACCCAAATTTGTTGTTTTGATTAGGATGTTTCATACGCAAATCCTTTCTCCCTTTGGAAATTCCTCAAAATGACATCTTGTTAATCTGGGGGTATCAGGATCCTGGATTTTAGGATTTCTGCTGACTCCAAAAGATGATGATGATGATGGCAATGGAGCTACTTTGGTCTTCGATATGATTTCCACTACAACAGGATGAAGATGACCATGATGTTGTTGTGGGTTCTTCTTGTTATAAGAAGACCAACAACCACCTTAAGATCTTCCCCACTTCTCCTCATCTTGAGAGTGAAATGAGTAAATCCTTAGATCATAGTGAGTTCTTGTTACATTTTGATAGGTCAAACATGCCAGACTCATGTTTGCAAAGTATATGAGATGGTTCACCAAAGATTGTGCCTTCAAATTTTGCAAAGCAAAAGACATGTACAAATCTTAATGGCATTAAGACAAGTGAATAAGAGAATCACCATTACAAATAGTTATTCACCCATACCAGTAAATGAGAACAAAGAACATCTTCATGATGCCAAAAATTGATGTGATCACCTATAAAAATGACTCAACAGAGCATCTCCTCCATTATATTCTTGGAAACGTTTCTCCGAATGAGGCCAACATTATAGATCCAAGATGTATAAAATCTTGGTAATAGAAACTGGGTTTTAAAGAACAATATTTCAAACATTACCCATACATAAATGCAGTACATATCGACTCTGTAATAGATCAATACTACCTCTGCATATAGGTAGTCCTCCACTTGCATCTTCTATAGTTGAAAGTTAAGATATCCGCATTAAACTTCTCAACCCTGAACTTGTTATCTTTTGCCATTGGTCCCACTCAAATAAGAAACCCTTCAGTGAGATTTTTCTACCAAAACGAAATCCTGCTCGATACCAATTGTTATGATTTAAACACATATGAGCAATAAAATGAAATTAAAACAGAAATAAAAAAGTATGCCATCACAAAATAAACCTAAGATTTAACGTGGTTCATCTAATGTGGGATACATCCACCAAAAACAAGTCGAAATTCTTCTTTATCTAGTCTTGAGGAATATAATACAATTCTCTCTTTTTATCCATGCACATATATATAACTTGTGCACCTCTTTGTAAAAGTTTGCTTCAACCACAATCAACCTAAATATAGCATGTTTATAAATAAGACATGCATATAAATAAGATCAACATAAAAATAACAACTCCCATCTATTAATAAGACAATATTATTTTTATCTATGGTCATGCATTCCTCCATAATCAAGGAAAAAACAAAGCTGTCACTTGAACTTGTAGTTAGACTCCACATTTTCAATGAGTTTTATCCCGGTTTCCATATATATAGGAATGCTTCTATAAATCTATGCATGTTTGTAAAGGTACACTACTTCTACATAATGTCTTGTAATTATTAAATAACAATAGCAATTTAGATTTAAAAGATAAGGGTTTTAAATAACTTTTTTTACAGATATTAGTTTATTAAATTTATAGACAACATGTCATATTTTGCACAAAATCTATGAACAAAAAATTAAAACATTTATGACCATAAAAATTCCCAACATTTTAAGGATATATACATCTTGTTTGGCTTATAATTTAGTATTTATATGAAAACCATGAAAGGTGAAATTGAAAAATAAACATCATGTGCAAGGTGGTATTAATTTGAAAACAATCACAAAAAAATTCTTGATGGGTAGGGGTGACCATCAAATTTAACCCGAGGCTGTTATATAGGAAGAGTAGTATATTACAAGAATGTAGCTTTAAAGTTTAGTAAACAATGTAAAAAAGAGTAGTAGTCAAAATTGCCTAGTCAACTGTGTCATTACGACCTCTGAAAAGACCAACAAATAGCGGAAAAAAAACTAATTCTTTTTATATTTTTTTAAACTGAGCATTTGTGCATTACTCATCACACAGGAAATAAAATACTCTTCAACATAAAACTGAATAATATTTTTGTAATAAGCCAGGATAGATACTGAACAAAATATTGAAACTCCTAGACTATGGGAAAATGAGAGATATGGAATAAAATATTGAAATTCCATGAAACAGTCGAAGGTAACGAATTGAAAGGTTAAGGCTTCCACACGTCAGTATCACTCTCAGGAAAAAAAAAAATTAATCACAAATGCATTCCAAATATAGTTGTGTAAATGCAACCCAAAAGCATATAAGAGTCCAGTTTAATTTACAACGCACATATATGCTTAGATAGTTTATTAGAGGCCCAAAAAAGTGGTCGAAGCAGAGTGTATGCAAGGAGGGTGGCACCAATTCATACTTAAAGCAGTTTTTCATATACCGTGAATATTTTATAAGCGTGGTCGTCTAGTTTTGTTCGCAGCTGCAACGGAAATTCAGATGAGTAAGCAGGCCTGTAGTGAGCTTGATTGCATGTTTATGAATAAAGGAAATTTAAAATTTTCATTACTTCAAAACAAATCCAATATTTGAGAAGCACATCAGAGTTTAAAAATTTGATTTGGACATTGATTTATAGTAAAATTAATTCCAAGCTTAGTAAAGTGAGATTTACCATACAATTTAGAAGAGAGTGCAGAATTTTATGGGTTTAATTCAATGCAAAAGACAGATGCAAGTTATATGTAAACAAATTTCAGAGGTGCTCTGTTTCAAAAAAAGAAGCAGATGTAAACAGAAAATGATAGCGCCTATAAAGTCTATGTAAACCATTTAACAGATGTCAGTGGTGCTCTGTTTCACAAAAAAGAAAAAGGGTATAACTATAACCAGAAGCATTTTTAAATATGTCTTCATTTTTTTGTAAATGAAATGGGATGACATTTAATGTGTTTCTGGCTAAATAGATCTATAGGATATATAAAACTATAATTTTATCCGATTTGAAGAGTGTTTCTCTGGTTAAGTTAAAATAAACCTATTCATGTTTTCTTGATTTCATGTATTATGCTATGAGTAGTGATAAACATATTGTCTTTAGAGTTGAAAAAAACTTATCATAAAAATTGAGGACCAATTGTGTGAAGAGCATTATCCTAGCCTGTAATCCAGCATTCTTTTAGATGCAATACTCAAATTATCACAAAAAAAGTTTTTTAAAGATAAATCAATTTCTTAATGTACAAATGTAGTAGGTATCATTTTGAAAATGAGCTCTGTGACAGCAGTTAGAGCACAACCCACAATGATGGGTATTAATGACATGTATACATGTAATGGGAAGTTGTCTCTTAAGAAGAACCGAGAAACCATCACACTAAATGTTTGCTATGAACTCTTGATGATGTGGGTGAACAAAACTGCTACCTTGGACATGCTTACGGTTATAGCTACATGTCCGATTGTGTGGGGAACAACAACTTGTAATAAGAAATATAAACATAACATACACCAATCAAGAAGAATTCATAAGGATCGTCAGCTGGGGTCTATAAGTTTATGGGTGAGGATTAATTTCAAAATGTCTTTATTTTTGTAAGGAACTACATGTAATAAAACATCATCAAAACTTTTGTTACTCGAGTGAAAAAAATAAAATAAGATCATCAACAATATGATCCAACTTAAGATATGAAATACCCATTTTCGAACAGTGTTGCATCCCCTTAGTTCCTTATTGATATCTATGCAAGGTCCAAAAAAATTACAGGTGCCAAGGCCTTCCAGGAATCACGATCGTTTTGGGGAGGCTTCACAATTGTGGTTGCCCAAGAGGCCAACATCATAGCTGAACCAGCAGCCAGAGACAAAGTTGAAGTTAACCATGGTTAAGGGAAGGCATTCAACACCTTCTTGTTGTGGATATTAAACACCACATTAAAAGCCCACCAAGTGCCAAAATATAACTCAATCTTCACTTTCGGGCAGCTTCTTCCATCAAATGCTCTCTCTTTGTCCCCTACACAAAAGTTATCAAACCTTCAGAGCAAAAAAAGTAAAACTAAATTTTTGCATGCCAACAAAATAAAATTCAGAGTAATATTATTATTTTCTTGATAGATTACTCACTTTTAGTAAATTTCAATATTTACAGGTAGTATATGTTTCCCCAACACACCAAAAACTCTTAGCCTCTGCAACACACCCAAAACTCTATACCAGAGACTCCCTTTCGTCTAGAACACTATTATAATCTATGATCGATTTCTTTTTGCTAATTTTATCTATATGCAACATATTTCAAAGAGCTTACAAACCCAATAATTTTTTTTTTCTGATTAAGTTTCATCTACACATCCAGATCACCAAATAAAACCATGTCCTATCAATTTCATGACCTACTCACAAGATTTTTCACATGGACTCACCTAAGATCTGGTTCTTCTTTTGTGCACGCTGCACAACCATGAGCTAAACAAGATCATTGAGCATTTTCTGTGAACATGCCATGAATCAGAGCCATTGTAAAATATGAACTGATGTATACCACATTGAATAATATAATTAACACAGAACTAACCATAGATGTGGACCATGGGATGACATGTTTGATGGCATGCTGCTTCAAATCTGCCACAATCTGGTTGTTCGTCACAGTCTCCTCACATGAAAGTTGCTCTACTATATTTACAGATATATGGGGTGTAAAGATACAAAAATACATGTTTTTCTTGAGATAGGGTTACTGAAAATACATAACTATGCACAAGTCTAGACAAAACACAAGATAACCAGGAAAAAAGGCAAATTATTGAGGAGGCTAGAGAGAGTACAAGGTACAAAGCTATGAAAATCAAACAAAACTTCAAATTTTCATCAAACAACCAGACTGAAAAATCCATAAAATTAATTCAATCTCCACTATTTTTACCATTTTCTTTCGTTATCTTCTTATTACCACAAATTTCTCTTGAATGCGCCTTTAAATTCACAATGAAATGACTATTCTACTTTTAGATTTTTGCAATAAACCAAAATCGTGCAATTTAAATCACCCGCCGTGTAAAATAAATCCTAAAATCAATCTTCCAAGTAAGGAAAACTCATAGAATCACTACAGTTACCAAAAAATTACTTCAATCTCAATTTTATTTTTTTTTGTTAATATCCTCCAATTTCAACGTATTTACCTGCATGTTACATTGGAACTAAATCGCTTCCGCAACTAAATAAAACTACCCGGGCCTTTTGATTTCCACACAAAATATGTATTTCCTCAAATTTTCCAAACTCGCGACCGGAACTTCTCAATTCTACACAGAACACACACTCCCTCGTATTCAACACAGAAACTCACTCTCTCAATTTCCACACAAAATGCACTCGTCCGCGATCGAAAAAGAAGGGACAAAAGAAAATATGGAAAATTATAGTTGGCTACATACCGAGACGTGGTGGAGAGGCCCGTCATGCGCCAAAACATCTTTGCAAAGTGACTTGACAGTGAACCCGCAAAAATCCATGACTAAAAATCCCGAAAACAACCGATATTCCCACACACTTTTCACGTTCTACTGATCCAAACGCAAAATAACCCTAGTGAAATGGGATTTGTTATAGGAGTTAAATCTGTAACCCTAATAAACTAACATTGGTGATTTTTCCCAAAAGTGACGGTCGTCAAATTCAACATCGTTGTAGAAACATCCGGAAGGGCCTTTCCCATAGGGGGAACACCTTCGGTGTAAAAATATGCAAGTCACGTGTGACGGTTACTTCAAATATTTGTAAGTATTTTAAGGTTAAAATCACATAAAACGTCTAAACAATCATCGATTTAACCTCTATCTCGAAAGGCAACGAACATCCATTCATATGGGAAATCAATGAGTCAAGTATCCTACCCTAACTTAGTTTTCTTTATTTGGAATAACCCTAAAAATTGTATTAGTACAATCTTATTATTTAATGTTTTATTTTTATTAGTTCGTTCGCTTCTACAAAATTACGGAGTTATGTTGATGGTTTCAACCTCTAATTTGATTAGGTTATTTATTTATTTATTTTTTAGGATTTTACTTATATTATTTAAATTATTTTCATAATATCATTATTAAAACGTGATTGTATTTAAGTACTTTTTGACTCACTTTAACTCACAATACAATATAATATTATTGTAGTCACAAAATCATGCACTTTAGACATTTATTTATACCAGTATCATATTACTATTTAGAAGGTTCTTGAGTGAAGAAAGTACTAATTAACCCCATCTTTTGGCCATCTTGTTTTATTTTATTTCATCATTACCAACCTCTTGCACCCATGTGCCCAATTAGCTTTTGTCATCTTGTGTTATTTTAGCCTTGACTAGGGTGCCCATATTAGTATTGGGTGTGGGTGCTCTGGAACCAACAGGGGCACCCTGGTCTCTTTTTCACTTTCCCACCAGTTTTTGGGCTCTTTTTAGCCATTTTACATCTTTATCTTTTTGATGGTCAGCCATTTCGAGATTAATTATGAAATTAGATAAAGAGAACCCTATAAATATAAAGTTATGAGACCATAATGAGGGACCTATCATCACTTACTACTATCACTCCATTTAGAGTTGCATCCATCTATTCCATCGGATATCACTTGCATCCACATAGCTCCATCATCAAGGCACAAGGCTAGGGCATCTACAACACATCTCATAGGGGGAGGGATTCTATTATATTTCATGCACATATACTATTATATTTTCTATATTTAGTTATTTTTCACTACTTCACAAAGTGCGAATGACACAAGAGCACTTAGGGCATGACATGCAAACACTCACCAGAACTACATTTGAGTCCGAAATGTAGTGCAACTCTTAGCAGTAAGCCCAATTTTTTGGTAGATGAGATCAGGTCTAACCCATTCATTTGCATCTTTCTTTTTTTATGGTTTTGATATTATTTTTGGTCTCTTGCAGGTTTTTACTTCATCTCAGATCATTAGCGACATCCGCATGAGACTGTGAGTCTAATGTCACACACAACTAGGGTTCCAGATCATTTCCATGTGAAACTCAATTTCAAAATTTTCATAGACCAAAGCGCCCAAATTGCAAACCAAAGTACTGCGGGCACCCCGCCTCCTCTTATAGGCTCTCCAGGTCAAGCTAAATCCTCTAGATCCACTCCTTTTGGGACTTCTACATATTCATTCCTACTTCTATATTTTCCAAACTTCCTTATTGACACACCTTCATGTGAGTATATGTTACTCAACTAAGTTCTTTTCTCTTCCTTCTTACATATTAGGGTTAGCATTTCCTTTTGCATAGTGGTTTTAGATCATCTACATACTTCTTTACCTCATTTATTCATTTTATTTATAGTTGTGCATAGTGTAGATTAACTATCCCCACACTACATAGCTATTCAAATTTTTAGTCAATCATTTTAGTGAACCCGATTCCATTCTCCACGCTTCTAGGTTCTTCCTCCTTACCTTAACAATCTCGGGTTTATTTGTATTTGGCATGGCTCACTCTCATGAATAATTTACTAAATCTCACCTTAAGGTCATCAATGATCACCTTGTTGAGCATCCCCAAGATCTAGATTTACTTTTGCACGTTTCTCGTGAGGAAGCTAAAAATTGGCGGAGCTCATTCACCGCTTCCTACCATACCCACCTCCATTACCACTCCACTACATGCTTCTACTCTTCCTCACATTTCTATTATTCATGTTTTTGTTCCTAATCCTACCAATCATTTTATGCCACCCTTAGTTTCTCATGTATGGCAAGTCTCATTTATTGGAAATCAAGACTTAACTTCTCTTTATCACGATCTTCAAGCTCAAATTCATAAGTTACAACAAGCCACTTCGCATGCATCACCATCTTTAGATTCTACCTTATTATTGCATACTCCATTTGCACCTGCCATCTCTACTTACTGCTTCCTCCTAATTTTGTTACTCCTAAGCTTCCCATTTTTAATGGGCATGGTGACCCACAAGAACACCTTAGAGCATTTCATGTCACTTTTCTTGACTTCGTTAATGATCATACACTTTTAGGTAAGCTATTTCCTCATAGTCTCAATGATTATGTGATGTGTTGGCTCTATAACATACATGTTAACTAGGTAACTTCCTTCACACATCTTGTTGATATATTTCTTACTCATTTATCCATCAATATCGACTCTAATATTTCTTACGCCCAACTATCATAACTTAAACAAGGCTCAAATGAACACCTAGCCAACTATGTTTTGAGGTATAAGAACAATCTAACTAAGATGACAAACATTCTTTTCGATCTGAGATTCGGGATTGATTTATTCAGAGTCTATTACCACCTCTTCAAGAGAGTGATCTCTTTGGTACCTCTCCTTTGTTTGATCATCTTTTTCATACTCTTAAGCTTTATGAGAATAAAATCCTATCCATAAGAAATCTTAAGTATCAAGAAAAGACTTTTTCTTCCACTTTTTTTCCTAACAAGATGTCATTTAAACCTTCTACAACTAAACCAACCAATGCTAAAATCACTATCAACATCATCGCTCCTACTAGGGAGGTTCAGATTGCGAGTAACCTCGAGGCACATTTAACAACTTTCCCATGGCTTTGCATCTTATCTATAAACAAATCCTTGAGAGCAATCTTATTACCATTCCCTTGCCACTCGAATTAGACCCATCGCAACTAAAAGGTAGAAACTACAATGAAAACTTACGTTGTGATTATCATCGATGTTTGGGGCATTATACAAATAGATTCCTAAAACTCCAAACAATCATCTAAGATGTAATTGATAATGATAAACTAGATTTCCTAGATTCTACTAGCTCTTCCCCAACCAACGATAAGGGTAAACTCAAGCTCTTTAATAGTGACTCTCAAAAACGTGACAAAAGACAACAAATGCTTTTGCTAATCATGATAATCATGCTTTGTATCACCTCCAAGATCAGGAGCTCTGGATTTCTTATTTGTTAACTTTAAAGCTTCACCCCAAATCATTTCTTTTTCCAACGATGATTATCACGCTAAGTTTACATCTAATCATTTACACATCCATGCATATATTGGCTTGACCCCATCAACAACACTAAGGTTGACCCATCATGGCCCATTAATGCATGTTCTATTTCACTTTTCAAGGCTATTGGCTATCCTTCCCCAAATCGAATACCAATTTTGAAAACCCTTTGGAAATGTAGTCAAAAATCATGCACTTTAGACATTTATTTATCCTAGTCTCATACTACTATTTATAAGATTATGGAGTGAAGAAAGTACTAATCAACCCCGTAATTTGGCCATCTTGTTTTTATTTTATTTTTCATTACTAACCTCTTCGCACTGATATGCCTAGTCATATTCTATCATCTGCGTATAATTTTAGCCTCGATCGGGTTTCTAAATTAGTACCCCCACCTTTGGGTACCATGGTCCCACTAGGGATGTCCTTCCTTTTACACTTTCTCACCACTTTTTGGGATCTTTCTATCCATTTTACATCTTTATCTTTTGTTAGTTAACCATTTCGTGGTTAATTATGAAAGATCAAGAGAACTACACACAACTAATAAATATAAAGTTATGAGACCATAATGAGGGACCTAACATCACTTACTACTATCACTTCATCTAGAGTTGCATCCATCTATCTGCATTGGAGATCACATTGCATTCACATAGATCTATCATCAAGTCTTCTAGGACATATGCATCACACTTTATAGGGGAGGGATTCTATTCTATTTCATTCACATATATTATTACATTTTATATATCTAGTTATTACTGCTACTTCTTATAAAATGAGACTAACACAAGAGCACCTATGACATGACATGCACACACTCACTAGAACTACACTTGGGTCTAAAATGTAGTGCAACGCTTAGTTAGTCACGCCCACTCTTGTGGCGGTTGAGGTTAGTCTCCCATTTATTTTGCATCTCTCTTTTTAGGGTTTTGATACTTATTTTGGCCTCTTCATGTCTTTACTTCATCTTGGATTATTGGTGACATCTAGTACGGGACAAAAAATCTGATGCAACACACAACAAAGGTTCCAAATCATCCCCGAGCCTTGTAAAAATAGGCTTCATAACTTTTGCATAGACCATATCACCTAGATGTCCCAGCGCTGACTAGAGTGCCCATAGGCACCCCAGTTCTCCTCTAAGTTGTAGACAAAAAATCATTCACTTTACACATAATTTAGCCCGGTCTTATACTACTATTTAGAAGGTGCTCAAGTGAATAAAGTACTAATTAATCCCACCTTTTGTCCATCTTTTTTTACATTTTATTTCATACTTCCCGTGTATTTTCCAGCAAATACCCGTCCATTTCGCAACTACCTTTTCATTCTAGCCCAAATTCTACCCTCACCTATACTAGAAATGATGTGGTCCCACTTATATCTACCACAACGTCTCATATTGTGGAAACATGAGATAATCCCTTTCTCTTTGATCTAGATCTTTCTAGCTCATTTCTATAATTTTTGTAGGCAAGCACACAACTAACAATGAAAGTCGATAAATTCTTATTAATATGTTTGTCGAGCTTGAGCCCAAGTTTATCCAACAAATCAGCAATAAGAATGGAAAACCGGTTTCAACCGTTGGTCCACTTCTTTCTCTCGAGAGTTTTTGGTGGAGGGAAAACAATAGACATGAACGAGAAATAAGTGATTTGCAACCCGACCGGATTCTCAACACCCACATTCGGTTGTGTACGTCTCGCTCAAACCCCATCATTATCTCGAGCTGAAAACTTATACCTTGGCGAGGTTCGAAGCATGGGTTAAATTTGAAAGGATACTATGCCTCTCAAACAATTTTCGGACAATAATTTTCCAATATTATCCTTCAAAAACAAGATATAGTAGTTACTTAAACACTATCAAATTATATTTCTTTAATTATATATATATATATATATAATTTATATAAAAAACTGATAGTTATATTGAAAATATGTAAGTCACATGTGACAATTACTTCAAATATTTGCAAGTATTTTATGACTAAAATCATGAAAAATGTTTATATGGCACATTCAATCAATTTAACCCCTATCTCAAGCCAACGAACATCCATTCATATGGGAAATCAAGGAAGCGTCAAGTATCCAACCCTAACTTAGTTGTCTTTATTTGAAATAACCAAAAATTGTATTAGTACAATCTTATTATGTAATGTTTTATTTTTATTAGTTTGTTCCGTTAGTACAAAATTGTAGGTTATGTTGATGGTTTCAACCTCTAATTTGATTAGATTATTCATTTTTTTCATTTTTCACGATTTTACTTACATTATTTTTAGTTATTATTTAAATTATTTTCATAATATCATTATTGAAACGTGATTGTATTTAAGTGCTTTTTGGCTCACTTTAACTCACAATATAATATAATATTATTACAGTCACAAAATCATGCACTTTAGAAATTTATTTATCCTGGTCTCATATTACTATTTAAAAGGTTCTTGAGTGAAGAATGTACTAATTAAACCTCATCTTTTGGCCATCTTATTTTATTTTATTTCATCATTACCGACCTCTTGCACCCATATGCCTAGTCGCTTCTTTCATTTTGCATTATTTTAGCCTTGATTGGGGCACCCGATATTAATCTTCCCACCAAGGTGCCCCTGGTCTCTTTTACACTTTCCCACCGAGTTTTTGGACTCTTTCTAGCCGTTTTACATCTTTGTTTTTTTGTAGTCATCCCCTTCGGGTTAATTACGAAATTAATTATTAGATCAAGAGAACCCTATAAATATAAAGTTATGAGACCATAATGAGGTAACTAGCATCACTTACTACTATCACTCCATCGAGAGCATCCATCTATTACATTGAGATCACTTGTATCCACATAGCTCCATCATCAAGGCACAAGGCTAGGGAATCTATAACACATCTCATAGGGGAGGGATTTGATTATATTCCATGCACATATACTATTACATTTTATACATTTAGTTATTACTCCTACTTCACAAAGTGCAATTGCACAAGAGCACTTAGGGCAAGACATGCGTACACTCACCGAACTACATTTGGGTTCGAAAATATAGTGAAGCGCTCAATTAGTAAGCCCAATTTTTTGGCAGATGAGGTCAGTCCAACCCATTCATTTACATCTTTCCTTTTTAGGGTTTTGATACTACTTTTGGTCTCTTACAAGTCTTTACATCATCTTAGATCATTAAGACATCGACACGGACAACAAATCTAATGCAACACACAACTAGGGTTCCAGATTATCTCCCATGAAACTTAATTTCGAGCTTTTGCACAGACTAGAGCACCCAGACTGCAAACTAGAGCACCCACAGTGCCCCAATCCTCTTATAGCACTCCAATCTAAACTAATACTCCAGATCCACTCTTTTTGGGACTTCTGCATAGTCATTCCTACTTCGTATTTTCCAGTCTCCACTTTATGAAACCTTCATGTGAGTATACATTACTCAAATTGAGTTATTTCCTCTTCTTTCTTACATATTAAGATTAGCATTTCCTTTTGCATAGTGGTTTTAGATCATCTACATACTTCTTTACCGCATTTATTCACTTTATTTACAACTATGCATAGTTTAGATTAACTATCCCCACACTACATAACTATTCAAATTTTAGTTAATCATTTTGGTGAACCCGACTCCATTCTCCACGCTTCTAGCTTCTTCCGCCTTACCTTACCAATCTAGGGTTTATTTATCTTTTTCATGGCTCACTCTCATGAAGAATTTACTGAAGTTCACCTTAAGGCCATCAATGATCACCTCGTTGAGCATCCCTAATATCTATATTTTTTTGCATGTTTCTCGCGATGAAGTTATTAACTTGGCGGAGCTCACCGCTGCTTTCTACCATACCCACCTCTATTACCACTCCACTACCTACTTCTACTCTTCCTTCCATTTCGATTATTTTGTCTTTGTTTCCACTCCTACTAATCATTTTATGCCACCCTTATTTTCTCATGTATGGAAAGTCTCATATGTTGGCAATCAAGACTTAACTTCTCTTTATCATGATATTCAAGCTCAAATTCGTAAGTTGCAACAGGTCACTTCGCATGCATCGTCATCTTTAGATTCTACCTTGTTATTACATACTCCATTTGCACATGCCATCTCTACTTACCCACTTCCTCCTAATTTTGTCACCCCTAAGCTTCCCATTTTCAATGGGCATGGTGACCCACAAGAACACCTTAGAGCATTTCATGTCACTTGTCTTGACTTTGTATATGATCATCCACTTTTACCTAGGATCTTTCCTTTGAGTCTCAATTATTATGAGATGCATTAGTTCTACGACATACATGTTCACCGAGTAACTTCCTTCACACATCTCATTTGATACATTTCTCCATCAATATTGGCTCTAATACTTCTTTCGTATTCAAGCTAGCACAACTTCAACAAGGCTCAAATGAACACCTAGCCATCTATGTCTTGAGGTATAACAACAATCTAGCTAAGATGAAAAACGTTCATTCCAACTCTGAGATTCAAGATTTATTTATTTAGAGTCTATTACCACCTATCCAAGAGAGTATTCTCTTTGATACCTATCCTTTATTTGATCATATTTTTCATACTCTTAAGCTTCGTGAGACTAAACTCCTATCCATAGGAAATATTAAGTATCAAGAACAAACTTCATCTTCCACTCATTTTCCTAACAAGATGCCATTTAAGCCTTCTACAACTAAACCAACCGATGCTAAAGTCACTATCAACATTATCGCTCCTACTAGGGAGGTTCAACGCAAAGAACATCGAGGTACATTTAGCAACTTTCCCATGGCTCCACATCTTATATTGAATAAAATTCTTGAGAGAAATATTATTACCCTTCCCCCGCCACTCAAATTAGACCATCGCACCTAAAAGGTAGGAACTACAATGAAAAATTCCATTGTGATTATCATCGATGTGTGGGGCATTCTACAAATAGATTCCTAAAAATATGAATAATCTCCCAAGATTTAATTGATAACAATAAACTAGAGTTCCCAGTCTACTAGATTTACCCCAACCAACGAAAAGGGTAAACTCAAGCTATTTAACAATGACTCTCAAAAACATGACAAAATACAATAGAATCTTTTTCTAATCATGTATCACACGGTATCACTTTCGAGATCGGGAGCTTTGGATTTCTTAGTTGTTAATACTAAAGCTTCACCACCAATTATTTATTTTTCCAATGACGACTATCACGCTAAGTTTACCTCTAATCATTTACACATACATGCATCTATTGACTTAACCCCATCAACAACACTAATGTTAAACCATCATGTCCCATTAACACATGTTCTATTTCACTTCTCAAGGCTATTGGCTATCCTTCGTCCCAAATTGAATACCCTTTTGTAAAACCCTTTGGAAATGTAGTCATAAAATCATTCACTTTGGACATTTATTTATCCTAGTCTCATACTAATATTTAGAAGGTTTTGGAGTGAAGAAATTACCAATCAACCCCTTCTTTTGGCCATCTTGTTTTGTTTTTATTTTTTCATTACCAACCTGTTGGTGTGTGGGATCTTATATGTCCTCCACTCACATATGGAGGGTCATCTCACATGGGTTAGGTTTAAGGTTTTATTGTGTGTCATGCACTAGGGTTACTCAACACCATATATGTATCCTTTTATTTGACATTTATGAGTATGCCAAGACACTCCGTTATTTTTCTCTATGTGCAAGCTTTCTTACATTATACAAGTTCTTCTATTGATTGATCGATTCCTCCTTGTGATTATGTTGGAGCTATTATGTTTCCTTTGGAGTGCAACTTCATCATGGTGCATAGTTTTCAATATGATTCTCACCAACTCTTTCATGGTATCAGAGCTGAGATCGGGTAAATGTACATTCGTCATTTGAATTGTGATTACTCTTTGTTTCATTTTTTCTCCTCGTGCAAGTTTTTTCGATCATTAGATTCTAGAAATTTATTGTTAACATTAATTAACAAGTTATTCTTGGAAAGTTTTCAGTTTTGCTGTGTCTTCGTGCATGTGCAGATCTCCTCGAGTTTTTAGGGGTTTTGTAGCTACATTTAGCTAGATTTGCAGCTAAATTTAGTAGATCAGCAAAAAAGGAGGTTCTTTATTCTGGTTTTTTAAAAAAAAAAATTAAAACTGGAAATTTTGTTAGATCTTTTTTTTTGGTATTTGCATGGTGTTTTGTTGTAGAGATCCAGTTTAAAATTGGTGGTTGCGTTGGTATTCAATTTTTTTGTTTATGCTTGTGTGCTACAACTCCAAACACGAGCTCTGCAAACTTATCAAACTCGCATCATGCTTTCTTGCTCTGGCCGAGTTCCTCTCTCTTTACTGTCCGCATTTTTTTCCTTGCTTAGAGTTTCTTTGGCCGTGAGTTTACTTGTCGGTTGTTTGTTTGTTATATGTTTACAATTTGCAATTGGCGTTTGAGTGTCTACGCTAGCCATGAGATTTCTGTTTTTAACTGTCAGTGTGTTTTCTGTTTACTACGCTAGAAACATAACGTGGGCGTAGGGTTTGAGTTTCCTACGTTGGCCATGAGTCTCCCTTCTCCAACGGCAGTCTCTAACTCCTACCACCGTGGCTTCTCCCGCCAAAGTTGTTCCATGCAAAAGCAAACTCCAATCCGTGTTTTTGGTAAACTCTAAACTCCATGCAAACTCTAACTCATTTTTGGTAAGTTTATTTATGATATGTTTTAATTTTTATAACAACCGTAAGTTTTTTAAATCTCTCTCTATTAAGAAAAAGCTTTTTTAAATCCTTTTAAATGGTAAGCTTTTTAAAAAAAAAACTCTTAATAGAAATTAATTTAAATTTGTTAGATCTTAATAGATCTTATTTAGTTTTAAATTTGACTTTTTAGAAAGGAAATTTCATTAGGATTTATTTTTAACTAGATCTTAATTAGAATTTCTTCGTAATTAATTAGATTTAATTATATTAAATCTATTTGAATTAATTACGGTCTCTCCTTTACGATTAGTAAATAATTAAAATAGTCTTTTAATTTAACATTTCTTATCTTTTTTCAACTCCTAAAGCTCTAAAATTAACTAAACTGGACGTTTCAAAACGGTAATTTTTTAAAGCATTATTGTCGATTTTTTTACTAATCATGTGCTCAAGTGTGCAGTAACACTCCGAGCTCCTATTTGTCTTCCACATGCTTTTCCAACATTCTAAAGATCTTTCGGGACTCATCTTGAGTTCAAAACATTGTATTTTACCCTTATTATTGCTTGCGACTAGTGAGTGCATCCGCCACAGGTTTGTAGCGAGGGAGTATCCTTCACGATGCAAGACACTTTTTCTCACAACCAGGATTTGATTTTGCCTCCTTCCTAGTTTTTTGCAATTGTGCTTATGTACGGTGTCACTTTGTTGTGCTCCACGAAACACGATTGTGGTCTCCTCTCTTGCATGTTATTATGTTGATTGCAAGGTGAGTTACCAAGTGTTTCAAGATGCATGCTTGGACCCGATTGTATTGAATGCACTAAACTATAAAGTGCCAAAAGTAGGGGGTTATTATATTGTCCTGGGTGGTTGTGATTCTTGTGTTTCTTTTCTGCATTCTTTCTCTCTCTTCACTATGGATGCACTTTCAATTCCTTTGCTTACGTCATTCAACTTCTTTGAATGGAGATCAAAAATAATTATGAAACTAAGGGGTAAAGGGTTATTCCGCATCACCATGGGAACTAAGATTGAACTAGATGATGACCCTGAAAAATCTAAGTGGTTAAATCGTAGTGATGAAGCTTTAGGTCTTCTTTGCATGTCTGTTTCTCCTGACTTGCTCTTCCACATTGAGTCATCTGAAACACCTAATTCTGCGTGGAAAACGTTAGATGGAATGTTTGGACAACAAGATGACATGAGAGCGCATGAGTTGGAAAACGAACTACTAGGGTTAAATCCTAGTGATTTTAAAAACCTACAAGCATTCTTCTCTAAGTTTTTCCACACTAGATTGTTGTTAAAGGAATGTCAAGTAGAGAAGAAAGATTCTCAATTGATATTTTTGATTCTCTCTATGTTAGGTCCTGCATATTCTGTCTTTGTGTCAACTTTTTACACTACAAAATCTTCCTTGGGCAAGGATTGGAATATTCCCTCCTTTGACTATTTTTCATCTCAACTCATTCGAGAACATGAAAAACTCATTCAAATGGGGTCTCTCAAGTCCAAGTCACATGCCCTTGTAGCAAGTACTAGTAAGGAAAATAAGACTGAAAAGAAGAAAGAAAAAAAGGATCAACCTAAGAAGGAAACTAAGACCAAAACTAAAATTAACATGAACACTTCGAATTAGCCTAGAGCATAGAAATACAAGTATTTTTGTTCTATTGCAAGAAGCTCGATCATAAAGAGCATACGTGTATGTGAAAAAAATTGATCACCTTACTCATTTACTTGAGAAAAATCAAATAGGTGTTCTGAGTCTATCAAATAAAATGCTTGAAGGCCGAGTCTTCTACTTGCAAAGGTTTTAAATATGATAAGAAGAAAGGAAAATCCCTTGCAGACCAAATTTTCTCCTTCATCAACGTGGATTATAGATTTTGGTGCCTCACACCACATGGCTTCTTCGCATGTTGAGTTCTCCAACATCGAGCCTTGTGGTATGTCCCAAATCATGATGGGTAATGACACGATAGTGTCAATTTCTGGTAGTGGATCGGTAGAGATGGGTGGGGGAACATTGAACCAAGTGTTAAGTGTTCCTGATCTCTCTACCAATCTCATATTGGTTAACCAAATTACTCACCTTGGTGAAGGAATGCGAGTGGAATTTGGTCCTAACTTGGTGATTATTCATGAGCTTAACGATGAAACTATAGTGGCTGAGGGAAAGGCGGATCATCGTTCATAGTTGTATATCTTTTCCCATGTTACTTCGATTCTATGCCCATTGCCTTACTCACTCATGCAAATGAGGTTAGTAATCTATGGCATGAGCGTTTCGGACATCTAAATTATCGCTACCTTGAACAATTGAGCCAAAATGAAATGGTCAATGGCCTAGCGTCAAGTTTTCTAAGGGTATTTGTGAGGGTTTTACCCTTAGAAATCATCCTGAAAATAAATTTGACAAAGGAAAATCTTTGGAGAGCTACTTGTCCTTTGGATCTTGTTCACAAAGTGATATTTCGGTCAATTTCTATTTCCTTTTAACTCAAGCATTGGAACCCCAATCCAAACCTTGTATCTTTGTAGGGTATCCTGATGGTGTGAAGGGATATTGATTGTTGAATCCTACTTCTCATGAGCTTTATATTGAGAGAAGTGTTAAGTTTGATGAGTCTTCTTTGACTTCTACTTCTCTACCTATTGAGGTTCTTTAGCTTGCTGATTGATTCTGACTCATCAGATGATGATGTTGTTGAGCGTACTCCTCTTCCTGATCCTCCCGACCATCAGAGCCTTGAGTCTTTTGATTCTGACAGTAGTGATGACGAGGAATATGTCCCTTCTCACTCAAGTGACGAATCTTCCGACTCAGAGCCTGATCCTCCTGGTCCTCTTTGGGCTAGGAAAACTTTAAAAGTCTTGGAGATTTAGTTGGAGATACTTCTACGCTATGAGACATACTCACTCATATTTTGTTGGACCCCACTCTTTCTTTTCATCTGCCTCGATCCACAGTCTTTCCAAGAGGCTTTTGGTATTCCTAAGTGGAATTCTGCCATGGATGAAGAGTATTCCTCTCTCTTAAAGAATGATACTTGGGATCTCACCCTCTTCCGAAAAGGAAGAAAAATTGTTCGATGTAAGTGGGTGATCCAACAAAGTATGGAGTAGATAGAGATTTTGAAAAGTTTCAAGCGTGATTAGTAGCTAAGGGTTTCTCTAAGATAGTGGGTTGACTATACTTCAAACATTTGCTCTGGTTGCGAAGATGACTTCTATTCAATTGACCCTAGCCATTTCCACAACAAACAAATGGAAAGTCCATCAAATGGACGTTAAGAGTGCCTTCCTTCATGGTGACCTAGAGGAAGAGATCTATATGGAACAACCTCCAGGTTATGTCCATGATCCCTCCCTCATTTATAAGTTAAAGAAGTCTCTTTATGGCCTTAAACAAGCCCCTCGGGCTTGGTATGCCAAGATGGACTCCTTTTTACTTACATCAGGGTTTACTAGGTGTCACTCTGATCCAAATGTTTATATTCTATGGCAAGATGAATCCATACTCATTATTGTTCTCTATGTTGATGACTTGTTGATCACAGGTAGCTCTTCCTCTATCATTGATTTTGTGAAGATCACCTTGGCCAACAAGTTTTCCATGACTGACTTAGGTTTGCTTCATTACTTTCTTGGGATCTAGATTTCACAATCTGACTCAAGAATTTTGATTTCACAACCTAAGTATGCTCTTGACTTGCTTGCTCATTTTCAGATGTTTGATTGCAAGTCTTCTCCTACTCCTTTTCTTTTTAGGTTTAAGTTGGTTTTGATTGCTCTACTCCCTTGGTTGATTGTACCCTTTATCTACAGTTGGTGGGAACTTGATTTATTTGAGTCACACTCAACTGGATTTATCTTATGTTGTTGGTATCATGTCCAAATTCATGCAAGAGCCACATGAGTTGCATTAGAAAGTAGCTAAGTGGATCCTTCATTATGTTTGTGGCACCTATACTGATGGCATTCACTATTTTGGAGGGGTGGATATTGACTTGATTGGGTTCACAGATTTATGATGCTGCATTAGTGACTTAGATCATCAGAAATCTACCTCTAGCTAAATTTTCTCTCTTGGTTTGAGTCCTATTAGTTGGTCTAGCAAGAAGCATAATGCAATTGTGATATCTTCTACAGAGGCGAGAATACGAGAGGAGAAGTTAATACTACCACAGAGGTTGTTTGGCTACAGGGTATTCTGACAGAGTTTGGCATCTAATTTCGGTGGCCTACCATTATCTATTATGACAACATGAGCACTATCTCAATTTATAGAAATCCAGTTCAGCATCAACGGATGAAGCACATTGAGATCCATATGCACTTCATATAAGAGCTTATTCATGATGGTATCATCGACATTCGGTACATTCGCATAAATTTGATCGATTACAAATATATTCACTAAGCCCTTCATTGAGGTGAAGTTTCCTCACTTGCGATATTTTCTTGGGGTGAGGTCTTATACAGATGCTCATCTTCTTCGAGCTATATAGTCCTTTTCTTCTTCTTCTTCTTCTTCTTATAGGAAGATGTTGTTTGTATATGGGCACCTTATCAGGCCTTTAGTTTTCGGGCCCCATTGACACATCTTTCTTAGTTATTTAGGAGTGTCTTCTTGTTCTATTTAACTCATCATAGCCGCTACCCCAACTTCGATGAAAGGGGGTAGCGGCTATTTTTGGTGTGTGGGATCCTATATGTCCTCCACTCACATATGGAGGGTCATCTCACATAGGTTAGGTTTAGGGTTAGGTTTAGGGTTTGCTTGTGTGTCATGCACTACGGTTACTCAGCACCCTATATGTATCCCTTCATTTCACATTTAAGAGTATGCCAAGACACTTCGTTGTCTTTCTCTATGTGCAAGCTTTGTTTTGTTATGTAATTTCTTCCATTGATTGATCAATTCCTCCTTGTGATTACGTTGGAGCTATTATGTTTCCTTTGGAGTGCAACTTCATCGTGGTGCATAGTTTTCGATACGATTCTCGCCAACTCTTTCACGACCTCTTGCACCCATATTCCTAGTCATCTTCTATCATCCTACGTTATTTTAACTTTGAATGGGGTACCTAGATTAGTACAGAGTGCCTATGGGCTCCTTGGTCCCTTTACACTTTTCACCACTTTTTGGGCTCTTTCTATCCATTTTACATCTTTATCTTTTCCTCCTTGGTCCCTTTTACACTTTTCACCACTTTTTGGGCTCTTTCTATCCATTTTACATCTTTATCTTTTTTGGTAGTCGGGCATTTTGGTGTTAATTACGAAATTAGATCAAGATAACCTTATAAATATAAAGCTATGATACCATAATGAGGACCTAACATTACTTACTATTATCACTCCATCTAGAGTTACATCCATCTATTAAATTGGAGATCACATTGCATCCACATAGTTCCATCATCAAAGCACAAGGTTAGGACATCTGCATCACACTTCATGGGGGATTATATTATATTTCATGCACACATATTATTACATTTTCTACATCTAGTTATTGCTTGCTTACTTCACAAGTGCGATGACATAAGAGAACCTAAGGCATGACATGCACACACTCACGAAACTAAACTCGGGTCCCAAATGTAGTGCATCACTCGGTTAGTATGCCCACTATTGTGGCAACTAAGATCACTCAAACCCATTTATTTTTCATCTTTCTTTTTATGGTTTTGATACTTATTTTGGTCTCTTGCAGGTCTTTACTTCGTCTTGGATTATTAGCGATATCTAGTACGGGACAAAATTTTTGATGTAACACATGAGAAGGTTCGAAATCATCCCTATCCCCGTGAAGATCAATTTTAAAGCTTTTACATAGACCATATTGCCCAGGACTACATACTTCAGAGTGTCCACATGCCTCCCAATCCTCCTCCATGCAAAGGTGGACACAAAATTATGCACTTTACACATAATTTAGCCTAGTCTTATACTACTATTTAGAAGGTTCTCAAGTGGTTAAAGTACTAATTAATCCCACCTTTTGGCCATCTTTATTTTATATTTTATTTCATACTTCTTGTGTATTTTCTAGCACATACCCACCCATTTTGCAACTACCCCATCATTCTAGCCCAAATCAAGGCACCCAAGGCATATCTTGGGGTGCCCTAGGTCTTATACTACTATTTAGAAGGTTCTCAAGTGGTTAAAGTACTAATTAATCCCACCTTTTGGCCATCTTTATTTTATATTTTATTTCATACTTCCTATGTATTTTCCAGCACATACCCATTTTTGATTGGTGCTTTGTCATTCTAGCCCAAATCAAGGGCCCGGCCTATCTTGGGGCACCTCTGCTCCCACTTTTGGGTGCCCGGTCTATGCACATCCTTTTCTCGCTTTCTTTTTGGGCTTTCTATCCATTTGTTATGTTTATCTTTTTCTCATTCGGCCTTGTCAGGGATTAATTATGAAATTAAACTTGAGAGCCCTATAAATATAAAGCTTATAAGACCATAATGAGGGTCCTAGTGTCACATACTACTATCACTCCATCTAGAGTTGCATCCATTACATCACTTGCATCCATTAGTGTCATGCATCAAGGCTAGGAGATCTATATCACACACACTACATGGGGGGATTCTATTATATTTCATGCACACATTCTACTTACATTTTGACAAAAAATAACTTTGACATAAACCAATAATGACTAAAGACATGAATTCACACTTTAAGGCAACCTTGATAATTCATAAAACCATTTTGACTAGACCATTGACCACTAAAACTAGAATTTAATATAGATCTGAAATAGAGCAAAACACTCCTATAGACATTGACAAAGGTATGTAAACTATATCTTTTCACATATTTAAAGATCCTAAAGACGTTTAAAAATTCGAATATAGACTATAAAATTAGTACAAAACACTGAAATCTAATTATTACTGACTCAAAATAATAAAAAAATGGAGACTTAACTTTATGTGGATTGCTCCATGGATCACAGAAAGAAATTGAGAACTGAGGAGACTTACACACACTTGTTTACTTTGACATTGTAAATGGTTGAATTCACATGCGGATAAACAACTGAAGGTAATTATAGTTGTGTGAAAATTGCTCCGACTCATCACCAGTTGCCAGGAGCTAAAGAAATGTCAATGTAAATTGTGCCCGATTATAGAACAATGTATGGAGTGTGCACTCTGTGTGGAAGGAAACCATTGTCCAATGAAAAGAGGAGACTGCGTGTAGAGTATATGTAGACAAAAATACAACCAAATGTAATTAATGAGTAAATATGTCATCACCCGATTGCATCAATATAATGTGAATTAGAGAAAAATAGCGAGTTGTTTAGCTGAAACATGTCTATTTTGACATGAGCATTCATGTGATTGATTCAAAGATGAAATCAAACACCCATAATTTGTATCTATATCCTATCGACGTGAGGAAAAATATTGATAAGAATTGAGAAACTCAAAGCAAATTGTTGGAGAAAATCCACAATTATATAGTGCCAAATATCTTTAATGGCTTGATGCATAGTTACATCATGCAAGCATTCATTTACGCCTTGATGGAAGGGATCTGCGATCCAAGATAGTAATTTCCTCTCTTTACAAGATAATTTCCACATTATGTTTGAAGGCAATAGCAAGATTCATGCAATACCACTAATGTATCCTTCACACAATCTTAAAAAAACCATATGACATGGTAGTAAAGACCAATAGCTGCCCCAAACAATTTACTTTCCCATCACAGATGCAAGATCATTGATTCGCTCTGATACCAAATATAGATTTGGATCAGACTGCAAGTATTTTACATAACAATAATCTTCATATATCTTTCGACCTTACAAACTTACATATATATAGGAAATGACATTCCTATATTTTAGGAAGTAGCTAACTACTCTTCCATGAATATCTCACCCGAACACCATATACGTGAGTGGTTAAACTCACATAACAAATAATTGTTATAACCAAACATATAACTAATAATACGAGTTGTTAACCAACTCATATTATATTATAAATAATAATCATGATTAATAATGTTAAACACTATTAATCCCGACATTCTCTAATTTTGTTCACCCACCGCACTACTGACATAGTCTCGCAGACCTCTTGAATCAGGCTAAGGCTCTTCTAACCCTTTTTTCATCTAGGGTTTCATTACTTTATTGCTTAGTGTCTTGGGTGTATTTTTATATTTCCATTTATTTTTATTTACTACTACTATAGCATCTAGATTAGACTATTTGTAGAACCTAATTTCCACTTTTGCAATCTTATTGCCAAATGCACACATATCACTCCCATTCTTACCAGTTTCCATTATAATTAGTGATTTCCACTAATTAAGTAAGACTTTCCCTTTATTTTGGTTAATTAATCATATTGCTAAAAGCAAGATAATCACTCTCACTCTTGCCAATTCTGTTAAAATTAGTGATTTTCACTAATTAACCAACGTTCTCACCACTTTAGTGAATTAACAAGCACTTTTTTGATCGCCAAACCTCTTTCGCATTCGGGATGCCACTTACGATGAATCATAATTCAAAATCCTCTTCAAAACATATAATTAGCGTTATTAGCTAATTAAGCCTCTTTGCTCTTGTTTTGGTCAATATACCCTACTATTAGCTTAAACCCCTCTTCCAACCACTTAAAATCACCCCACTTCCCTCCTGACATCTCGGTAAAGCTTCAAAATCTTATCCTAACCTCCTAGAATTAACCCTAAGTGGTTGATTAAGGCTCCACACACCCTAATCACTTGATATTTCACTAATTATGATTAGCAATTCTAAATCTTCTTTGTACTTTTAGTCCCACATGCACCCAAGATGTAAGTTTTCCTCAAAGGAAAAACTATAAATAAGACTAATTACTATCTTCCAACTTTACACCATGCTTTTACTAGTAGCCTCATATAAGATATATGTTAAAGAGCTTAAACTCCTTTAAGGATTCACATGCTCATCTTTTCCTAAAGCCTTCATTATGGTTAGTAGGAGGGTATGTAACATGACATTGTAGTCTTGTATTAGAGATCTCCGACCATTTATGGAGTAACAACCATTCCCAATTTGATTACTCCAAGATCTACTTAGGTCTATGTTAGTTAATCAAACATACTAGTAGGCATGCTTAGATGTTAGATGTTAGTTTCATTTAATCTCCATTGTTATGCTATTAAGCTTTTATCATTGATGTTTCATTCCTTAGCTTTGCATTTAACTTTAGATCATTATGGTGTTGATCTTGCTTTAAACTAGTTAATTTGCACTAAAAGTTTGGGGTGTTATAACTATTATTTCCCATTTTAGTGTGATCACTAACAATGTAAGCTTATTACATAATAGGAACCATTGCCACAAACAACATTTCGCTTTTTGTAGTCATGTTGTGTTTCTAGGTTGCGATTGAGTGTCAATGGACCTACTTCTTGAAAAAATCATATTCCAACTCCGAAGTCCCCCTACAAATATTTAAAATTTAATGGATATATGATATCATAGTTTAGGCACCTAAGATCACAAATATCTGGTATTTTAGAGGAGCAATCCTCAAATAGTAGGTTGCAACATAAATTTCACAAAAACCAAGCACTAATGACATGAAGAACTTTCATGTACCCATCGGACCCTCCTTGCGTACCCACAAAATAATAGGCTAGATGGCCCACCTTGCTAAGGACTTTCATAATGCCACCAAAACATGTGGATCTCTGTTTTAGATATTCACATCAATATTGAACATCTTGTTAAAGCTTTTTTGTCCACAAAAATATTGAACATATCAGTCCACTACTGGCAATCATCACGAAGATTGTAAAATAAAGTAAGATCGGCCTTACTTGGTCTGACTTCAACATAACCCCACTCTTCATATCCATCCGGGGTTCCTGACCTTACATTCACTTTACATTGGACAATGTTGATTCCCATAAACAATAGTGGGCCCAATAGAAAAACAAGCACACTAGAGAGAAACATGGAAAAATATTGGCAAAATCAACTGGAATTTGATATTGATAACACGAGGAATAAGCACTACTCTCACAGAAGAAAAAAAGATGAGACTTTTACAAAAGTATATAAAACCCAAAAATCAAATATAATATGGGTATTGAAGACTCACTTATTTTTGTGCTTGCCCCAAGAATTGAACTTGTGGGTGTCCTTCCAATGCAATGTTGGTATGTTGCATATATTCTCGACAAAATATGAATACACCCAAAGTGAATATGAGGCTCTAAGGGACCTCGGGCTTTTGGATTTGGATTTCCAAAGAGAGGAATTTGAGGAAGGTGCTTACCCAAACTGTTAGGCAAACTGCATGTCAATTAATATTTAATTCTAGTCATTATGCCCCAAAATTCTTGCAAAACACTCCGGCATCCATCCATCAAATCCGGAGTAACTATCAAATCATGTCTATGAAATTAACATTTAAATTTTAGGGTGGAAGAAATATTTTCCATGTGGCATGTTTATATTCATCGTGCACAAAAGTTGTTTTCAACTAATAGAAAATCCATGTGCACCTTGAGAATAAAGACTCCAACCAATAGAATTAAATTAAAAAGTTTATTTTTTTACAAATAAAATGAATTTGGACAATCAAACTTTAGTAAAACAAAACCTATATACAGGTGGCAACCTGTAATTGATGCATAACAAAATGAGTATTTGTTTTGGTAGAGACAATATACCTACTTTGACAAAATAAAAATATGTTAATTTTATAAAGTAGTAAAAAAATAGATTCTTTATTTTTTTAAAATAGTTTGTAGGTTATTTACTAGATTAATAGCCTCCGATAAAACCGATCCCCATGCAAAAAGTTTAGACATACACCCCCATCATGCTATCTATAACATATTACAAACTGCAGATTGTTCGCATATCAATTTTATGAACAGTGAAAAGCATAAAAAGTTAATATTTTCAATAAAAAAATTAAAATAAAATATTTAATAATAAATTGTGTTTTAAAGTTTGTATATGATATGGTAAAAAGTGTTCTTCCAATTTCAAGAGATAATAATAAATAAAAGTTGAGGTCATAAAAGTTGAGGTCACCTTAAAATTTTATTAAAAAGATTAAATAATAAAAAAAAAAAAATTATTATATTAATTCAAAAATTATGAGAGTTTGATAATTTTTTGTTTTACAATTAGACATTGGATTATATAGTTTGATAGCATAATTAAAAAGGGAACATATAGATTTAACAATGTCAAGTAAGTGAACAAACTAAACCAATAATAAGGGACATCCACTGCCGTCAACCATTTAACTCTTTTTGTCAAAGAATTAATCCCTGATATACTTGTTAAAAGTCACACATCAACATCAGATCCCTTCATCTTTTATGCCAAGTTTGCCTCTTCCATTCACCTTTTTTTTCAAACCCTGAAAATATGAACCATAAGTTTAATAGTATGGTTGCTGCCTGGTCTACCCGCTCAATGACGCATATGTCTCCCTTTTTCAGATGATTGTCAACTGAAAAACGTTTCCACCCTCCACTCAGAGAACCTAAACGTCTGGGCACTTTCCAAATATATTGTGCATGCCATTCCATAGACTTAGAATTCACAAGGATTACTTTCCTTCTTTCTTTCGGTAAATTGAGCTGATCTTCACACGTTTTAGGGAAATCCTGCACAACATAACATCACAAATGTAAAGCAGATCACAGTCCACTATCTGGAAAACTCAGAACCCCAAAACTATTCAATAAATTGCATATTATTATTTTTCTCAAAATGTGAGATAGATATCAATTTAAGGCTTTCATCTTGGACTTTCATATAGAGTATTAATTAGCAATTCTATTACTTTCTCTACAAAAGAAATAGTGAATAAAAATCTTTATTTAAAAATGTACTCCAAATTCTTTTGTATAACTAACATATTACAATTTTATTATTTTTAAGAGATGAATTGAAGATTGAAATTACAGTGTGAGTCGTGACAGTTAAATGGACCTTGTATTCAAGATTGTCATTAATAATTTGTCTAAAATGACAGCCCCCACCACAGGATGCAATGATTAAATTTTAAGTTAAAATCACCAATCAATATCAAATATAAAATCGTCATTAATTGTTTATCCACTAATATTACAGCGACCACCACAAGTGGCTGCCATTGTAGCCACCTATCCATTTATTAACAAGCTAATTCTTAAACTTCTCCTCTTAAACCTAAAAGGGAAAATTTAATAAACAGAGAGACAAGTTGATCTTACCAGGAAGAATGGCTGGGACACAAAATATGGCTTCATTATCACTAAACAAAAGGGCTTCTCTGATTTGAAAGAATAAGCAAGTTTGAAGGCATTGTTCCTTTCTGCTTCATTAACTGGACGTCCAGCACAAAAATAATTGCTCTTTTCTTTGGTATTACTCTGCATAGAATTCAGTATCTTGTGCCTGTCTGCAGAAGGAGGTAGTTGGTAATGTACAGGACTCTTCCCATGATGGCCTGCAGTCTAACAAAATCCTGTGAGACTCGCTTTCTTGCGAAACAAAAAAAAAAAAAGAGTACATAATTAATTAAGGAGCTTACAAATCTTGAACATTTGTAATTATAAAAACTCTCAGAGAGTCGGAACCATTAAAAAAAAAGATCTCCAAAATCTATCAAGAATGGACAAAAGAAATTATTACCAAGAGAACAAGGGTTGCCTTTTTCTCTGCTATTTGCAGTCAGTGTTTGAGCTTCATCATTATTTTCATCATCAGAAACCAAATCAATCAACAACTTGGTGTCAGCAGCCGCCGCAGTAGTTGGGCATGTCTTCTGTAAATCAAAGTTGGTGTCCTCAGCTCCATAAGTAGTAATGTTTTTACACACCCAGTTCTTCCAAATATCTGGACCTTGATTTTTGACCCAGAAATATGTTTGAAAACCAGAAAATCTCCAAATTCTATAGCATGATAATGAACAAACTTTTCCCAGCCCTCTCGAAATTCCAGTTGGGTCTCTGTACCCCATAATTTTACAATCCACTCCTGCCCACTGGGGCCTTGCAAAACCATTTTTCCCTCGGTCTGGAAGGTTATAAGCTTTGGAACAAATGCAGGTGGAATACGCTGCAGAAAACACAATGGCAAATCTACCATTACAAACTGCTAAGTGTGTGTATAAAATAAAATAATGGAGAAGAATGGAGATACCAGTTTTTCAGCAAAATCTCTGAGCATGACTTTGAAAAAGCAGGAACACTCATTAGAGCGCTCTCTCTCTATGTGATTCTGTCCGCCATGATTTCTAAAACAATGCTGAGTACATCCAATGCAAGGTAGAAAACGCTCCCCGGTTTCTTCATCCTCCATGGTAACAATCCCAAAAATATGCAGTCAGTGCAAAAGCAAACTGAAAATGAGTGTTTGGCAGCACAGAGAAAATTAAGGTAGAAAAAGTTGTGTATTTAAGTTTTAAGCTAAACAGGATGAACAAAGATAATATCAACGTTGAAATGATTGCTCTGAGCAGTTTACGCTTGAGTTTCACACAGGCAGTTCATTCGCGTAATGTGGGAAAGATTATGTTCTTTTTGAAGTTTTCAATTTTATGGTGAAAAGTCTTTTCAGTGTAATTGTTATTTGTATTTCTATTGTTAGACTGTGTGTTTTAAATTTTCCATGCATCGCTATTTTTTTAGTGATAGTATTAATTTTAATTGGTTTATTCGAGTCATATTGATTGGAAAAAGTAATGATTCATAGTGCGAGTTCAGTTAATTTTAGGATGCACTTCAGTTATATAAGTGCATGTTCTCATTCTGAAGCGAAAGACAATTAGTCGGAATTTGTAAGAGATAAGTTGGAGTCCTATGGTTGGGTTAGATTTGGAAAGGAGGAGGTGATTGTTGTCAAAGTTATTGTTCGGTGAAGAACAAGTTAAGAATCAGCACAAATTTTTATTGGAAGGCTACATATTAAATCATGATGTAGTGTGTATACAAGTCTTGATTAAGAGCCTTGATGGCTTCATGTTGTGCCTTTAAGCTAGTTTAAGTCAATGCAAAAGCAAGGTTATAATTGAGTTTTTAACTTGAAGGGTTTTCTTGCGATAAATATTGTGTCAATTCTATGTTTTTAATTTATTGCATATCTCTACTTGTTTCTATTTCTCCTTTAATTTATTCCATGTTGATTGCCCTTTCTATTTCTCTCTTTAGTTTATTGTGTGTTGATTGCTGAAATTCCCAACATCTAGTATCAAAGCCAAGGATGCACTCGGTGAGGGTTTTAGATGTCTTCTTTAGCAAGTTTTGAGATTGTAGATTTGGGTTGTATAATATTGAATATAGTAGGTAGCACCAAAATTAAGATTGATATGTTCAATGGAAAGAAGTTATAAAAACTCAAGATAGAGGATCTTTTGACTAAGAGAGATTTATGGCTCGTTGTGACACAAAAAGTACTTGTATGGTTGACACGGGGCCAGATGAGACATGGTTGATAGAAAAGGAAAGAGCTCTATCAAGTTATGTGAATTTTACTCTATGTTGTTGAATGTCTCTACTAAGAAAATTGCAAAGGATTTGTGGGATAAGTTGTCAATGGTGTATAGGGAAAATTCATTGGTAAGTAAGTTTTTTTCTAAGGAACAAGTTGTAATCATTAAAGATGAATGATGGTGCCTCAATTGTAGAGTACCCATTAAATTTCAACTCTATCATAAGTCAATTATTGTCCATAGATGTGAAGATGGATGATGAAGAGAAGTGTATTACACTTCTTTGCTCTTTTGCTAGACTCTTGGGATAATTTTGTGATGGCAATCACCAACACTTCGTCCAACTTAAATCTTGAACATATATTTGGGACTTGGTTGTCTACAGAGATGAGGAGAAACTCGAAAAATGAATACCCTTCAAAGGAATATTTGGTTAGTCGTGAGCATGAAAAAAGATAGGCAATAGGAAGTCAGGGGAGGAGAACTTCAATTCTAAAAATAGATCCAAGATTCCATATAGAAGTCTAAAGAAGTGTAAGATATGTGGTGAAATGGGGCGCTTCAATAGGGATTGTAAAATGAAAAAGAATAAGGAATCTTGTGATGATATGTGCTTTGGACAAGTAGGAGCATGCATGAATCAAGAAAGTGATGTGTATATAGTAAAAGCTTTAAGTGCACATGGATACAATGATGCATGTTTGGTTGATTTAGGAGCGTTGTATGGTGGCAAAGCCCTCTTAGAGGAGGCCAATACTAAATTAGATAAGTCTAATATAGCAAGGTTATTTATATTAAGTGTATTTATAAATGAAAGGTTGCATTCAAAGAATTGAAGGGAAATGATTTCTTGCTACTGATGAGATTGGAAAAGTCTAATCGGGAGGTAAAGAAACCTTGGGAAGAAGCTCTAACACATGAATCTCATTGCAATGGAATCATGGAACAACTATGCAGCATAAAAGGGTCCAAAATATCACTCCACACTCCAGTGAGTACTCGGGGAGAACTAGAAAAGGTTTTAGGGAAGATATCGTGGAAGAGAGTATTGTGCAAAGGGGTGTTTAGAGAGATTTCACATGAGTACTTGGTGGTAGTGGTAAACAAAGTAGTGTCTGTAGATTTCACTATGGTGAAATTTTGGAGGTAAAAATATGTGTTAGAGTGGAGAGGAAATGTTGCGGAAACAAAACTTGGATGAGCTAGGGGACATAAGGATGGCCAAAGGATATCAACCTAGTGATATCTTGGTGGAAGACTCGATGCGATGCGGGATAGAGAAGTGTTTCCCGGTGATATCTCGGTGTTGGGAGTAGGAAGAAGTGGTGTCCAAAGAATTCTCGTAGGAGCGAGATCACGGGTAGGCTGAAGAAGAAGAAGAATATTCGAGGAATTCTTGTGATTGTGAGATATAGAAAATTTCAATGAAGGTTTTCTAAGGAGGTGTCACCCTAGCATGACACCTCAAGATTGGTATAGGGTATAGAAAAAGGTGTCACCCAATGACACCTATTTTTTTCTAAACAACTCGATGAATAGGTGTCACCACAATGACACCTCAGGTTCTTACAACTAAGAGAAAGGATGGTTTCACAAAAACACAAGCATTGTGTTTCCTGCAACATGACCCAAGTCCGTGGGATGGTAGAAAGGTCATGGGAGGTGTCATTGCAATGACATCTTGACATGGCTAGAACCCAATGGAGAACCACTTGAGAAAATTTTTACCCAACAACATCTCATCTTTGGGGTCAATGGAAAGAAGTTTTGGATATGTCTCCCCAACAACATCTCAAGGGAGTTAGGGGTGGAATAACGAAGAGTGGATTAATATATTGCCCTAGCAACATCTCTGAAGAGATAGTTGTGTGTGTGGGGGTGTTTTTACCTTAAAAATGTAACATGATATAAAAATATATGGTTTAATGGTTTTTACATGGTGATTATTCTAAATTAAATAATAAACATTAACCATACACAATCAAAATAAATCATTAAATACTTACATCTATGTTAAAATGATATAAGGATTTTTAAATCACACAAAGGGTTAAGTACTTAGTTGCACATAGTGGTACAAGGCTGATCTAGGTGTCTAGACTAGGAGAAAGAGGTATTTAGGATCTAGAAATGTTTAATGTTTATAGAATTGGAAATTGTTGTTTTCCAAGACCGTATAACTTCAAAAACTCTTGACTAATTTTATATAGTCTTATATTATTTTGTACGGTCTTATATTTATGCATATAGGGGTTTTGCAAATTCACTTTCCCATCACTTTCTGGAAGTGAGTGTTGTTGTATATTTCCGGGCTCACAAAATTTTGGTGCCACCTGTAATGATCTATGACAATTAAAACCCTATATGTCTATAGCAAACTTGATGAAAATAATTAGATAACAAAAGGAAAAAGTAGTGTGTGGGTGAGGTCGGAATATTCTTATCTATCAACCCTACTAAACCAATCCAGTGATGAACTACATACCCTTGAGTGGGGGTAGTTCTCATGTAGTTCTTCTAGAGTTAGTGTAAATGTGCATACATATCTAACTTATCCCCTATTGTTTACCTCTTGTCTCTTGCCACAAAGATAGTGGGGCAGCTATAGAGTAGAAAATTTACCCAATGTGGTAGTAGTGTGATGCGTTGTGCTTCAGGATGCTTAGAATAATCCCCTTTATCTCTTGGAAACCTTTGAAAATTCTAGGAGTGAATTTCTCTTCTTAAAACATGGCTCTTAGACATTTGAGTGCTTGGAAATGGAGGAAGCTATACTCTTGAAACTACTTTGAGTTTTTCAAATTTAAGTGTTGGCTACTCTAACTGTTGTGCAACTACTTTAGATAAATTTAGGAGAGCCTTGTGTTCTTTAGTGTGTTGATATTTTCAATAGGAGCTTATGATAATGCTATGTGAGTTACAAGTGTAATTTATATAGTTGTATAAGCTTCCATAGGTTAAATATTCATGTTATGAACAACCTATGAAGATTAACTAACTCATATAATGTTTTTTAAATTAGAAAAAGAGTCATTAGATAATAAGTTCCATGAGCATATAGTTCTTCCAGGATTTCCTCCACTATAGACCTAATATGTGTGATTTTAGATAGGCATTTGGTGATGAAAAATCCAAAGTTAGAGATGCATAGAAGTGGGTCATTTCTTTATTTAATTATTATTTCCTGGATGAACAACAAAGTAGTGTGTAAAGATGAGCAAGTCAAGAGAGAGATAGAAAAATATGTCAATTGATCTTAGGATGCAAACATTTTTCTTAGCAAAGCCAAACTTTCCATTTCCAAAGGATAAGTTGCCAAATTTAAGTGTTTGTATTTCCCCCTTAAGTGTGGAATTGAAACTTACATACTTAAATGAAAAACATACCTGAGTCAGCACACACAATTTTTCTTTGTTTGATAGTTTTTCTCCTTTACATTGGTGATGATACATTCCATGGTAAAACCTGCAACATAGAGTGTATTCAACGTCCATATAAGAAATTGAAATGTAACTCAAATGTAATTAATGCTTGTAACTTTGAAATTTTTAACTTGTATAACTTGTGTAGTAAAGAGATACAAAACCATGGAAGGAATGTACATATTTGTAGAGGAATAATATCTTGTTCTTGTTGTACTCAGATACTTGGATTTTTTGTTGAGATTCTAAATGATTGGGGGTGATCAGACCCCAATTGTGCCAAAGGATAATTTGAAATAGAATATGGGGTTGATTGCACATAACCTAACACTAAAAAGTAGAGGGCACCAAGCACACCATTAAGAGGGAAGAACAATGTACAAGAAATACGAAAGGAAGGACATTTTATGAAGAACTCGAGTTATTTCAATATTTTCCAACCCCCTCGAGACCACACCATTACGGATGGATCTAAACCCATTTTTAAAATAATCCACAAGGTTGAAAGGGATTGGATACTATATGCCCCCACTATGTGTTGTACATTTGAGTTTGATTATGAAAATGTTGAATAATGTAAAGGAGAACAAAGCCCGTGCCCCCAAATAACTACAAATTTGGAGAAATTTTTGAGGGCGACATCATGGCTGCGTATAAAACAGTCCTCGACAAGCAACGAGGAAAAGAACTGCTGCGAGTGGACCTCACAGATAAAAAAGGCGAGCTGACAATAACTGTCAACATTATGGCACCTTTCATTAAAACCCATGAACATAGCATAATCCCGCAAAAATCCATCCGCATAACAAACTTTACCATAGCTCCAAAAAGTGACTATGACCATTGTTGTGACTTCATATTGCTAATCACTGAAACCACAACCATAGAATCTATTGATTCTATTTTCCCTCAGCACATGTTTATCCCAAATTCAAGCATCCATCAACTACTCTCCACTACTGACCATTATGCAACTGCAACCATAGCTGCCATTTGTACATCATGCCAAAAATAGGAAACCAATTCATCATTGACATTACAGATGGTAACTCGCCCAATGACAAAGCTCGGGTAAGCCTCACACTCTCTATAACAATTATTAAATAGCATTCTCATTACAAAATAAATCAATTGTTATTTCACTTAATGGATGACAGGTATATATTTTCCAGACACTTGCAGCAGAATTCCATATCATTGAAAATAAAATCCGAAGGAAAGAACCAGCAATATACCTTTTCAAAAACCTGGCAAAACGGAGCGAAAGCATAGACAAGAGCTTGCGGAGCACCCAATCCACCTTTGTGACCAGTGTAAAAGCAAAAAGATCTCTGGAACGCCTACAACTACTTCTGGCCACAACAATGAAGGTACTGATAGCAAACCCATTCTTAAATCAGCCTTATAGTTTTCAAATGCTTTAACGCTTGCAAAACTTACAAGCAATTTACTATAAGTCTGTTTTCAATTACCTACCTCAGTTACTTACCTCACTTGCTACTGCTAATGTAATTTTTCTTCAAGTTACAATCAATAGTATACTCATTCATGCCTACACATGCACATTTTTGCACTCAATTGCATTTGATAGGTTACTGTTTTCATGCCAACCCCTCACCCATCTTCTAATCTGCCAGTTGCATATGAACCATCCTTGGTTGGAAATGAACTTGTTTTTAGCCTGCTCTATATAGCTAATCTTACTCCAAGGAGACCAGCATTTGAATGGGAGATTCTTACTCTTCATCTGCTCTTTCAAAAAGTGATTCAATAATTGCATTGTAGTATGGTGGTGAGATTGTTCACTGTAACTTCCTTCCCTCATGTCGATAAATTCCATCTTCAATTTTAGGACAAATTTTAATGTTATTACAGGTTGCTCATGCTCAGCTAGAAGTTGCAGTAATACCGTAAGTAACATCAGCCTTTCCAACAAAAACAACATCAAAAGTAATTAATAATGCATTTTCCCTCACTTTCAGATTTCTGCACTTTTCGGATATGCTCAAAAACAGCAAAAAATGACCAAAAATTGCCAAACCTGCTCTTTTCTGGGCAGCAGATATCACCTGTTTTCCTAAAGTTTTATTAACCTCTTATAATTTGCCACATACTCTCTTGCTGTTATGTCCTTGTGTCTCCAGGTAGTTTGCTCGGTATATATATTTCTTCATACAGTCCCGTCAAGAAAAAACAATTCATTGTTCCTGCCTTTTAACTTATTACTCCTCACCCTGCCGCATTAGTTTTCCACATGAATGAATTCCAATGCAATATGATGTTCTCGTATCAGGTATGATGGGCCAATTGCATTTGACCAACCAGCAAATAACTTATGTCAATCAATGGCTTTGCTGTATATTTGGTAATGTATCCACCGACGGCATAGTCACATAAATGTTTCTTTAAGTATGTAACGTGATAGCTCTTTATAGAACAGATGCTGAATTCTTCTATTTTTTAAAAGGACTAAGATTATGAGGCTGAATAATTCAGGCCTTATTGTAGTTTTCTTCAAATTTCTTCTTCATTTTAATCGCTATTACATATTTAAATATTAAAGACTATTGGCTAATCAAAGAGCTGGTTCTTCGTTTGGAAATTCCATCATTACAATTTCAATTCCAAAAATAGTCTTTTCTCTTCTCGCACCATGGCATCTCTATCATATGCATAATCAGTATGTAATATTAAATGTGTATGCATTTCTAAACTGTACAGTTCATGGGCCTTTTCAACGAGTCCATTTTGTGCATATCCTGCAACCATGGCATTTTATCAAAGAATTCACATCCCTTGTCTACGCTTCCACATTTTGCATACATGTCTACCAGGACATTTGCAACCACATCTGACAAAATTCCTCTATCCTTTATGCTTTGATGGATGTCCATATCCTGTTCCAAAGCTCCCATTTTGGCACAGGCTGGGAGTATGTTGGCAAATGTAAACTGATCGGGTTGAAGACCTGTTTGTTGCATATGGTGAAACAGTGTAACTGCCTTGTGAGGATAACCATGTCTTCTGTATGCTGCAATTTTTATGCAGCAAGGTAACCCTGAAACTCCAGTTGTTGATGCTGACATATTTGATTAAAAAGTTTTTTCAATGTATACCCTCCTCAACATAAAGCAGAATCTAACCTGTACATTCTAATTAAACTCAGAAACTACTACATTAACAGTTCGACACCATGACATCCCGGGACAGCATTATAAAATTTTTACTTGTTACTGCAAAGCTTTGCCAAATGTGCATGTTCCTCTTGTAGCACCAAAGCCAAATGTTTGGAAGCTGCCTCCAACTCAACGAGTTATTGCGCTTTCCACTTCTGATCATACATTTCAGCCTCAGAGATGCTCAATGCCGGCAGTTCAATGTCAGAAAAATGCCATTATTCACGGACTCGAGGCTAGCATCTATCCTTGTCGTTTCACGTTTCAACTCATTCACCTTGTCCCGCTCTTCTCCTTCGCTATTATTGACATTCCTCCTCTTCTCTCTCACTATCCCACCATGCATTTAAATCTGTGCCCCATCAGTTTTTCCATCCCCGGTTCTCCCCCAAATCTGCTTACACAACTCATCCACCACTTCAGCTGGATTGTCTTTTATTTTGTGAGTCTAACCCTTTAAAAATTTCTCCCTCACACTCCTCAGCTTGTTATAGAGCTGGTCATTTGTATATTCTCCATGCAATTCACGCCAACCTGTGATCAATGAAAGAGTGGACTGTCTTTCCTTGTGAAACCATGCTCATGAAAATACAGGTATTTACAGCCATCAAAGCATAATGATTTGTTAGATGTAGTTGCAAGTACCCTAGTAGATATCTATACAAAATGTGGAAGCATACCTAATGCACATGAACTGTTTCAAAGAATGCCTGAAAAAGATGTGGTATCAGGGACTGCCTAATGGTTTGTTAGATGTAGTTGCAAGTGCTCTAGTCCACATTTCTTTTCATCCATTTCTTTAACCACGTTATGTTTTGAAGCATTTAAATTTTTAGGAAAAAAACCTGATTGACCATACTCCAAGGAGACCTGCATTTGAATGGGAGATTCTTACTCTTGATCTACTCTTTCAAAGAGTGATACAACAGGTTAAATTGCATTGTAATATGTACAGGTACAGTCAATTCTTCAACAGCCCTCAGGTCGATAAATTTTTTCAATTTGTCCCAAATTAAACTTAATAACCCATTATAAATACAAATTAGTTATTGCACATAGCCATCAATACAACCCAGTATTTCTCTGCTTACTCTACAGCTCCATATGCAGTAGTTGTATACACATATATGTCAATGTATACGTGTACTGAAATTAGAAGTGTATTAATTCCAAAAAAACTTACACCAAAACTTGTTTTTGTTGTTGCACAGGTTGAAGGAACATTGACCGTCGCAAAGGCCTACTCCAGCCCATTTGAACCAATTTGTAAAAAATGCAACTTGACTATTGACCGTCTACCACCATTGCATGCAGACATAGCATATTGCAGTAACTGTGAACAGGAATGCCCATATGCATATTGCCACCGTCTTCTATGCAGCATTAAAAGCACAGACAAAACATCCATCCAATGCATAGCTAAAAACAAGTTTCTAACTGAATTGATACCTTCTCTTACTGCTACAACATATCTGCAATACATAGAAGACAAAGAAGTTGTTATAGAACAGCTATCACACTTTACATTGCATGGCATCTTCACAATAGACAAAAATAATATCATCAGACAAATGACAACTACTCCAGATGAAAGTATG
Source organism: Taxus wallichiana var. yunnanensis (assembly GCA_018340775.1). NCBI lineage: Eukaryota > Viridiplantae > Streptophyta > Pinopsida > Cupressales > Taxaceae > Taxus > Taxus wallichiana. Next base: position 132,682,692 of record CM031236.1, on the reverse strand, counting down.
TTGCCTTCACCTACTTTTCAATAATCAGCAATATTGCAAATACTATATGCTCTACTCATACTAATACTCACATTCATGTCCTGCAGGCATTCCACCCCAATTTCAGTCACAAGAAAGCAGCTATGCATCTTCAAGCCATACACTGTCAGCGCCATCATTTTAAGGTAAATCAGTTACCCCATGCACACATATGTTTCACCTATTTCATTTGAAATACAAATGAAAAACAATTTCTAATACTACTCCATATTTCTTTTGCAGATCTAAAACTGGAGCTCCACTTCCTACACCGCAACATTTCTGAAAATCAAATTTGTAATAGCATAAATTGTTACTTCTCATCATTTTGTATCATCATAGTTTAATACAGACAACAATAAGCTATATGCTTATATTTATACATTTCAAACACATTCTGTTTAATATGCATGGATTAACAAACTTTTACATTGCATCCTAAATAGCAATACTATTGTTTTTGGCCTTCAATAGTTAATTTGAAAAGCCCTTTACAAAACCAACTGCTTCATTAAAACTACCGATTCATTGTTATGCATTGTTGATTGATTAGTTGATTGCAAAGTTATTTCTGAAGTCTATAAAAAAACAGAGTTAAATCATTTTCTGCATATCCGCAATCATGGCATTCCATGACACCACATTTCATTTGAGGCATTCTATCAAATAGTTCATGGACCATTTCAACAAATCCATTTTGTGCATATCCTGCAATCATGGCACTCCTTCACATCATATCTCTTCGAGCCATTCTATCTTTCGTCAAGCAGTTCACATGGCTTCTCTACACTTCCACATTTTGCATACCAACTCTCATGCAGTACTCTAGCTGCACCGCAGCACTTGTTATTGCTTGTAATCATGTGCCCGAGAAAAAGCAAATCATCGTTATTCCATGCATGTGGTCCAGGATGGACTAAATGCGAGAAATAGATATTTTGAAGATAAAACAAAAGGACATATTATCCATGCAGGTGCAAAAGAGGAAGAAGACAGAAAAGATGTCACATCAATAGCAAGAAGACAAAGATCATGCACATTGGAGAAGACTTGCACAACAAGCAAGTGGCTAATATTAGCCAAAAATATTCACCCAAGTATTTTAATTGTATTAAAAATAGAGCAGTCAACTACACTTTGACTAAGTGTATTTTTATAACTAAGGCTATTAATGTCTCATTGTAATCAGCATGTCTATTTTTATTCCTTTATTTATTCATGATAAAGGGGTAAAATTAGCATGCATGGGCGAGTATAGACTATAGTCTATTTTTAGGAGGGGTTGGGTGAAGTATTTTTGCTATATATTGTGTGCACTAGCAAGGCACAAAGAAGACTTTTGGACACATGAGTGTTGAAGCATATTTTTGTCAGTTTTGTCTTGAATGAGAACCAGTTATTGTCTTTCCAATTATTTTTAGTGGTGTGTATCTTTACATTAATTCTTGTGAATGTCAATTCCCTGATTAATTATCTTACCTTGCTACAAATTTGGTGCTTTCTTTTCAGTCTTAGTGTGCATGTTAGCTCTGTGTTGTTGTGATTTATCCCTCAACACACAAGTGTTTGCCTTAGGATTAAGTTGAAAACCCATTAGTTCGTGCATTTGCAACTTGTTTTCTCAATTTTATTGTGCATGTACTCAGTCAAAGCCCTCAATAAATTTGGTGTATCACCCCATTTCAATTCAGTTATAGCAATCTTTTTACCCTCAAAACCCAAAAAAATTAGTTTAGGATACATCAATAAGGAATCGACCTTGATACTAAAGACTCACCTTAACAATAGGTATACCCACAGACCTAAAGTGTTTCCATTGTATCTACGAAAGTGAGAGATTAGGCAAGCTTAGAACCCTGTTGTCATCTCTCAACAAGGGTGCACTTCTGAGAGATAACATTTCCCACCACCTCTTTGACCTTACAAATGATTGACCATTTCAAAAATTCAAGATCCAAATGTTTGTTTTCGAATACTTGAGAACTCATCCCAAAAACTCAAGAGACTCATTCAGCATATCAAAGGAAGTAGCCTTGTTTCTAAAGATGTATCCACCAAAGAATCACCGCATGTATCTCAATCCACTCCATCCATGAATTGTCTTACCTCCACATCCTTCATCTCTAAGAAGGTATAACCTTTCTACATATCATTTCTTGTCGATGGATGTAAGCTAAATGATTACATCATTGACTCGATTAGCCTCGCATAACGTCATGTCTGCAAAATTTTATAAAGCTCTCAGTCTCTCCCTTTCCCCTACCTTTGATAAATGTCTCTCCATGGAAATGAAATGAGTGCCCCTCCTTAGACAAGTCAAAGATGTTGAGGTAGCATTGGCATATTTTCCTAACAAGAAAATCATAATGATAATCCTTGTAGTAGACATGCCCGCCACATATGGCATGTTGTTGGGCGAAACTTTTGTCGAGATTTTGGGGGAGATATGTTGTTAGACTAGTTCGCACACCACCATCTTGATCAACGGTAAAACAAAGAAGCTACTTCCCATCAAAAATGAAATATATTGTTCAACGACCAAATGACCCAATGGCAGACATCCCATGTCAAAATTCCAAATCCAAAAATTCTTCATGACCTTCAAGGAGGATCTTGAGCTTCCCTTGTTGGTGGAGGAATGTCCAAGCATCATAGATCCAGTCAAAGAACACAATGAAGAGTTGATGAAAGATGAGTTTGAAAAGGTGTACTTTTCGTGGGATGAAGGTATAAATGAAGTTGCTCCAGTGGATGCTGAGGTTGGTGATGAGAACCTTGACTTGCAACAAATCAATCTTGAAATGATGAGAGATGTGGATCAGAATAAGGAATGATGTTTAGCACCTTCTTAACAGATAACTTCAATATTCTCGATCATGTTCCCAGAATCAGAACAAGTTTCCATATGATGAGTGTGTTAGTGAAATCGAAAGTTTCTCTTTCTCATTGGAAGAAGAGGACATGAAAAATAAGAATTGCAACACGCCCCCACCTCTTGAAATGGGGCATACCCAAGAAGATGATGATTTCATTACAGAAATGGACTTCTCTGTTCTCGAAATAAAAAACAAAAACATGATGACGACAACATTTTAGCTCCGTGTTGTGCTCATTTCCTTTTTGCAAGGATGGAAATATCCTCAATGAAAAATGGAGGAATGTATTGTGGCTTGTGATGGGTCATTGTAACTTCCAATCATTTAATCAACTTGTTCAAATGTTGATGTCATTATGAACCAGGGTTGTGTTCAAGGTTGTATGCAAAGAAGGGGTATGCAACTCAGTTCTATGGTGGTTCTCTCTTTTTGGGGGGTTTTTTCAGCTTACGTTTATGTTCTACACTACTCAACTACGGAAATCAAATACAATTCTAAGCTACTGAAATGGAAAACAAGAATATAGAAAGTGTGTTTAATCTATGAAACAACATTGTTGGAATGAAATGCTTTCAAAAGGAAATGCTCAATCAATTGAAATACTTGCTTAAAGGAAATGACAGTAAGGAAATCTATTGAAACAAGGAAACACATGATTGCATTCAAATAACCATTCAAACCAAGATACTGAAACTTAAACTCAGCAAATATAAAGATCATGCATAAAATACTAATCCTCCAATCTCCTCAGTCGAGTGGGCCCTTGCTCTCCTTCGGGATTGAGGTTCTTAACATGAATAGATACTCAAAATAGGTTCATCACATACTTCTGGAAACTAAAAATAACTATCAACTGATATATTACTATATCAAAAAGCTCTAACTATCTAGATAACAGTTTTTGGAGGTGTCTTATAGACACGAATGAGTACAACAAGTTCCATGAATGTAGGAAACAAACTAACTAATAAAAACCTCATAAATATTCCATGACACCCTATAGTTACTGCTAAAACATGGATCTTTGTTTGTAGGTTGTTATGAGTGAATATTCCAAAATGTCGTAGTAGCAAAGGACTCGGTCTCCATAGCTGCAACGACCAAAAGTGGTAGAAAATTTGACTTATCAACCTGTACATGTCATATAATCACTAAACAAGGTAGTTAGTGGGAGTTCCATCAATCATTATTTTACATGAGACAAAATAAGGAGAAATGCATCACTTCTACTTTGGATACAACTATTTAGAACATTCCCATGTATTAATTAACATATTTAGGAGCAAGTCTATAGTTATATGGATGTTATAATAAGTCAATTCATTGACTCATCATCTCCCATGCACTTTACCTTTTGCATGTCCTCGTGCAAACTTATCTCTATCCCGACCTCTGACCAAGTTGTTGTGCCATATCATATTCCTCAAATTGGTCTGCATATTATTTTCTTGTACCCTTGCATCCTTGGGTTTCCAACATAACCTCATCCCAGGCCTTAAAATTGTCATGTGACTGTGGAGCACTATTCTTCCAAGTGGTCATGGGACTCAGAACCAAGGGAGGCCTAACTTGCATACTAACCCATTCCTTGTTATACTCATTGTTTCCCTTTTCTGCCAATTGTCGAATGATCTCAACTAGTGCATCTCCTCTGCACATACTCCAACTAAGATTCTGTGGGGAAATCACTTCTCTTCTTTTTAATGGTAAGCTCGAGTATCCCATATTTTTTCATAGGCTATCATAGCCTTACCAAAGTTCTTCTGAAAATAAGTTTCAAATTCTTGGACACATTGTGCCAATACTTCTGAAGTGTTTTTACCAATCCCAACTTGATAATATAAAGATCTAAAATCTTTCTTCATGGAAACATCATTATGGTGGGTAGGCCTAATATAAAAACCGATAGTCTTGGCCTCTTGATTAAAAATATTTGTTTGTTTTTCCCACACAATTTTATTCCTCACTAATGACTGGAAGGCTTTCAATTGAAACTCTCCTAATGACAATTTTATAAAGAAATCGGGAACATTTGTAACCAACATATTGTGGAGATAAAATTCACATAATAAATTTTGTACTTCAGGAGTACAACTTTGATAAATCTCCAAAAAAATTCCCATATGGAGCCTCATAAGGTTCCCCACAACACATCCTTTGTAACTGTCAGAATAAAACTATTCTTGAAGAAACAAACTATAGATAGAAGATGGTTTTCTACAGGCTAAAAGTTTGCAAGACAAAGGACAAACAAATTCAACAATTGATTCCAATTTCTTCTTAGCATTTGAACTTGACTCAACCTCTTCTTTAAGTTTCTTATTTTCCTTGACCAACTCTTTATTTCAAGAGATAGTTGGTCACAATGAGAGGAAAAATCATTCCATGCTTGCAAACCAATATTATTTTGCCTCTTTAAACTATCAACTTCTACTTTTAAAACAATTATTTCTTTAACTTTCTCCACAGTTCTTTGTACAAATTCATTTTGCATAGACAGTTGGGTTTCTTCCATACCTTTCAATTTCTCCCATAAATTGTCAATTTCATTTTGGTATTTCCTTAGGACCTCATCCCTTTGTGATTCAATGTGTCCAATTTTATGTGCAGTTGTTTCCTTAGCTTTAGTCCAAATTTCCAGAGCTGCAAGAATATCTTCCGAAACTTCCACATGTGAACCTTCGACACCTTAGTAGCATAGATTTTCTCTTCATGAATGGTTGTCATGAAATCATCATCTTTCAATTGCTCACCGGAGTAGAAGAAGTACCTATTTTGACAATCTCTTCTAAAATTGGGACCGAACCCTCTTTAGACAATGCATGTTGAGAAGCTTCATTTTTCCTTGAGGAACAAGACCTTCTTGGTCTTAATGAAATAGCAGTAGGGGCTGATAGGGTAATCTTTTCTTTAGAATCTTGAGGCATAGAGGGCTGCTCGTCCTCACTTGCAGATTCTTCTATAACCACATTGGAAGGCCAAGGATTCGATTCAATCTTAGGCTGAGAACTAGGAGGTGGTTCTAAAGAAATTGGTGTAGGATCCCTTTTGATTTTATTCTGCTTAGAACTCTCCCCTATAATTGTCTTCTCTACCTTTCTCTTAGGTCTACGAAATCATAATGTACACAAATTAGCTGGATAAGCTCTAGGTGTTTTATGGCAAGCATTACCTCCTCCACTTTTGTATTTCTAGCCTACCTTGATGACAACATCTGCAAGGTACTCAAGAAGATTTACCTTAAGCTTAGGGTTTTTCTGACCCTTCTTCAAATGAGTTAGAATTTTCAATGTTTCACCTCCCAATACCGACAGGTTGTCCATCACAAATAAAATACTTGTTCACCCAAGTAGAAATTTCCTTCCAATGGCCTAACAAACTCTCCCTCCTAATTCCCTTTTGAATTCCATGGGGATTAATGATTATCTCAGGAAGAGCTTCCCCTTCCTCATGAAACAAAGATATAAAATCCTTAAGTGGAGTTAGTTACAACCTTGAGCCCAAAATCTGGGAGACCAGAGATTGTGGCAACAATGTGGTTGTCTATTTCAATTCTTTTCCCCCTAGGCGAGAGCAAGTTGCCTCAAAATTCAACAAAAATTATCCAACTAAATCTTCATCAAATCCCTCAAATTTGTGAATAAAATCTAACCAACCTACATCATGGAATACTTGGGAGATGACGACATTCCGTAGTAGCTGGCTCTGTAGATTCTAGTTCTGATTTCTTCTTTTGCCCCATAGCACAAACTGGTTCAAGTGGATTTGCAGAAAAAATAGCAATTGTTGTATGAGGGAGATAGAGTACTTGCATGTAATGTCAGTAGTGGATTTTTGAACTACACTTGAGCTTATAATGGCATTAAGTCTGAACAAAATGGTGGCAGAAAATATTGATGGTACCAATTGAGGTGGCAAGGTTTTAATTTCGTCACACGGTTCCCATACTTGTCATCGTGACTACTTGTGTCATTTTTCATTCCTTGAGAAAGGTGACACATGCCTTTACTCATCCATTATTACTCCTTATTCCCCACTTAACTCCATGAGATTTGGTTTTATGTTTTAATAAATGCATTGGGAAGTTCTAAAAATAGTTAATATCCATAGCAAAAAGTGAGTACACGTCACCTTACCAGCTCAACATTCCTTTGACCGTTGGCGCTCCACCTCCTGCATTGGAAAAGTGACCATGATCAATGCACATTTTGATAATTGACATCTCTAACCTTTATTTGCATGTAAAAAGAAAATATATTTTTGTATTTTTTAAATATAGGGGGAAGAGGATCAAAACTATGATCTTCTTCCTTTATTTAAATTTTCCTAACAAACTACTCATACCGGAAGAGCTTCATCCAGCTCAATTCCAATCTTTAGTATTGTCCTCCAAGTTTGTAACTCAAATTCCACAGGGATCAATGGCTTCTTTTTGTATGTCGGTTCATATGGGAGAAACCAATGGTAGTTTTTTAGGTGGTATTGGCGGTCTTGCACTGTATGCCTTCAGCGTTGCACCCAATTTTTCCTATCTGCGTTGAAAACCCTAATGAAAATGTTTTCTAATGTTTTCTAATTGATTCAAAATGTTTTCTAATTATTTTTTGTGACCTCCACCTACCCATTGGATTGGGGGTGGTATGGTGATGATTTCTTATGCTTGATTTGGTAGATCATCAGGAAGGCTTCAATCATTTTGGACACGAACTGAGGTCTTTGATAAGATATAATGGCTTTGGGAGCTCCAAATCTTAGCATAATCTTGTTGTACAAAACTTCATCCACAACATCCTCATTGGCAGATGTCAGCGCAAACTTCAACCCATTTCGTAACATAGTCAGTGCACACCAACAGGTACTCTTTTCCATAAGATGGGGGTTAGAAGGCCCAACGAAATAAATTCCCCACTTCTCAAATGGCCCTAGATCAGCTGAGGATTGAGGGGCATTTTAGTAGATAACATAGGTTTCCCCATTCTCTAACATGCATCACATTGTCATACATATTTCTTAACAGATCTGTGAAGAGAGGGCCAGTAATACCCAACTCCAAGGACCTTGTGAATTTTCCTTTTCACTGAGTAATTTCCTCCTCCAGGATCATCATGACAAGCTCTCAGTATGTCAAAACTTCATATTATCAAACACACCTACAAAAATCTTGTCGAGGACAACATTTAAACAAAATTCCATTGCACCATTTGTATGTAGCACTATTTTTACTAATCTTTTATGTTATTTACTAGTAAAGTAAGTTAGAAACTTCCTTGTAGTTAGATAATTGGCAAGATCAGCAAACCATGGAGGATGTGCTAATATTGCAAACAAATTCTCACTTGGAAAGTGATCTTGGATTGCATCCTCTTCTCCTGAAACATTCAATCTCGAAAGGCGATCAATGATGACATTAGCCTTTTCAGGCTTATCAATAATATTCAAGTTAAATTCTTGTCAAAGAAGTAACCACCTAATAATTTTTCCCCCTACTATTGGTTTGTTCATCAAATATCTTATGGTTGAATGGTCAGTATACATAAATAATTTAAATCCAATAATGTAGTGTTTGAACTTATTCAGAGAGTAAACGAGATCTAGAAATTCCTTTTCCATAGTGGTGTAGTTTCTCTCTATATGGGTCAGATTTTTGTTGATGAAATAGATGGTATACATTTGGTCTTTCTCATCCTTCTATTCCATAACAACTCCCATTGTTGTGTTAGAAGCATCAGTGTGAATATGAAAAGGTTGTCCCCAATTGGGTCCTCTCAAAACTAGGGTAGTGGTCAATTTCTCCTTTATAATTTCAAAAGCTTGTTGACATTGAGGAGACCATTCAAAAACACAATCTTTTTCTAGCAGAGAGAACATGGGTGCTTGCAATCTTACTAAAATATTTGATGAATCATCTATAATATCCTGCATGTCCAAGGAAACTTTTGATATCAGTCTGATTTGTTGGTGTAGGCAATTTAGTAATGACTTCTATCTTTTTAGGATCAACTTGGATACCCTTAGTAGAAATATGATGACCTAAAACAACTCCTTGATCAACCATTATAAAAAAATTCATGACTTAAGGAGAGTTGGTGTTTCTCACATCTGGTTAACACTTTTTCAAGATTACTCAAAGATTCTTCAAAAGTAGACCCATGGACAGTAAAATCATCCATATAAACTTTAACATATTCATTGGTGAGGTCTGCAAAAATAGCTAAAATTGCTCTCTAAAAGGTGGTAGGTGCATTACAAATTCCAAATGGTATAACTTTGTATGCAAATGTACCCCAGGGACAAGTGAAGGTGGTCTTATCTTGATCAACATGTGCTATACTGATTTGGTTATATCCGTTGAACCCATCTAAGAAGGAGAAGTATTTCTTACCTATCAAATTGTCTAAAACCTGGTTGATAAAGGGTAGGGGAAAGTAATATTTCTTGGTGGCTTTATTAAGCTCTCTAAAATCTATATAGATTCTCCACTTACCATATTTTTGGAACTATAACGAGTTTTGATACCCATTGACTATCGATATTGGATACATAAATCCTACCCTCAACAGTTTTTCTATTTCATTCTTGGAAATGTCTCTAAGTTCTAGATTAATCCTACATTGTGTCTCATCTCGACTAGTTTAACATCCTTAGTGTAAATATGATGAGTACATATGCTTGGATGAATCCATTTCATGTTAGTATAGTCCCAAGAAAAATCTTTTGAATGATCCTTCAAGATATCTACGACCCTAGTCTCTTCATTGTCTTATAAATTGTTACCAATGGTCAGTTCTTTTCCTACCTCCACATCTACTTGTTTAGTGTCTTTCAAAATAGCAAGTTCTATTTCAGCAATCAAAGAGTTTAAGGGACAAGCATGAGGCTATAGCATATGAATAATAGTCATGTTTTCAAGAGATACAACCTTGGCTAAAGGAAAATGAAAATTAGTGGTTGTATTTCCATGGTAATCATAGATCTCTTCACAATCTTCAATAGAAATGTCACTTACCAAGGCAATGTTTTCTTCAAAATAGTCATTTATGTAGCCATAGTTTGGATTTCCATAGCCATGGTACTAGTTTTTGTAGCCATAGTATCATCTTCATCAAATATTGGGTATGGTGTATGTTATCCTGTAAAATTGACAAGGGCAATTTCAAGGTAACCATACCAAAATTTTGTTTCAGTTTCCCGCCGAGGTCTCTCCGCGTTCGAAATGGCATAAAGTTCCTTTCCGAAAATCTGGTTTTTCGAACTTAGTCTTTTTGGTCCTTTTTGGCTGGGCGCAAATTTTGTTCATGCAACATCAAATGTAGATGCGCCCTTTTCTGTGCCTTTGGCGCACTCTCTATCCTGTCAACACTAAGATTTTTGTGCCTCCCATTGATGCGCCTTTCTTGCCTGCGCACTGACCTATCGACACTAAAAATGTTGCGCCCTTAAGCGGTGCGCCAAGCGCTCAAAACCCTATGTTGACAATCATGAATTCGCGCTAAAGATGCAGGTAATTTCTTGTTGACAGATGCATAACCGTGCCAAAGGGCACAAATATTTTCCTGTCGACATGTGTTTTGGTGCGCCCTTTGAAAAATTTGGTGGTGCATTTATTACGCCTTTTGCTATATATAGGCGCATCCGCCTATCATTTTCATGATTGAAAACACGTGAAAAGTTTATTCCTCTGCACCTGTCAGCACCTCTGTCATCCTCGTGTCATTTTGCATCACATTCGTGGACCCCACTTCATTTCTTCCAGTCTATATATCTCCGGTAAGTGGTCCTTGCTTTTCTTGTGATATTTGTTTGATTGGTTTTCTGTGGTGGTGCTTGTTATAAAAATAATAAATGAACCTAAGAGGCTTCCCCCAAACCAGTTTCACCCTCCTCCCAGATCTGCTGGCCTGGAGGGCTTTGTCACATAAGAAGTGATCCAAGAGCCTCTTTGCTCTGTTTCCCCTCACTATCAAAATCCATGTCGAAAGAGGCTAAAAACCGTAAACCAATCAAAAAGAAAGAAAACCTAAAAGTTATCAGTCCTGAGCCGCGGTTTTCCTTAGGCGCAATCGCCATCCTTGTTGCATAAAACACAGTCGCGCCAAGAGGGCACACTATCCCTGCCTGCAACACACATCCTTCCTATGCCATATAAAACTAAGAAAATCCTTACACGGGCGCAGGCGCAATCCCGCTTACACCAACAAAGGGTGTCATGCAAGCTCTTCTGGCGTTGCGCCAAAGGCCCCTTGGCGCGCATAAAGTCAGTGATACACCCTTTAATGTTGCACCCCTCGGCGCACCAAAATGTTCTCGCAATGCAGGTTCCATGTCCTGTATGCCATTACGCACATTCTGTTTCCATCACATGCAAAAAAAAATATTTATGCCTGATTTAAACCCTACACAATGGCACAGGTGCACATCCTTCTACATCAACACCGAATGTTGTCGGTGGTATTCTGTGCCCATGTGCCCTTTGGCATTGTTTTCTTCCTTAACACTCGCATCGGTGCGCCTTGTTTTTTTTTGACCACTGCACTGTAATATTCTTGCGCCCTGCACCTAGAAGCTTTTAAATTGCTAACTCCTCACTCTGTAAAGCCTTGATGGATGATATAATAGCTAACATGGCTCTTCTACGTTGGACTTCACTCCTTCTTCTTGCAGATCAGCAACTAAACTCAGATTCGCATATGTCTACATCAAGCAAAAGGCCAACCAAGTCAAAGGGTAAGGCCAAACTCACAGAGGAAGAAATGAAATACAAGTATCAAAGGGTCAGGATGCCGGAATCCCATGCGGAATGTGACTTAGATATCAGAGATTCTGAGCTTGGCCATATAGACATGGAAGATTTTTGGGCTAGAACCAGAAGGGTCATAGGCAGTCCATGGATGGACAAACTAGTGGGCAGTGGTCTACACTTCATTGGAGGGATCCCCGTTAGCGCGGTGAATAATGAGTTCATGATGGTGGTGGCCCACTGCTATAACAAAGACACAAGGTGTGTCGAGAACGAGAAGGGTGAGGTTATAATCAACCTCACTTCCCGGCACTTTGAGATCATGCTGGGTATCCCCCACCACCGGCACTTTGTGGCCATGAGTCGGAAGACTGCATTAAGGCATGGGAGGAAAATGAAGACAAATGCATGCAGTTAATGAACGAGGTATACCTAGAAGAATAAGAAGGTAATAACCAGGTGGCCCTAGGTTATTCATCGCAGTGACTTTTCGGAGGAGCTGAGCGACACCATTACCTTCATAAAGGTGGTTTTTGCGCTTCTTGATGCCCATTACTTCCACAAGTGGATGCTCAGGTATCTGGAAACAATGAACAAAAACGTGCCTGATCAACATTTTGAGTGGGCAGAAATCATCAGCAGCACCATCTCTGAGCAGCTCCAACAACTCACAACAACGGGGAGGTTCTACATGAACTCCTACGTGGTCTACGCTGCGCCTCTAAGAGAGATTATCCAGCACTGAGCCGATGCGGGGTATGGCCCCAGGTAAAAATATTTGAATATTATCCAGAATTAAGACTAGAAAATAGCATTCCGCAGTTCACCAAGATCAACGATGCCTTCTTCTACATGGCATCGTCTACCTTTTGAGGCCCAATATGACTCACGGTCGGATGACCAAGAGCATAGTAACTGCAATGGAGAAGTGGGGGCGTTGTTTACACAATTCCCCACTTTTACCTATCTCAGAGCAGCCAACTTCTTGGGAGCCCACCAAGTTACCAAGGTATGCAAGCCCTAAGTTGATCTTGTTGGAGCTATCCAGACAACTCATAACATATCACGAGAAGTGCCTGAAAAGAAAGAAGGGTGGAACTCCATTCCCCCTCACAGTGGGCAGGTACACATGCACTTCTCACACCAAGGCCCGGAAATGTTTGCGAACTCGAGCTGCTCAACCTGAAGCACAATTTCCCAGTAAGGCCAACCTTTGATCCACGAAATTGCCTCCCAAAGGCAAAACTTGATCTGATCCACGTTCCATAGATCGAGGACATCTACATCGACCTATATCACGAGGTCGAACTCAAGAGAAAGGATCACTCTGTCTGGCCCTGGAAAAAATTATTCAATATGGCATGGCCATTGTTCCGAAAGGTTTCCAAATGACTGATCAAGAATTTGATCAGGTATATTTAGACACGGACGGGGACAACTGGCCATTTGCCAAAATAGACAGAACAAGGGCACCTCAGACCATTGAGGAGAGGGTTAAGGGCACATTACAGTGCATAGAGCATTGGTGCAGGTATAACGGGCTCATCTACCTTGGGGTAGACTTCACCACATCTCCTTTGGGCAATGCACTGCCACCAAGAAGCATTTGCCAAAGGGCAAAGGAAAAGACAAAGAGGGAGAATCAAGCGCCACTCAAGAAGAAGCTCCTGGGAGCCCTCCCTCCACCACAGGAACAGGTTGTAACCCTGGTATCTCCAGAGGAAGAAGTGGCAGAAAGTGTTCCAATGGGCACATCCACTCAGGATGTTGCCACCTTTCTGACCATTGAGGTTCCTCGTCCCTTCTCCCACTCCCCTTCCCCTCCTCACGTCGCCCAAGGAACCATTCCCGTGGATGTGCCTTCTCCCCTGTCTTCCCACTGTTCCCCCTTCCTCTTCCTCTATCTTCTCTTCCCTCGCTTGAGCCTGTCCCCAAAGCATTTCTTCTCTTATTTCTCAATTTCCTTCCACCCCATGACTTCTTCCCTATGACATCTCCTCCTCCCATGAGCACTTTGTTGGCCTCTCTCTCAATGTCGCCACTAAGTGTCTCAACGCATTTCCCCTCATCCACTGCAGCTTGGTCCTTCTTCCACCTTTGGTCCCACTCCCTTAAGTCCAGCATGGATCTCCCAGCACCTGAGTCAGCATAAGAGGAAAGTCCCCATTACACCTATGGACTTCTCTGTCATCCCAACAAAAGGGGCTAAGAAGCAAAAGCCAATAACCCGCTTCTCTCAAAGTGCATCGGGAGAAAGAGTAATGGAGATTGTGTATCCCGATCCCACAAAGGATAAAAAGGATTTGTCCCCTACAGATTATACAGTGACGTAGGTCACAATGGGAACGTCATCCGAGAGCCTTCAAGGAGAGGCCCTATCTACGGTGGATGCCCTTTGCAAGAAGCTTCAAGAAGAAAAGGAAGAGAAGAGGCTACTAAAAGAGCAGAATAAACATCTTCTCCATGCCCTACAGAAAATGGGCAGTGCACCTCCTACAACTACCACTGAAACTCCTGAGGCCCTTAGTTAGGATAAGATAAATGAATACGCCAAGATTGGCGAACAAGGCATGGCAATATCTGCCTGGAGAGACCAAATCCTCAAAGATAGTGAGGAAGTAATCGTCAAGTTCACCGAGTTATATCAGAATATTGGTCGGTGAACAAGGAACTCCAGGCGATTGCAGGACCTATCTCCAAAGAGTTGGACCATGCTAGGTTGCAACATGAGACATTCCTGAGAAGATGCTCAATTGCTCGACCAATGATTTAGTTAAATTCAGCGTCTTGATCACCCCAGGCACCCAAAAAGTCCTTGCTTTGCTTTGGACTACCGGGTCAATCAGATGGAATTTGTCCTGGAGAAGATAGATAAGGTCAAGGAGGAAGCCCTAGATGCAATGCATCAAATGGAGAAAATTTTCCTAAGGATGTCTCTGGGCTTTCTCACTCCGTCATTCACCTTGAGGAAGGCAGATGAAACCATTCGAATCTTCAAAGAGATCGTCTCGCAAGGGTTAGGGCCAGAAGCTACTTTTGACGCTGAATCCATCAACAACCTTACGGCTGCCGCGACTTTGTGGAATACAGATGGAGGCGGTAATGAGTACTTCAAGCTCCCGAAAAACTCGAGATGAGCGAGAGACTTGTGAAGTTATCGGCAATCACACCAAGGGTCTGCCAGGATCAACTCCACCGATGATCAGCCAAATTCAAGGATTACCGGGCCCAATTCCACATTACCTCTCCCGAAAGTAGTAGGTACTCCTTTCCAGGTGCGAGATGACGATGAATATTCTTCCTCTTCTTGGCTTTCTTTTTGTAATATTTAGAAGTATGATGGCACAAGCGATGACATCATCCATGTTGCACCATGGGATGTTGTTATCCACCAAGTTGCCCAAAGTCAACAATTGACTTTTAGATATTTTGTAAATATTTTGTAATTAGTTGGTTTATTTTTCCTTCTCTCTCCTCCTTCTATAAATACTTGAATATTTGTTATATTCAAGCGGTGGATACACTTTTAGATGAAAAATAGAAGTGAGAAGAAAAGGCTTTGTATTTTTTGTAACAGAAGAAAACATTAATACAAATATTAAGACTTTGTGTTGAATATATGTGTTATGGGCATCTAATCTTTCTTATGTCAGATCTGTGTGTTTATTCTGTTGGACCTATCTCTACTTTTTTGTCATTTGTTCATCAGTATTGCTTTGTTTGTTTATGCAAGTAGGTTTGGCTCCATTTATTACCAATCCCAAAACATAAACCCTCTGACCTTTCTGCTTTGGAATTCATTTCTTTTCTCCCTTCGGACCCATCCTTTCTTCGTCTTTCCCTCCATTCCTTTCTTTTCACAGTTGGAAATACCTCTACTAGGATGAGATCCCAAACCCCGAAGGTAGAATATTGTGAGACTTGCATAGATTCCTGTTGGTAGAATAGCAATAAACCAGTTTCGCTTTGTTGTCTCAAAGAGGGGCTATGCCCTGCACACTGTTGGCTCGTCTATCCATAGATCTGCTCTCACGACAGATTTTCGGACCAACGGCATAACAATTTCTTCCATATGATTTTTCACTACAATGGTGGCCAAATAAGAAGAACTCATGTTGTTAGTATCTGAAAAATCTACACACACATGTTCACAAACATCCACATATGGCTATGCAGGAGGATAAAGGTAAATATGATTTGCTTTTTTCCCATTTGAAATAGTCATTTTTCCGGCCTACTCTGATCGATGTATGCAGAAGATAGTAACTAACTGGGTCTTCCCAAGATGAGTGTGTATCCTAACTTCCGAGCTTTAGGTTATAAGACCATAAAATCTACGGGATACACACAAGATTCAATTGTGACCATAACATCCTCTATTACTCCATCGGTACAACAATAGATTGATGCCAATTGGATGATAATATTGGTTGTCTGCCCGATCTGTCAAGGACAACCAATTAAATGTGTTTGTTGTTATGAAGTTGATGGAAGTACCAAGATCCACCAAAACGTTAGATATTGACTAACCATTCATAAAAATAGTAATAATTGGACTCCCAGGATCCCCATATTTTGGTGAGAGAATTTTTCCAGCTACAAGGTTAGTTATATTTCCTTCTACTTTGACTATTTTTGGGTATTTCTTCTTCCTTCTTGGTGTCTTTATGCAATGGTTTCTAATGGTCTAGTTTAATTTGGGAATGTCCCTTATTTCTCTTAGAAGTGGGACCTCAATATTCATATTTTTCAACTCCTGAACTAGTGTTATTTCATCCTCATTCTCTATTTCTTTTAATCTTTCTGGGAAAGAATTTGCATGCACATTCTTATATTTTTCCTAATTATTCCCATTGTATCGTGCTTGTGAAACATGTCCAGTTTCCTCACTTTCCTCAGGTATCCTCTCACTTTCCTCAGGTATTTTAGTGATAACTATTGGAGGATTGTTCATTGTTTTTCCAGATCTCAGCTGCAAGTTATTAATGACATTAAACTGCATTGTCTCACCCTGTCCTACTTCATTAATTTAAGTTGTTTATTGATTCTTGGGGTTTGAGACAAGATGGACTTTGTAAGTTGAGTTTGTGTTGCTTGCTCTTGTTAATAATTTTTTTGTGGTGGAGGCATTAAAGTTTGTTGTTGTTGTGTAAACCTCCTTGGTTGATTAGAGTTCTACTAGGGTACCCATTGTTGGTTTGGCCATGGATGTGCATTAGTTGGTGGTGCCCAACCTTGCTGATTGTATGGAGGCATCCATGGTGGTGGTTGTGGGTAAACCATCTAGTTTGGTGGTGTCCAATCAAGTTGTCCCCAAGTTGGTGGAGGAGTTTGATTGGGCCATGACATCATCTAGGGGTTCTGAGTGGATCTAGGGGCATAAGCAGAAAATTTATTTGATCTTTGAATGAATTTTACCTCTACATTTTCTTGATTTATGACATTTAATATTTCTTTCAGCTGAGGTAGGAGAGTACAATGGTTGGTATCATGGTCAGGGACATCACAGATCATGGCACATTTTTGTGATATCCAAAGGACATTCTTTCAAAGGATGTCTTTTCCTACATCTGGGGTAGTATATGTCTAAAGGTTCTTTTGCAACATTTTTTATCTTTCATCCCATCTATGGTTGAAGTTAACTATGACAAGATGTTTGTTTTCATGTTATCCATTTCCTCTAGAAGTTTTGAGGTACCAAGGGAATTTTTTGATGTTTTCCTTCGTCTAAGGCTTCCCCTTGTTCTAGAGTAGCTCCTATATAAGTCAGTAATCTATGCCATAGAGAGTTTTGTACATCACCTCCTCCCATGAGATGGAGGGATTCTTTGGTTTCATCATCAATTCCTTTAAGGAAAATTGTCTTAATTATTTCGCATTCAACTCATAACCACTTCTCCTATGGACAAAAATAAATATGTCCAAGTAATCTTCCATATTTTCATCTTCTTTTTGCTTCATTTGAAAGAAATCTTCCCTCTTATCTCTTCCCATGCAGTAATCTTGGTATTTTTCCAAAAAGGAAGTCTCCATCTATTCCCATGAATGAATGGAGTTAGAGGGCAACCCCATAAACCACCTCATGGCAGAGTCTTTGAGGGTGGAAGGAAAAAAATTGATTTTCTAGTTATCTATTGTATAGCATATGTTTGGCGAGCACTTTGAACTTAAACAAGAATTGGTCTGGATCTTCTATGGACATTCCTCGAAAGATAGGGAGAATGGATGGGGAAATTTTTTTCATAGGTGCTTCCTCATCCTCGTTTAAGACAATGGGGTCAGTAAAGTTCTACCCAAGGGTCTGTCATCATCATTTTCATTGTCTCCCATTTTAAAAAAATTTCTCGACTTCTAAATAAGATGATGCATATTGTTCGATATCACTCCTCACCATTATATTGGATTCAGTGACACTCTTAGTGTTTATTACATGTGTTCAGTCAAAGATATTCTTTGAATATTATGAGGTATGAATCTCCTTTGAGCGTCTGGTGGCCTGTGCATCAATATTTCTTGTGTAAACAAGGCTTAGGATTCTTACTAGATAAACAACTCAAGTTCACTAACACCCATAGCATGTAATGTGAATATCATGGCGTATTTACTTTTGGTGTCCCCTGCAACGGCACCAAAATGATGGGTCGTTGTAACTCCCGATCATTTAATCAACTTGTTCAAATGTTGATGTCATTATGAACCAAGGTTGTGTTTAAGGTTGTATGTAGAGAAGGGGTATGCAACTCAGTTCTATGGTGGTTCTCTCTTTTTGGGGGGTTTGTTCAATTACGTTTCTATTTTACACTACTTAGATATGGAAAGCAAATACAATTCTAAGCTACTAAAATGGAAAAAAATATAAAAAGTGTGTTTAATCTACTGAAACAAAATTGTTGGAATGAAATGCTTTCAAAAGGAAATGCTCGATCAATTGAAATACTTGAGCTTAAAGGAAATGACAATAAGGAAATCTTAAAACAAGGAAACACACAATTGCATTCAAATAACCATTCAAACCAAGATACTGAAACTTAAACTCAGAAAATATAAAGATCATGCATAAAATACCAATCCTCCAATCTCCTCACCGAGTGGGCCCTTTCTCTCCTTTGGGATTGAGGTTCTTAACACAAATAGATACTCAAAATAGCATAGATTATATTGCTCCAAACAATTTCATCACATACTTCTAGAAACTGAAAATAACTATCAATTGATATATTATTGTATCAAAAATATCTAACTATCTAGTAACAGTTTCTGGATGTGTCTTATAGACACGATTGAGTACAAGTGTCATGAATATAAACAATAGAGTAACTAATAACAACCTCATAAATATTCCATGAAACCCTATAGTTATGCTAAAACAAGGGTCCTTATTTGTAGGTTGTTATGAGTGAATCTTCCAAAATGTCGTAGTGGCAAAGGACTCGGTCTCCATAGCTGCAACGACCAAAAGTGGTAGAAAATGCAACTTATCAACCTACACATGTCATATAATCACTAAACAAGGTAGTTAGTGGGAGTTCCATCGATCATTAGTTTACATGAGACAAAATAAGGAGAAATGCATCACTTCTACTTTGGATACAACTACTTAGAACATTCTCATGCATTAATTAACATATTTAGGAGCAAGTCTATAGTTATATGGATGTTATAATAAGTCAATTCATGGACTCATCGAAGCTTGGTCCTAAGGCTGATTTTTCTCAAAATGGAAACCTTCTCAATAGACTTCAACCTTTCAATTCTCACCCCACTCAAGAGATTGATGCCCTCGACATAAGAATAAAGGATGAAGCCCAAAATGGACAAGGCAAGCAAGAAGATGATAATTTCCATGTTGTGTTCCCAATTCATAGTTCATTCTCTTTCCAAGAGGAGGATGTAATGCATGTGACACACTATATAGGGCAGCATATGTCAAAATACCCCGAAGCACGAGAAAAATTCTTGGAACAATTGAAAAACATAGAACATCAAGAGGTGGAGAATGATGCCAAAGTTCCTGAGACATCTGCCAAGAATCAACCCATGAAAGTGGAAGTCATGAAGTAGACACACAATGGAGAACAAATGTCTTGTAATGAAAATGGTAAGTCAAGTACAATCAAGAAATATCTTCATGGTAGCGGCAAGAAATTGGCAAGTGGAATGAACCTAAGGAGCAATGGGAAGCCAAGAAAAATGTGTCAAAACAAAAAGGCGGTGGAATGAACAAGCAAATCATCAATTTCCCTAGCAATCAATCTAGATTTCCCAAGAAGCTGATAAGAGGTTCATACTTCAGTGAACCTGTTAATGGATTTACAGAAGAATGGTATTCAGTGACACTCGTTTACGAGTAAGCACTCAATTCAAGTTTACACTTCAATGAAAGTGGGTTTTCCCCGCATGTACATAGGTGATTTAGGTTTTTCCTTTTTGTTGTTGTATGTTTCCTTTCCCGCTTTCTAGTTTCCCTTGGTTGTGTGTTTGTTTCTTGTCATGTGTGTGTGTGTGTTCAATAAAGGAGGTTGAGTAGAATATCTTTCTAATGACTCTATTACCCAAGTGGATAAGGCACTAGTCTGCAAAATAAATTAATATTATAGGATTCTCATGGTCTATCTTCATTGTGCTTAATCCACAACATGTCCCCAAGATAGAGCCAGTTGTTGTCCTGTGTTTTTGCATGGGAAAAATTCACTAAGAAAACAGGACAACCATACCATACTGTCAAAAATATTTCCAAACACCCCCAAATCAATCTCTCCCTCGGTGTCAAGTCTTATCATGTCCCATAGTGATCCATATGTGATTCTCATCAGTTCCCCTAAGTGATTTAGGAAAAATCAAAATCATTCAAGTTCCTTTGGAGCAATATTTCTCAAGGCGGGTTTTCAAGTAAGCTTAGAAAGGGCTTTCATCAACCTTTCTAAGCCAAGTGCACAATCAATGGAGAAATTACAAAGACTCATATTCATCATGGAGGTGTATCTAGGAGCCAGAAACATCAAGGAACATATTAAATAATATTTTTGGAAGTTTTGGAGGTTTAGGAGCCAATTCACCGAAAGCGAGTTTTTCAAGCTAAAGGAGTTTTCACCATAAAAGAGTGCTTAAACTCAAGGAGTGATTCCGTGAGCTACGGAATGATTTATGATCCAAACAAGATATCATTGGAAATAATTTACAATCCCCTACATGGGGATGAAATCAGATCTACCAAAAGTACCATGTATTTTTCAATCCAAATCATTCTTTCTATGCACGTCAGGATATCCTAAGAAAAAAGGAGAATTTTAGAGGTGTTACAAGTAGAATCAAGAAATGGGACCCCTCCAATTCTTCTCAAAAGGAATTTTCATGCACAATAATATAAATAATCACCTAAAAACTCATCCAGGATCTCAAGTTATCACCTTCCCAAGCCGGTTCTCAACGTATGCTCTTCGGTACTTAGTCAAATTTACATAGGGACATGTGGCAACACCAGGATGAGGCACTTTTTTATGTCCTCATTGTCCCAAAACTAAAGGGATAATAGGTGAAAAAAATTACACCCTCCCCCCTTTTATCCCTTTGGTCACCGATATGACATGGCAACTCATTTCCCCAGGACCTTTGAACAAATTGATTTGGTCTCTCAACTACCCCCACATGAATGCCACTTTTCAACATGGGGCTCGGGAGAATTTTCTTGAACCTAATGTCCCTAAAACAAGGGGATGATGGGGAAAATAATGTGCCCCACCCCTTGATTCCTTCATGGACTCTCATGCGACCACTTTCTATCCCCTACGTGATTTTTTTTTTAGCTCCTCTACTTTGCTCACCAAATGAACGCATTCCACTTGTCATGTAAAAGCCAAGGTGCATTTTTGTGAAACTATTTTCCCCAAACCAAAGGGAAAATGCGGGTGAAAAAATGTGCCCCACCCCCTTTCTTCATGTTAAAACACTATAAATTCATACACTTAGCCATTTTTTGCTCAAACCCCCCATATGCTCCTCACGCCGCCTTGAAACTCGCCAAAATTTCCATCGAATATCCCTCCACCGTTTTCATGATCTACCCATTGCTACATATTTTCCATGATCTAAAGAAGTGAAAACAAGCAAATATACAAGAAAATATAGATTTGTGAAGAACGCAAAATGATATCTTTTGTCTAGACAGGACTTTGAAACTCGTGAAAACGATTTGCTCGTATCTAAAAAAGCTGTAAATGAATCAACATGTCGTTTTTTGCAGCATTCTAGTTTTTCAAATGCCATGAGAATCCAAGACAAAAAATTTACATGCACACTCTAGATTTTTGCAGCAAAAGAAACCCCGGATTTCAGCGGTGAAAACTTTGAAAATTAAAATCTTCATTTCTAGACACAGGTGGACTTGAAATTTCAAAGGTGCACTGAAGATAAAAAAATCCATCTCAAAAAGTTGGTTTCATCGAAAGCTGGGTCTAGAACCCTACTTTCCAAAAATAGTAAACCTACTACACCTGCACATGTTATTTTTAGTAAGTCGTCCCAAATAGGAGTTTCAATGAAGCACTCTGCACATAGATGATCTTGAAGGATAATCTCGAGGTTAGAGCTGAAAAGGGTACAAATTTCCAATTTTTAAAAATAGTAATTCTTCCCTTCTAGATGCGAGAAAGTGTTCGGGAAGCAAGAAATTCAAGTTCACAGATTGTTCCAGTTTCCCATTCATGTGTGCAATCAGAAGATCAAAGGAATGGTGGTTTTTCATGGTTTGGATTGGTTGTTTCAAATCACGTAGAATGGGCATTCATCATTTTATCAAATGGTGTCTTCATCAGTGTTCGCGGCTTATTTTCTCAATTTGTACGGGTGAATGCATTAGCCTAGGAGTCATCTTTGTCAAAAATAGCATGAAACATGGCAAAGTCACGAGAGGATCATCACAAGCATTGCTCACAGGTCATCTGGAATCCACCTCGGGAGATCATGATAGTTTCTTTCGACACTCATTTCTTAGTTCGGGTTGTTTATGTATCATGTGTGAGTTGGAGTGTGTGATCATCGCCATCAAGTTGTCCATGGTGTGTTTCGTCGGAATGTTCAATTCATCATAGCAGTGTGGCCATGTTACAAAGGTCATAACAAGGTCGGTTTTGAGCTTCTATCTCTTCAAAGGGGATCTTCATGAGTAACACTCATGGTCATCGAGGTGATCATTAATAGTGTTTCTAAACTCTCAATCGGGGTGACCATGTATCATACAAAGGGAAATCATAACCCATCATCAACAAGGGGAAAAGTGTTCAAAGGTCTTCAAAGGAGCAATCTTCAAGATCATCGGTGTCAAAGTACATCACAAAGTTCATGATCGCATCAAGGCATTCAAGTAGATCACCGTGAGGAGTAGAATCCCTTCATCCCCTCCCTCCTTCTCCCTTTCTCCCTCTATCTTCTCTCTCCTTTCTAATTCTTTGTTGGGATTCATCGTTTTATTTTTCCTATTCACTTAAGTGACCTATTTTAAATTTGTAAAAGTATTTTCTCATAATTATAAAATAAATACTTAATTTTTCTTTCCTAATGAAAAGTGAAAGGTCATAAGTAGAGTAAGTATGTGAAGATTCATGTGAGGGGATCAAATAGCAATCACGATGCTATAAATTGGAATGTTCCCTCCATTCCAAAGGATCCTAGATTTTGATAATCTTCACTCTGTGAGAAAATTGTGGATTGTAGTTGTTAAACTTTGTGTCAATGCACAAGAAATAAGAGCTACATTTATTTTATTTCCCTTTCTCATGTTTTCTTCTATTTCTCTCATTATACAACTTTGTGAATGTCAATAAATAGGAAAAGACTTTGTTGCTTTTCTTGATAAGGAGATTTATGAAACTTTGTGTTCATGGTCTCATCTTGTCTTGATGTCTGTAACAAGGTTGTTATTCTTCTATATTGAATGTTGAACTACTCGGTTACTTGGTGTGAACTCTGTAATTGCTCTAATCATGGCGGTAACTTTACTTCTCTAATTCCCCTTTTCTCCCTACATCATTGTAAATTCCTCCCTTGTACCTCGTACAAAAATTTATCACGGGTTCGGTGGAGTGTCCTGTGTGATCCCGGCCTATTTGGCCAACTAGCGATATTTAGTTTAGGTTTAGATTAGTCACATTCAATAATGGGAGTTGTATCATTCAATGCGAGAGGGCATAGCCCCATGAACGTTGGTAGAGACACTCAATTCTCCCTACTAACAAATTTTCTACGCCAACATTATCTTTGTTGTGTAAGATTTTGATAGAATAACTTAGTTTGTAAAGGTAGTAGTTTACACTAACTTGTACAATTTATTGGATTACATACTCGAAGGGGAATGTAATCACCCCACTCACTAGATTTTTTTCCTAAGTTGGGTTTCTCCAAGATAAACATCACTTGTTTTCATGTGTATGTAGTGTTTATATTCCTTCTAATGTATGTTTAATTCATTCACATACATTTATTAGCACTTTATAGCTCTATTTTACAAATATTTGAGTTATTCATTAACATTTACTAAGTTGGGTTGATAAGATTGATGTTAGTGAAACTTAGTGTGGAATATCCACCTAGTTTATGGGTTGGATTCGTATCAAATTAGGTGAGTGTTCCATATTTTATGGTTTTTTGACCATTGTGTAGATACATGTTTGTTATAAGAGCAACAAGTACTATCGGAAACATTGATTTGGTTGTTTTGTAAAAAGACATCTCCATAAGGAAGTGGAAGAGAGAGGTGAGAAATATGGCCCCTGAAGATGAGAGGAAACCTAAAGATGGTGAAGAAAGATTCCACAAATTGGAAGGTGTCTCCCACATGTCTCTATCCATGAAGGAGCTTGTGAATATCATGAGGGTTGTCATGGAAAAGTTAGGAGTTTCTATGAATACATCCAAAGTGAGGAACTTGAGTCTTCTTACCATGAGAAAGAGCATTATCATTTCAGCCAAGCTCCACCTCCATTCAAATTAGAGGCAAAAATTGGCATTCATCCAGATAAAGGTGAGGTGAATGTGGATAAGCTTGATCACTGATTAGATCAATCAGTGGTATACTTTCATTTGCATCAAATTACTAAAGAGAGATAAATTTTGTTTAGGAGGTTAAAGTTAGTTAATCATGTTCTATCTCACTTTGAGAGTTATTTTATTTCCTTGGTTGTGAAGAGGCTACCACCAATTAGTAAATGGGACGAATTTAAGACTTTACTTAAGAATGAATATTATCTTATTTGTTATGAAGAGGAAAGGTCTATTCTTTGGCAAGTTTTGGGGCAGCAAAAAGGATAAAGTGTACGGTATATATAGGTGAACTTAGAAATAAGGTGGTTCAAATCGGAAAAGGGTCATTTGATCATGACATCCTCATCAATTAATTGGAGGGTTGCATATTCACTTAAGGAGGCTTGTTCTACCTACTAAGCCAAAGGACATATATGAGCCTTGTTCGCAAGCTTTGTTATCTTTATATAGGTGAGTAAAAGGATCCATCTTCCTCTTCAAATTCTTCCAATGTTACAAAGAAGAAAGGTGGAGTAAATGCCACTATTGTTTCCAAGAAGGATTATATCAAGTTTTGTGGGCACTTTGTGATGTTGATGGTCATACTGATGAGACTTGTTGGAAGTTGCATCTAGAATTGCATTTGTTTAAGAACAAGAAAAATAAAAAGAAGTTCATGTCATCACTTGAGGAGAAGCGATTGATTGTAACTCAAATTTGGATGAGAATTTTTGTTTCATCACCCTTCATAAAAATATATGTTTTGGTAATAGTGATGTTCAAGACAAAGGTGAACCTTCTCAACTTTTCCATATCGAAGTGCAAATTAAAAAGGTAAAATATTATGCTCTTTTTTTTTTTTTTAGATGGACCTCTGGAGAAAGTTGGTTCTTGCTTCCTAATCTACCTGCCACAAGCTACTCCAGTGTAGGTAGAACCTATTCTATCCTAATCTAACCATTCCAAGGGGATAAAGAGAGAGAGAGAGAGAGGTGAAAGAGCCTACACTAAGTGGTGATACACTAGAAAAGGAAGTGGTTGATCACATATCTCCGATTTCTGAAGTGGAGAGAGGTGAGCAGAGGAGAGGGTGGACAGAATGCACCACGGACTAGAGATAGATTTCACACGGAACACCACTTCAAAACCCATTAAGCACAACTCCCAGAACTTGCAACAAACATCAGAGTATGCACAATATACCCTGTAATGATGAGAGGTAAGAAGAGACAACAAAATAAGCCAAGGATGGATAGATGCATCACGAAATAGATTTTATTGCTCCAAAATGTTACACGGTACATCATCAGTGGGAAAGAGGCAAGAAAATGCCATTACAAAGCCATGGAAGGAGGCTTAGACTCTACATTCTACCCTAAGGAAGAAAGAGAGGGGGGCAGAGAGAAAAATGACCAACCATTGTTTGAATATAACCCTCCTTTACAATATATAGGAAGAATAAGAGAGAGAGAGGGAAAAATTTGAATCCTACTTCAACCACCTTGAGATATGCATTGAATCCTACTTTGAAAGCTCAACCACCATCAATCAATGCCCTCTCAAATCTTCCTACAATCTGTCAATCTGCCTTGATTACTTGTTCGACGCGTGCGTTAAAGGAGGAAGAATGAGTGGATCAAATCAAATCCGATCTGGTTGTTGGAGAAATAGATCTTATATTAATGGCACAAAGACGTTTTCCCATTTTTCACCCACTAAATCCTATTAAGAATGATATTTTATGTTTCCATGGTGTAGAGGGTGTCGAGATGTTTCCAAAAAGTTTCCAAAATTTGATATTTCCAAGCCTTCAAAAAAGATATGGCCATTTAAATATTTGAGGGTCCCATACAAAAAAATGGCAAACCATTTGAAAAAGTCTATCTTTTGGAAATTGTCCACACGTGGAGGGCCTCGGCATGTTTGGGGACCACTTTTTCCTTTTCTTTTGAAGTTGCATTTGATGACATGTGGCATCTTGACGAAGCTTCCTCTGGGCTCTTCCTCATATTTTGGGTAAGTCTCTTTGTTTTGGTGGGGCCAAAATCGACCTTGGACACGTGGAGGCTTGCGCTTGTTTGGAAACCCACCCCAAATTTTACTTTTGAAGTAGCGTCGTGCTGACACTTGGCTCCTTCCGCTGGCCTCTCTTTTGACTATTCAACCCCGACTCTGTCCCTTTTTGGACTTGGACACGTGTGGAAGGCCGCGCTCATTTGGGGACCCGCTTTGAATTTACTTTTGAAGGAGCATCATTAAGACACGTGGTGCCTTCCGCTTCATTCTCTATACTTAACCAATTTAGGCCCACTTTTTGAATTTGACCTCTATTGACCATTGGCCACGTGGAGGGTTGGTGCAAGTTTGAGTCTCCACTCAGGGTCCCGCTTTTGAATGTGCACCATTGAGACACTTGGCACCTTCCACTGACTCTTAGACTTTTCAACGGCCGGTGCAACTTTTTGGGGCTCTAGACACGTGGAGGCTTGGCACTTGTTTGAGTCTCCACTTTTAGATTTAACCTTTGAAGATGCGTCATTTGAGACACTTGGCAACTTCTGTTGTCTCCTCCATACTTAGCCAATTTTGGGGCTCATTCTAAATCATTTGCAGAGCCCAAGACTTTGAGCCTTCTCCATTTCTTTTCCTTTGAGCCTCTGGTTTCTTTGACATTTTTTCTCCTTCCCGACCTGCTACTCCATTATAGAGCCTGCCTATAACTGTTTTTGATTTGAAGCATGGGTTCATTTGATGGAACCATTTCTTGAATTTCTTTCTGCATGGGGTCATGTTTGATCAATTTTGTCGGGGGAAAATTGAGATAACAATTTGCGACTCACGGGGACATCTACCTACTAGATGAAGAGACCAGTGGCCTTGAAGCATCCATTAGGCATGGAGTCAAGAATGATATCCTGATATGATCCTTTTTCTTTGAAAATCATGATCTCTAATCCACAAGCCCGACCTTGCTTGCACTTGGTGACCACAAACTCGTCCTTGAAATGGACTACCTCAAAACATTTTTAGTTTCTCTGCATTTGTTTTATTTTGAAATTAGCAACTATTATAGAAAACTATGGGTCTTCTATCCATGAATACTTGAAGGGCCTTGGCCTTGTAGCTCTAGAGCAATGCGAACAAAACTTATGTACAAAGAAAAAATCATACATGCCTCAAATGAGACATGCAGAGTGTGCACAAGCACTTCTTCTACTTGAAAACAAACCTAAACCTACTCCTACACTAACCAGAGAGAAAAGAGGGCTAAACAAATCCTGCTACTTACGGGAGAAGTAGCTTCCCTTTCTCAAAGGGGCAGCCATGCAAATGATTTGACACTGAATATGGCTTCTTGGATGAGTGAAAAAATGACTTTAAGCCGATCCTCCACCCAAATCATCAAGGTATCAACATTAATGGAAAATACCTCCTCAAGCTGATTTGCATTGACTCCTTGGAGGTGTTGATGGTGACCCTTGGTGCTTTGATACTCATCCTCATGCCCTAAAGTAGGCATGACTAGTTTTGGCTTCTCCCTTGGCTCCAATGAAGCCAAGTATCTGATTGGGCAAGGTCTAGTCCTTTGAATTTTCCCCTTGCTCTGAATTTCAACTCCAAGAATGGAGTCTTCTTGCTGATTTTCTGGATGGGTGATGTGAGAGGGATGATAGCCTCATACTCTTTCTCTTCCTCTGTAGTAGGTGTGACTTTTGGAAGATCAAAATCTTCCAACTTTGATTCAGGAGGCATGTTGCAAACTACATAGTTGTGCTTGCACATTCTCTTCCATGGCAGCAGGTTCTTGTGGTTGAAGAATGAATGATGGGGGAGAAAATATTGCAATTTCAACTGGCTCCTTTTCATCAAAACATTCTTTTGAGTCTGATAGGAAATCAAACTCTTTATTGTCCTATTGTAGCAAGGTCTCTCCCCTTGCATGGTGATCTTAAAATCTTCATTATCTTCACCATATGAAGCTTCATCTTCAAACATGAAGCTAGTGAGTTCAGGCTCTTCCAAAAATCAAAATTTTGGAGAGGTTGAATGGGAGAGGGGTCTATATTTTCTTGTGCAACCGGCTCATGATTCAGTGCCTCTGAATCTATCTTGGTCACCTCCATATGCTCCTCTTTAACTAGACTTGGAGCTGGTTGTTCTTCTTCCTTCTTGACTGATTGTGCAGCTTGGATCAGATCAACATCCTCTTTAAAAAAAGTGCCATCATGGACACTTTGCATTTAGAGAAAATAGATTGTTGATCTTCTCCTTCTTGTTCTTGTTCTTCTTCTGCTACAAACTCAACCTCAGCCACCACTGGCTCTTCAACCTTGACCTCCTCTGTTGGCTTAACCATCAAGGGGATCTTTGTAAACCCAAATTTGGAACCCAACACTTCAGATCTTCTATCATTTCTTCTCTGTTGGGTTCCTCCTCTTGTTGTTCTCCTTGAATGGTTTTTTGAGTCTCTTCCCCACATGGACTTGGGAAAGCAAGAGGAGTGGCAGATTGGGGTTCAACCAGCTTTGCAATTGTTTGTGGTGGTGAGGGAAGTGAACTTCTTGTTTATTTGGAGGGAATGACTGCTTGGAAGGGAAAAGGGTAGAAGAACTGAGATGAGGTGGAAGATCAGGAGATGGAGAAGAGAAACCAACACTTGGGGCAGAAACTAAGGGGCTTGACTCTTGACACTGCTGAAATGATAAAGCTTGAGAAAGAGAAAATGAAGGATAGGAGCTGGTGATTGACTTACCCATTGACAAGGTTGTCTCACACTTTTCTCATAAGCCTCAATGTCCTCAATCCACTGTGTAAGTTGAGGCAACACTTCAACCATGAAGTCAAGCTTCTCTTGAGGGCTGTAATGTCTTGGAAAAGGGCCTTCCCATGGACAAGGTGCCCTGTAAACCAATCTTGAATGCCTTCATTTGTGCTATGGCCCTTGACTGAACCATGTCTAGCCTCCATTTTTTGAATCTTCTCCAACAGATTAACTTCTTCCATTTGTTTGACCATTGTCATTGTATGCATACCCTTGTTCTTGATAAGCTCCATAGCCAAACTGGTTTTGGCAATGCTCATATGGGTAAGCATGATTATTTTGGATCTGATAATAATGCTGATCTGGAGGAGTTGGGAAATGCATTGGAGGTGGATTGCACTTTGTTGTTACTAGTGTGAGTTCCATGAAGGAATGAAGTCATGATTGCACAACTTCATGGAATGGGAGAAAATGAAAGAGATGGAAGAAGAAAATGGATGAAAATGAGTGGAAATGGATGGAAAAGGTCTGAGAACTTAGAGGATGGGTTATTGACTAGATGGAGTCACCAGATGTGCTTTGAATGTGCCTCTAAAGGCTAAAACTTAACATGAACACACCAAAACTATTAGTGTGGTCACATGTGGCTTAAATGAAGTGGTAAGGTGACTTGAAAGATGGAAATCTACTGTCCCACCGAGGCATGCCAAAACTGTTAGTGTGGAATCACAACACCCCGAATGGCCTGGGTGTGAAGTGGGGCATTCGGTGTGATTACACAACATGGGACCATCTCTCAAGTTGTGGGACTTGCAAAACTTGAGATGGACCTCCAGAGAAAGTCGGTTCTTGCTTCCTAATCTACCTACCACAAGCTACTCCAGTGCAGAAGAACCTATTCTATCCTAATCTAACCATTCCAAGGGGATAGAGAGAAGAGAGAGAGAGGGTGAAAGAGCCTACACTAAGCGGTGATACACCAGAAAAGGAAGTGGTTGATCACATATCCAACTTGCTTGAAGTGGAGAGAGAGGTGAGCAGAGGAGAGGGTGGACAAGAATGCACCACGGACTAGAGATAGATTTCACACAGAACACCACTTCAAAACCCATTAAGAACAGCTCCCAAAACCTACAACAAACATCAGAGTATGCACAATATACCCTATAATGATGAGAGGTAAGAAGAGACAACAAAATAAGCCAAGGATGGATAGATGCATCATGAAATAGATTTATTGCTCCAAAATGTTACATGGTACATCATCAGTGGGAAAGAGGCAAGAAAATTCCATTACAGATCCATGGGAGGAGGCTTAGACTCCACATTCTACCCTAAGGAAGAAAGAGAGAGGGGGGAAGAGGAGAAACAATGACCAACCCTTTGAATATGCCCCTCCTTTACAATATATAGGAAGAATAAGAGAGAGAGGAGGGAAAATTTGAATCCTTCTTTAACCACCTTGAGATATGTGTTGAATCCTGCTTTGAAAGCTCAACCACCATCAATCAATGCCCCTCTCAAATTCCCTACAATTTGTCAAGTCTGCCTCGATTACTTGTTCGGTGCATTGAAGGAGGAAGAATGGCGGATCAGATCAAATCCAATCTGGTTGTTGGAGTAAATAGATCTTATATTAATGGCACGAAGACATTTTCCTAATTCTCACCCACCCAAACCTATAAAAATTAAATTTGCAGATCTCCATGGTGTATACGAGGTTGAGATCTTTCTAACAGTGCCAAATTTGTCAGATGTCGAGCACTGGATCAAAAGATATGTCCATTTGAATATTTGAATTGGGCCGTACAAAAATGGCAGAAACCAGTTATCAAAATGGGTCTTTTGGAAATTGGACACGTGGAGGGTTGGACACATGTTTGGGGACCAATTTTGGATTTTGATTTTGAAGTTACGCCGGGCTGACACATGGCATCTTCCACGGCAGCTTGCTCAGTTTCCTCATGTTTTGGCTAAGTCCTTTTGCTTGGCGGGCCATATATTTGACTAGGGACACGTGGAGGCTTGGCGCTTGTTTGGAAACCCACCCCAAATTTTACTTTTGAAGTAGTGTCGTGCTGACACTTGGCTCCTTCCACTCCTTCTGCTCTACTTTGACTATTCAACCCCGACTCTTGTCCCTTTTTGGACCTAGGACACGTGGAAGGCCCGCGCTCATTTGGGAACCCACTTTGGATTTTTACCTTTGAAGGAGCGTCGTTAAGACACGTGGCACCTTCCGCCTGCACTCTTATACTTAACCAATTTAGGCCCGCTTTTGAATTTGACCTCTTTGTTGACCATTGGCCACGTGGAGGGTTGGCACAAGTTTGAGTCTCCACTCAGGATCCCGCTTTTGAATGTGCGTTGTTGAGACACTTGGCACCTCCGCTGACTCTTAGAATTTTCAACGGCCATGCAACTTTTGGGGCTCTGGACACATGGAGGCTTGGCACTTGTTTGAGTCTCTGCTTTTGGATTTAACCTTTGAAGATGCGTCATTGAGACACTTGGCAGCTTCCATTGTCTCCTCCATACTTATCCAATTTTGGGGCTCATTCTGAATCATTTGCAGAGCTCGAAGACTTCGAGCCTTCTCCATTTCTTTTCCTTTGAGCCCTTTGAGCCTCTCATTTTGAAAGATAACCAAGAATGTGAGGGTACCATAGTTGTACTAACAAGGAACATGAGATGCAATACGTACCAAGTAGTCCACAAGCATGAAAGAAATGAAATGACCCACACAAACGATATGAAAAGGTAGACCTAAAAGTTCACATGAATGATAACTTCATTCAACATATATACACCTCTAATTACAAAAGGGGTTCAAGAAGTTGGGAAAGAAGATTTTGGGGACTAAAACCTCAAATTAGGGAGGTATGATCCAAATATGAATCTAAAATGTACCCAATTTGTGGAGGAGGATCGAATAGAGTTAAAAAAAGATGACAAAATAAGAATTGATTTACGAACAATTTAACACACAATAATGATTCATATTCACTTCATTCATGTTTACAATATAAACCATATATATAGGAATATGATTCCTATATTTTAGAATGTAGCTCTAACTATTCCTTCCACGTATTTCTCTCCCAACTATATTAATGTGAGTTGTTGAAACTCACTTAACAAATATATTTGTTATAGTTGTTTTATATAAAAAACTTATAATAAATTACTAACTTCTAATTACATAATAATAATTACTCGTGTAATTATTATTTACCAATACACACATGTGGAGCACTAACCATAGTTTTCCTAACATTCCCCCCTTAGTGCGAACATGGGGAAAACATGCCTTGTACTTGCACTTGCTCATGATCTGGTGATTTTCACAGGATGATCACAAACCTAAAGGATGGTTTTGCAAACGGTTGACCACAAACCAAGAATGGTGGTTTTACATTTGGAGTACCACAAACCACAAGGTGATGGTTTTGCAAATGGTTTACCAACAACCAAGAATGGTGGTTTTGCAATTGGTTTACCACAAACCACAAATGAAAATTTTCAAGTGGTTACATATAACCACATCATGATGTGCCAAGTACTATTATCAGCCCTCGTCACATTTCACCGCAAGGAATAACATAGGAAATTATGTTGAATTATGTTGCTCATACACACATAGAAAATGTTGACATAATGGAAATGGAACATTGGATCATGTTCCCCCCTCAATGTGAAATTTCCACTTATTGAAAGAGGAATACATAGCTGCAACAAATTATGCACAACTTGAAGCAAACACACAACTGAAACAAAATGTGTCTCCAAACCTTTGATGCACGCCCCATCGTTGGCGGCTGACGAGAGGTCATTGATTGACCTCCAACCTTATTTTGCTTCTATCCTCCGATATCATAATGGTAGCTCAACAAATTTAATTTTGAGGATCAATGGTTGTCAAGACGTCGGGTAACACTTTGAAAATACGTTTGTAAGATAAAAAAAAATTAATTTTAAGACTTTTACAATGACACAAAATTTGACAATTTACGATAACTCTACAATTGACCAACAATGATTTTGAGTTATTAACACCTAGACAATACTTAATGACTTACAATTAACAAAATATTTAAACACAAAAAAAAAAACTATACCCTTAACAATGATACACTATCTATTATAACTATAGACTATACTCTGTCTTAAAAAAACATTAGACTTTAAACAAAGACTTCGAAAATTAATTGACTGAATACCTTTACGAAGACATAAATACGTGAAAAAATCTGATGAGGCGACCGGGTCAGACTTGAATGTTGAGCAGAATTAATGCCAAGACAGGATCCAAACACAGTGAAACACATTGACGGTGGTAAAAGATGCACGGTGGAGTAGGCATGCGTAGATGGCAGAACGTCCCTATTTTTCTTGATGAATTTACGTTTCGGGCTGGGCTAAGCCAACACACAACTCGTAGAGATCTGTTCACAAAGGCAGCGAGGAGATATTTCTTGGTGCTTGACCGGTTGAGCTTGAGGAGAACTCTGTGACGACGAGGACAACTAGCATTGGAATCCACATCTGCAGATATTGAATTAATCGCGTCAATCTATGTTAAGGCCGAATATATTTGAATAGGAGTGAATTGACGCGGGCTCAACAGATGCTTGCAGTCTGCTGTGTTTTGCGCATAATATGCACTTTGAGGATCTAATTGAGTAACAGGTATGCCATCACCAATTCCTTCGCTCCTCCGTCGACTGAAATAATGGTGTGGAGATGGCAGTTTGCACACAGATTCAGTCGATTGAATCTTCCATGGTATTGTCAGACCATCCAAATATATATCCAAAATGCAATAAAGAGTAAACAGAAATGAAAGAATAGATATATGATCCTTCACTTCTATCCCAGGCTTGGCAGGAGATCAAATTAATAAATGAGAGATTGAGACCAGAATTACACAATATTATTCACGGAATAATGATCTTGCATTCAATTCATTTCGGATTTTGCACACACGAATACTTGGTGACAGATTTACACGCAAGCATAGACCCTTATCATAGGAAGATGCATGTTCTGATACGAACCATTCCTGAGAAAAAAAACATACACGCCTTTTCCTTTTACCCAATCACTAAAAAACGCCTTCAACAACTTATTCTATACAACACAAATTGTAGAATAATATAATGAAGAACATAATTTGGGACAACAGATAATGAAATAGTTGCCCCTCTTAGTCACTTATTGCTCCATCAAAAGTCCTAAAGAAGTGGAGGATGATCCTAATAGAGTTGCAGAAAGATCATGGAAGAAGAATTAATTTACTAACAATTTAACACACAATAATGATTCATATTCACTTCATTCATGTTTACAATATAAACCATAGATATAGGAATATGATTCCTATATTTTAGGATGTAGCAGTAGCTCTAACTACTCCTTCCACGTATTTCTCTCCCAACTCTATTAACGTGAGTTGTCGAAACTCACTTAACAAATATATTTGTTATAGTTGTTTTATATAAAACAACTTACAACAAATTACTAACTTTTAATTACATAATAATAATTACTCATGTAATTATTATTTACCAATACACACATGAGCAGCGCTAACCATAGTTTTCCTAACACAATTAATATAATTCATGATTGTAAGTTGTATTCAAACATTTCTCATGTTTGGGAAAACACGTAGAAAGAAATAACAGAAAATGAGAAAAGAAAGGGTATTTTTGCCATTTAAACAGATTGTGTGCAAACGTCATAGCGTTTACGCAATCCTTGGAAATAGGGGATACCACGACCATTGGTGTGGTTACACAAACACAGACTATAGATAGCAATGGTTGCATAAACACTATAGCATTTCTGTAGTAGTCTGGGAAAAACAAACATACACACTCATAATGTGAAAAATCAGAGACGTCTCCTCTTTGCTTGACCTCTTGGATTCTCTAGTGCACGGGAGGAAGCAGAAAGTTGTTATAAGTAGGAGGAAGATCTTGGAAAGAGAAATGAGAGTTGTGGAGTTGAATTTCCATTGCAAACCTAAGGAAGATGGAGCCTTTTATTCATTATTCATTGTTTTCCCAACTGTGGGTGTTAGTTTCAATGTTGTTTTAATAAAGAAGAGTTTCAAGTGCTTAATTATTCTTGAGCAAGTTTTGGAGACAATAACTCACTCCATAAAGGCAGCAGATTGTAGTAACTTGTACAATTTATTGGATTACATAGTGGAAGGGGAGTGCAATTGCCTCACCCACTGGAGTTTTTTCCACCTTGGGTTTCTCCACAATAAAAACGTGTTCATGTGTATGTGGTGCTTCTATTCCTTCTTGTGTATGTTTAATTCACTCACGGTCATTTCCAGCACTTCATAGCTCTATTATGAAAACATATGATTCATACAATAACTTTACTAAGTTTGGTTGATAAGATTCGTGTTGGAGAAACGTAGTGTGGAAAATCCACCTAGTTTATGAATCACACATTGGCTTATAAAGGAAAATGTCGAAATGTCTAGGTTTCGGTGGTTGATTTCAAGGTCAAATCAAACATGTCTTCTTTTACTAAGTGGTAACAACATCATCTTGGCTAGACTTCAAGCCTTGGACCTATCATATGGGATTTTTCTAAATTATGGATGTAATTCACGATTACAAAATAACAATACACTTTATCATGAATGGAAAAAGGACCTACTCGGGTTATTCGTTCTCACCACATGGTGAAATTGGTTAGAAAGTGCTCCTCAAGTGTGGTCGCTCAATTATGTGTAACTACCATGATAGAAATAGGGACATTTGCAACACCCACATTTTCACAAGCACTTGCATGTGTTCGTAAAACCTTATGGATTACAACCACAACTCTTCTATGACAATGTCACACAACTAGTTTTGAGGAGTCAACCACCAAATAGTTGGTTGTATTGTTACCTATACATGCAAAAAACTGATATTGAAAAGATGGTTGAGGAATTGCTAGATGTAGGGCTCATTTAGCCCAATAGTGAGTGCAAATTTCTCTTTAGTGCTCCTTGTTAGCAAGAAAGATGGGCTATGCCGATTATGTATGGATTTTCGAATTAAACAAACTTACAACAAGGAAAAAAATTTAATTCCAGTGATTGATGAATTGCATAGAGTCTATTTCTTTTCTAAGCTTGATCTAAGATTCAACTACCACCAGATTCGTTGATGGGAAGTAGATATCCAAAAGATAGCTTTTCAAACCAATGACAACCACCAAAAGTGTTTGGTGAAGCCTTTTGGTCCCACAAATGTGCCATCAACTTTTCATAGCCTAATGGACTAAATCTTTTGGCTTTTTCTTCGTAAGCTCATCCTAATTTTCATTGATGACATTACGGTTTATAACAAGACATGGAAAGAACATCTTGTCCACCGGATCACACCTAGAACTCCTTATCCACACTCGATTGTATGTTAAGCACTAAAAGTGCTCTTTCAACACTACAAATTTGAAATATGTTGGTCAAATTGTCTCGAAGATTAGCCATTAAAGTGTATTCCAAGAAAATTGAAAATATGCAAAATTGGCCCAAACCTAAAACCCTCAAAAGTCTTCAAAAAAATTTAGGTCTTACTAGCTATAACCATGAATTTTTGAAGGACTATGATAAGATTGTGGCTCCCTTGACCGCCATGGTATGCAAAAATGTTTTGATGTGGTCTACACTAGTTGTGCAAACCTTTGAGCTTCTTAAACAAGCCATGTGCACCACCTCAATCTTTGGGATGACAACTTTCTTGAAACCTTTCATCATTGAAAGTGATGCATAGGTGACATGAGTTGGAGTTGTAGTGATTCAAGAAAACAAACCTTTAGCCTTCACTAGCAAAGCCTTGACATGAAAGAATATGGTCAAATCCATTAATTAAAAGGAAATGCTAGCCATTCTTCAAGGAGTAAAATGATGGTGATCATATATGTTGGATCAACATTTATGCATCAAAATTGATCATCATAACCTAAAGTAATTTGTGGAACAAGATGTATTGTCACCAAATCGACAAAAGTGGGTATCCAAATTCTTGTGATGTGATTTAAATTTTGTACAAGGGTAAAAAAATGTGGTGGCAACTAGCTTGTCATGTAAATTTGAATAACATGAGACCTTGTGTCCTTATCCTCACCAACACCGAATGTTTATTGGAAGTCTAACAAGAATGGTAGCATGATGCATTACTTCAACAATGCAAAACTAATCCTACAAATGAAGCAAGGATACTCTTCGGTGTTGATTTCTTATGTTATCAAGGTCATATGGTGCTCTTTACTAAGTCATAACTTCAAGAGAAACTATTGTAGGAACTACATGTATCCCCTTACATGGAGCATTCTAGGGTTTTAAAGACCTATGCACGCGTCAAATGAAACTTCTCTTTGGATGGCATGAAACAAGGATATCAAACAATTTGTGGCGAAACATGATACATGTCAACATCAAAAAGGAGAGACTCTCCAAATTCCTAGTACTCTACAACTACTACCAAGTCCCGTAACAAAATGAACATGTCTCCATGGATTTCATTGAGAGATTGCTCAAGTCTGATGGGAAATCAATGACCATTGTTGTGGTTGACCGCCTCTCCAAATATGCACATTTCTACTCATTTAAGCATCCCTTTAATACCTCCTTAGCAATCTAAATTCACATTCATCAAATTTGATGCCTCTATAGTATTGCCCTCTTTCATTGTTTCAGATTGTGATCCCACTTTCACTAGCAATATTTGGCAAGAATTGTTTAAACAAGGGACAACTCAGAATGAGGTCACAATACCACCCTCGACCTAATGGACACATAGATTGTCAATAAATGCTTAGAGACCTACTTATGTTATTTTGTCTCATAACAATAGACTCACTAGGCTAAGTGGCACCCATATGAAGTTGTGTATGGCCAACCGCCATTGTCTCTCATATCCTACCAAGGAACTATAAGATGCATTCTATTGATTCAAGCCAATGTCTCCGAAAAACACTACTATGTGCTCTAATGGATAACTTGGTATGGGCTCATAATTGCATGAAGCAACAAACATGTGAACACCCTTCAAAATGCATCTTTTTCATTGATGGCATGGCTTTTCTATGATTCCTACCATACAAATAGAGTTTCGTTAAGTTCCAAGGCAGCCAAAAGTTAGCACCGAAAATTCATGGACCATACCAAATGCTACAACAAATCGATAATGTGGTGTATAAATTAGACCTACCTCATTTTCGAGATTCATCTTGTTTTTCATGTCTCCTACTTAAAGGTCTTAGGGCAACAAGTTCATATGGAGGTGACTCCTCTAGATTTGGATGAAGAGAGATCCATCATCTTGGAACCAAAGACTATCTTATTGAAACAAAGGACACACCCCATAATCATACCATCGGTGATGTTGTAGTCTAATGATAGAGCATTCAACCAAGATGCAACTTGGGAACCTTTGAAATAGCTTATGCGGCGGTTTCTCAAGATTTGAGTACAAAGTTTTCCAAAGGAGGGGGAGGCGGCGGGCGGGGGTGGGGGTGATTTAGAACTTTGATGTTTTAATCATCTATTATCTTTACATCGTAATAGTTGATATCTTTTAGCTAAAGCACATATTGTGTGTGCCAAGCCAACTTTTGAGCATTAGGATTAGGGTTAGTAATGAAGCTTGATTGCCTGTGTTGTAAGGTCAGCCCTTAACATTAGGGTTATAGTTGTAATGTCAATATATTGATATTTTAAGGAAGAGATATCACCTTTTTGGTATTATAAAAGAGCTTTTCTCAAAAGGATGTGCCCCCTTGAAAAGGCTTGCGATATATGAATAGAAGCAAGTTCAAAACTATTTTTAGAGTTAATTTAACATCCTAGTTCTTTTGCATTTTGTTATTTTGTTTTTCATTAATATTTGGCAAGCAATATCATAAGAGTAAGAGTGATTTATAAATTATAAAGATTTGTTAAGGCTGTACATTTGTATAGTTCTTCATCCTACAAATATGTAATCAAGTCCAAAGTAATATTTTCATGAGATATAGATGTAACTAACATAAAATCTTATAAAACTGCATTATAAGTTGAATGAATAAATGACTCCAAATTTAACATCAGGTTTTCTTGGGTGAGCGCATTGAAAAAGAGTATATTAATCCTTTATTAGCTAGAATTTCCCACAAATAGAGAAATCGTGTTGATAGTAATAGTCCTAAACGTCTAAAGTGAATTTGATTTGTTGGCGTTATCATTTTCCTACAAAACTAGAATTTTCATATTCAATATTGAGTCAAGATTGTAAAGTTGGAGTAATTGTGGTATCTATACATTATCATTTTTATGTTTTATTTGTCACTTGAGGTTGACCAAAGTGGCTCCATTTAAGTGCAAAAGAATTAGGTTCATATCTGCCAATAGGGTCGATTTAGTTGCGAGGTCGTATGACAACTTGACAGAGCATTATTTCTCTTAGATTAAAAAATATAGGCATATCATACATTCTAGCAAAGCTCCAAGACTAATTTTTATTGTAGAATATTCATTACACGTATTTACCTATGCTCCATGGGGACGCGTCCCTGCTCTTTTTCAGGCTCGTCCCGTACATCAATGACGTTTCAAAACTTCGGGGACATGTAGGAAACGTCCCCTACCCATCCCCAATCAGTCAAAAAAATCGGGATGCCCCGAAACATCAAATTTCAAGCGGGACAACGGGGACGTCCAGACGTCCTCGGTACATCCAGGGGACTTCTACAAGCCCCCCGACCGTACAAGGGACTTCTGGGCGTCCCCTATGTCCCAACAATGTTTTACCTTTTTTAAAAATACAAAATTAATTTTAAAAAAGGAATGTGGGGACCCACAAGGACCCCCACATTCATTCCTAACTAACCTAAACCTAAAACAACCTCTCTTACAATCAACACAACATGACCTTTGGATAGTAAGTCTAGCCAGTTGTTTCTTGCAGGGGGTAGTATAGGCAACATAAAGAGTACTGGGTGTATTGGATATATATTATGTATTAAAATCAACTTGACTTATAATAATATGTCGATGGACTATTTATTAATTTAATGTGTATTTAGTATATGTTACTTCATTTTGGAAAGGTTATCTCCAAAGATATAACGTTCAACGATAACTTGTCATTTGTATTTATGTGAAGAACATGAATTAATGGAAATCATCTTTTCTTGCCCGTTCATAGCAATTATTTTCTTATCTCTGCTAGTTGTTATTGTTGTTTGATTTTTGTTGTAAATGTGCATATTCTAAAGCCATCTTCTCACAATTAAGAAGACATTTGACCTAGATTCATGTTATCAACCACAATTGCAAGCTGCTCATGGGTAAAATGCAAATCTCATGGACAACTTCCCTCCAATTCAGGAAAGTAAATGGCATTTATGTTGTATCTGATAAAGTATTATGGAAAACTGAGGAGGTGATACAAATGTGAAAGCCTTTGATTACGGTTCTCTTCTTGTTGGGTCGGGTAAACCCCATATGAATTACAATTATGTTTTTTCAATTTTTGATTTGAGCAATTTTTGTTTGTGTTTCTTGCATTATATTTTGAGTTGATTGTTTTGGGTAAGAAGAAGTTTTGTTGTAGCTTCATTGCGAAGGAGTCTTCTATGCTATTAGGAAATGGAAACGAAAATGGATCCAAAAATGGAAATGCCAAATTTTATGTATTAAGGTTCTATGATGTGTGTGATGAATATTTGAAATTTCCTATATTTTTAAAAATTTCCCTTATTTTTTATTATTTAATAGCTTGAATCTTATGTGAAATCTCAATTCAGCTCCAATTTTATGTATTAAGGTTCTATAATGTGTGATGAATGTTTCATCAATGTTATCATATGAATATTTGAAATTTCCTATATTTTTTTATGTTTCCCTTATTTTTAATAATCATCCCTTATCATCCCCTAAAAAAAAGGCTTCCAAAAAAATCCGTCCGGGAAACACATCCCCCATCCCTTGCCATACCCATCCCATAAACTTGGTGGAACATAGGTATTTACTCCTAATTGCATTATTCTAAAGGTATGGTG
Organism: Taxus wallichiana var. yunnanensis; assembly: GCA_018340775.1. Classification (NCBI taxonomy): domain Eukaryota; kingdom Viridiplantae; phylum Streptophyta; class Pinopsida; order Cupressales; family Taxaceae; genus Taxus; species Taxus wallichiana. The sequence continues at coordinate 132,641,231 of CM031236.1, read as the reverse complement.
TGTCATGCATTACCAGAAACTTGAAAGTTATAATGCATCTATAAATAGTGAAATCTGATTCCTTGATTTGTTTCTAATAGTATTTTTGCAATAGATTTTCATGAAGCTTTAATAGTTTCATTATGATATTAGATGGTGGTTTCTTGGGTCCACAAAGTGAGCAACTAAGGCCTGTTTTGTATTATTGGAAATAGCTCTTGTGATATATATTGCAATAGTGTATATGGTTCATCTTATATTATCAAATTTTGGGCCGTATTACAATAGCCACGTTGGCATACCAGAAATAGAGCACTGAAATACATACCACAGTAATATTACGTTTGCATGGCAATGGCATGGCAAACTGAAAATGTAAATGGAATTCAGTTACTTGGGTTTAAGAGGATAAAATGTTCATAAAAATACAGAAAAAACTACAAAAATTATTTCATGCCAAATAGAGTGCAGAGAAAGAGAATCAAGGTCCAAACTTCAATGTCAGCGTCGATCGTAACCTGAACATTTCATCAGTCAGGCAGACCAACCTCCCATCCATTCTTATTACCTATATCATTACGGGCCATACATACACTACAGACTTCAATGTTGCCAACTACTCTCGAGTTCTCATTGAGTATCAATTTTTCAGTTTTAGAGAGCATATTGTCATAAGACTCAATACTCATAATTCATATATAAAAGAAAATTAGAGCTTACAAAATTCAAATAGCCTCTTAAGGCATCCATGACTAGATATGTGAACTTGAAGCAGAAGTCGATGCCCCTGCATTTCAGTTCTTTGCTACAAAAGAGCTCAGTTTATAGGCAAAAACCCGCAGCCAGTTTTTAAAAACCTCTAGTTTTTCCTATTACACATGGTTATTTGCCAGTATGACCCGATTTTGACTGGTTTTTTGATACTGCGCAATAAAACTACAAATGAGTTACAAATTAGTTGAAATGGGAAAATGTTACTGAATACTTATTACTGCTAAATTGCTCAATCTTCAATTCTTGAGTGATTTGCTGAACTTTCAAACTTTGAAGAACTTTGTTTTGATAATTAACCTTTTTTGTTTTAAAAGATTCAACTATTAGCTAGATGAAACAGAAGCAAAAGCTGTTAGATATGGCTGGAACTTTTAAATATCAATCTTCTGTTTCTCATGCCATGAAACAACTTCCTTATAAGGCAAGCTCCCACCAAATATATCGAGAGCACTACCCACTGTGACATCAACAGACCCAGCACCTGCTATTCTGATGCAATCCAGGTCTGCAATACTCGTTGCCCCACCAGCATATGTAACTGGTATCTGAAAGAAAAAACAGAACAAATGACATAAATAACATAGCAAAAAAGAACAAAACAAAAGACCCCTTAGTGATTTTGAGTCCAGGTCAAAGTTTGTGACAAAGTCCTAATCGCAATATGCGAAAAGATCTGTGAAGTTGTTGATGTTGATTAGAAACTTCCTACTTACAGGAGACCACCTGCCAAGAAGGCCTACGAGTTCTTCATCAATTCCTAGCCTGCAGAATGACAACAATGAAACACCGGAAAAAGAATTGCACCTCTCTGGAAGTGAAAAGGCAGTTATATCAATTCATTATTAAACATCATAAATGTTTTCATAGAATGAAGATGTGGGAATCATGTATATTCAAATATGCCATGGTGAAAGGTGAAAACTATTTACAATTTGACAATCACTGATATTAACATATTGGATTATGCACCTGCTCCTCAGTAGCCCATATGATACGTACAGCAAAACCATTAATTTTACATTTTTAGTTTCAAAACTTATGGACAACTTGGATTGCAATATATTAGCCTCAATTCTGTAGGTTGCAGACATAATCACAGTAAGCTAGATAGCAGCATAAGAATGACATTTTAAGAGAGTTACATAAAAGATGTAATAGCCATTGATAATGTGAATGACTGATTCCAGTCAGCTTTCTAGGCAAGGCATCTTGTTCCTCAAATTACAGATAGATATATTCCGTGCCCTTTCAAAAATGGTGCAATTCTCAATGTCACATGATTCAGGTTCATTCCTTCTTTTGAGAAAATATGTTCATTTTGTTTCTGATTAGCTAGCACATATTAATGATTTATTTCTGGCATACTTACCGGTTAAAAGCATTTGATCTTAATTGCCAGACATCCATCTCCCTTTGAGACTATCACATCTCCAAGCGCAAAGAGTATTTTCATCTCATATTGAGATCAGTTGAATCATAGTTTCTTGAAGCTTGTTTGGTGGAAAGATATGTAGTAGACCATAATATATACGTGTCTTTTCTTTCAGCTCGGTAATATAGAGCTCTAGCAAAAATTTAAAATAAACAAATAAAAATAGAGATGAAAACAAAATCCCATAGTTTCAAAACTCATGAGAAATGCTAAAAACCCAAACTAACGAGTTTTTAGATTGAGAACGTAACACATGTGGCGACTTTTAACTACTGCCTTGCTGGAGTCTGTACTTAAAACTTGTCAGCTGCTACATAATAACAATCAGTAAAATAATACATCATTTTTCACTTTTACCTGCACTTTCTGGCTGGTTTTTGCTCCACTCTTACATGCAAAAACACATTTGATCATTTTCTTGTTGCTGTAAGGTGATTTCAATCAGAGTTAAGGATTTTGATAGGTGGTGGTCAATTTGAGAGGTAAGAGCTCAATTTTTGCATTTCAGAGGTTTTTGAGGTATTCTTCCATTTTAAGATCTGTTGTAGGGCTTCAATGCTTTTTTTCATTTTTCGTTTTTCCTTTCCCGTTTTCTTTCTTTGGTAGGCAGCTAGAGTTTCAATCTCCACTTTTTTTTTCCTTGCTTGATAGGGTTCGCAGCTTTTCTCTGATATATGAAAATGACATCTCCACTCTCAAATAGTGGTGGTAAGAAGCCGAAGTTCGATGACCCTAATTAGAATCATTGGATAGAGGGCCTAAAGTATAGAATTGTGTTATGCAACCATTGTGGTTTTATGATGAAAGGAGGCAACAATCCCCTCAAATACCACATTGCACAAATCATTGGCCGAGATATGCGAGTGTGCCTCAAAGTGGAGCCTGCTGTTACACAAGAGATGAATGCCTTCCTTTCTGCACTTGTGGAGGAAGAAATAGAGAAGAAGACGACAGCTGCAGCAGTTGCATCTGTGATGAATTCCGCCCCTAATTTAAATGAATTAGTAGGCTCTTGTATTGTGCCACAGGTTTAGGGTCCATTCACTAAGGACAGTTAAAGCTGAATGCCTTAGGCTTCATAGGGCTTCTTTGCTCATCGCGATACTCATTGTGCAAAACCTTCACTCAAAGGTACTGCTTTGAACCAGGAGAAGCATGGATGGCTGCCACAGATTTCTCGTATTATAACAACATACAATTCGAAGTTGGACGGAAGCCCATCTTGGGAGAAGTTGATGACTTCATTGACCTTTGTTTGGAAAGATTTCAAGGCTCTTGGTCCTCATGATTTGAGTGGACACTTGTTAGAGGAAGCCATAAAAAATATGCAGGTGATAGTAATGATCAAAAAAGAATTTGGCACAAAAAGGGTTACGGTATTTTGTCTAATAGGTGGACGGATGAAATGAATCACACTTTAATAGACTTTGTAGTGGCTTCAAGTGGGAGATTGGTGTTCTTGTAAGACCATTGATGCCCCCCACCAAGTGATATGTTGGAGGAGTTGGTCATGGAAATGGGTGTAGAGAATGTTGTCTAAGTTGTGACCAACAATGCAGCAACATATGTAGCAGCAAGGAGACTTGTCGAGAAGAGGCACCGTACCCTTTTTTGAAGCCCTTACACAACCCATCGCATTGATCTCCTACTTTTGGTGACACAAGGAAAATTGAATGGATGAAGAATGTGGTTGATGAATCTAAAAATATAACTAAATGCATCTACAATCACCCCTAGGTGCTGAGCTTGACGAGAGAGCACAACGACGGAAAGGAGATAGTGGGATCAAGAGTCACACAATTCACTACAAACATCATCACATTACAAAGGATAGCAAGCTCGCTAATGGCTCTTAAGCAGCTGTTTGGGACCACTCGATGATTGGAGTCTCCATATTGTAGGAAGGCCAACAGGGAAAGAATTGTGAAAACCGTTTTTGATGATGTGTTTGTAAAATAAAAAAGAAAGAAAGAAATTATACTAATGTCCACAAATGACCAAAATCAATCTTTGAAACTTGAGAATATAACCGATTACAATAGAAAGAGTTGGGATATTAAGGACCCTAGGAACAAGAAGACGAACGAAAGTACTTAAAAATAGATGAGGGATAAACCCAATGTAGTAAAGCCCCCAGCTCATGTGGTTAAGGTGCCAATATAAATAGCCATGTGGGGGGAGCAAGAACAAGAAGCCTCAAAGAGCATGGGTTGATGAAGGTCTAAGGAAGGTTAGAATAACTCTATCAAACTTCTCTGATTGTGACCCGACACAAATGAATCATTTGAAGAGCGCAGATGAGATTCTTAAGGTAAATTTTAAAATTAAAATTATCAATTACAAACTTACAAAGAAATAAAATCATTTACTTTGTAAAATCATACAACTTATAAATTTTTACATCATAATAGTTAGATTTCTGAATTATTTTTATTCGAATTTCTCCTTATTTTAATTTTAATATTTCATATTATTTCGTTTTAGGTGGTTGAGCTTTTTGGTTGTGGTTCTATGCTTGGTAAATGGAGAAAAATCCAATGGGTTGTCTGTATGAGGCCATGGACAAGGCCAAGGATGCCATAGTGCATTATTAAAGAAAAAATGAAAGAAAATATGAACCCATTTGTTGCATAATTGATCGGAGATGGAACAAGAGTTCCACCAACACATACATGTAGCAACCTACTAATTGAACCCCAAATTTTTCTTCTCTGATTCCTAAGGTCGATGAGGAGGTTATGGATGGCTTTAACACATGCATAGAGAGGATCACATCTAGTGAAGCCCTTAGAGACAAAATTCTTGATAGGTCGCAAATTTAGAAGGGTGCAAAGGAGAGGCTCTTTTCTTCGACTCTATGCATTTGAATGAGAATGAGAATGAGAATGACCTAGCAGCTAGGTAAAAACAAATAAAGTCATTTGGTCATAGTCTTATAAATACTAGACATCTTTAATAAATGCAAACCTAGTTTCAATTTTCATATTTGTGGTGGGAATAACCAAATTTTCATAGGTTGGCCATCCATATTTTGTGTCCACTCTATATCTCTTTGGATGCGAATGCAATTGAAGCATGTCACATGCCATCCAAACGAAGAAGAGCAATAGGTTGACAACACAATGCCTCAATGACTTTTTGTTCAATACAATTCTCATGTCCGCATCAAACAAGTAAAACGAGAGTCGTGATTGACGTCAATGACATCGATCCATACTAAAGACTAGATTGTTGAGGATGTAGAGCCCATGTTTACCGGGAGATTGCAAATTTTGAGAGGAAACTAGATGAAGAACAGCGGTTTGCATATGTGCAAGCAGAAGCATAAGGAAAGTTTGGTCGTGATAATGACATGTTTGAGGATGACTACAGGGAGCTGGAGGGGGCAAAGAAATTTGTAAGATATTTTATGTATTTGTAACTTTCCATGATGATGATCATTCTTCATATGATACTATGTAATATGGTGTGTATTGTACTTTTTTGGTATAAAAACTAATAGAAAATATACTCTTGTGTTCTCTATATTAATTTATTTGACTTTTTAATAGTATGTTACATGTAATTTAAGTTTATTTTATGAATTTGTTTTTAAATTTGCCAAAATAAAAATTGTTGTGTCTCAAGTCCGAGTCGAAATTTTGGGCTGCCTAGTTTTTGCTAAGTCCGAGTTTTAAAACTATGTAAAATCCATTTTTCTGGACGGCAAGCTAGGTGCCATTTAATTTCTTATAATTTTAATAGTATGATACATGTTCTAAAGTTTATTTTATAATTTCTATATTTTTTAATTTGCTGAGTTCTATCGAGTTTTTGTGGAATCCCAAGTCCGATGTAAAACTCCGGGCTGCCAAGTTTTAAAACTATGTTTTTAAAGATGTTGAGCAAGTTGCCAACTATGACCACTTGTCCCGATGTCTTGACTGCCCTTGTGATTAGGATGGAAAAGAAGCATGGACAAAAGCCAAGCCAGATATATTTAAAGATAGTCATGAAAGTGCACCCATATATTATATCAAACTGAGAATCTTAACCTGTTGGGATGTGGAAAGGTGCAATAATGAAGAAGATAAATACTTTGTCAGGTTATTCTAAATCTCACCAAATTTCCTATTTAATTTTTTTCTGTATTTATCAGAAGGCCCACCATTCAAGACAATATTATGCAATGAACTACAGTCTCACGTCAAGGTCATATATGAGCTGTAGAGATCCCTAGAACTAGTGTAATGACCAAAAGAAGAATAGATTATTTTAAAAACAACAAAAATTCCAATGATTACATTAACACAAAAGCTGAAAAACCAATTATTAAAATTCGATGAAAACAAAACATAACAGCGAAAGGAATTAGTACAAAAACTTTTCCCTAAAGCTAATTTGTTTGGTCTTAAAATGTGAAAACAAGAAGCAAGTTATGCAGAAAACACCTTTTCCTTCAACATCAACTCCATGTACCAAAAATTCATCAGCATATGCCGAAAGGGTATCCAATGTCTCCTCATCTAGTGCCACATTACTGAACTTCTGCCATCTATCTGTCACAATAGTATACTTTCCATCCTGCCAATAATAAATGATATCACTTATTTGCAGTGTGAAATTTCAAGCACAGTTGACCTGTGAAAGTGAAAAACTAGTTAATGGTCAAAAGTTGATTGAGCATCGAAACATTCTCTTTTTCAAGGAAATTGAGTACAGATAAATGAATGTTCACAAGGTGTTACAAAATTTTGCAAGTACATGTCTGATAAAATTATCTTGCATCTTATGAAACTTTTGATGAAACACAGACAGAAAGATTCACAGGCCACTGATCTATCTTTTCCATTTCTACAGTCCCATTCTCATTGCATCCAGAATCATTATCTAACTTGAGAGTTCACGATCATCCATCCGAAAAAAATTATCTTACTACTGCATGTCAATGCACCAGCAAAGAGTAAATATAATGTATTGAAAGTAACCTTGCTAAGAATTATAGGGACTCTTAACAAAGCAATTTCATTGGCACTTTATAGATTCAACAAAATGCAAAAGCAATCTTAAGGACAATTCCATCCAATTTATAAGTAAACTAATGGCCCTTGCCTCCTTCAAATTTATATTTCTCAGTCTACATGCCATCAAATTCAAACATTTAGGTATAGTGTTCAAATGAAAGTATTTACGGCAATGACCATGAAATCAAGCAAACCGCCTATTCACTCACGAATATTTTCTGTTTACGGTTATCTAATAGATTATTTAATGAAAGTAGATTATAAATTTATTAAACTTATGAATAGATAATCTCTTCCCAAACCGAACACGAACCTTTTAATACATGTTACCCCTCCTAGTCGACTTTTTCATTTTCTATTTTCCACCAAACCTGCCCTCTCCATCCATATTATGTAAAAATAAATATCAATCCAACCAAGACCAAAAGCTCTGAAGGGCTCTTTTGCCGAAAGGCATTTTTTATTATCAAAAAAGTTGTTGTTATTTTCTTTTTTCCTTTTCATTCGTATTTCCTCTTTATCTTTTCTTGAATAAATTCCCTTCTGTGTAGGTCGTCAGTTCCGCACTGAAACCAAAAAATTTGGATGGGAGATTAGAACTATTTTTCAGTAGATAGATCGAATCATTCCATTGATATGAATGTTATATATCGGATCAAGCTCCCAAAGTATGTCTTTTCCCGAGCATATCTTGCCCCACCGCATTCCTACCCCCGCCATATATGGAGGTAGGGGAGATGGTGGCTTGGGCTTTGAATTGAATCATTCCATTGAAATGAATGTTATATGTCAGATCAAAGCTCCAACTATGTCTTTTCCCGGGCATATCTCTCCCCGCCGCCCTCCTACCCCCACCCCATATAGAGGTAGCAAAGGTAGAGGCATAGGTTTCCCAAGAATAACATTATCTATGGTCACGTCAATCAGGTGCAAGTCCTCCTCAACCCCATAGATATAGGGTATATAGTTATAGTCGAGTGCCTAACATGAACAAGATAGAGATAGACGTCTCGCAAATCTGCCTATATATATGTGTGTGTGTGCTTGTGTGTGTGTGTGTATAGTGGTGAATTTGAATAATTTGGAATGTGTTGTGGCATACCCGAAAGCCCCGAGAAATGCATGGGAAAGAGGGTCAAATTCACCCCGACGAAAGTGATCCGAAAATGGATTTGACCTGAAGTTTCGGGGTATGTTTCATCGGAGATCTTACCCATCTGGAAGTGATATCCTGCAAAACAAAGTAAAAAAAGGGCTCCCATGGGAGGTACATAATGGAGAGAGTTAGTTGGGGGTTAGGTCAATAGCCATTTCTATAGGGAGGCAGACCCCTCTATCTATATATGAGGTACTCCCTCACCCTTCTATATCTATGTAGAGGGGGAGGGTACAATCTATAGTGATGAGGCCACCTATCTATATAGAGGGTTGGGGTCGAGGACCTTGAGGTTTAGACCCATGGTTGGTGGAGTGGATAATAAGAAAAAAGAAAGGGTCGGTTTGATAACCTAGCTATGTTAGGTTCTTTAACTATTGTCGTAGCTCACCACATGTATTCTATGCCCCCTTATCCGTATCTAGCTATTGACTATGGTACCCAACTCTCTCTGTTCACGCACCACATGTGGATTGGTGGATTTCTCATAGTTGGCGCTGCTGCACATGCAGCTATTTTTATGGTAAGAGACTATGACCCGACTACTCAATACAACAATCTTTTGGATCGTGTTTTGAGACATCGTGATACAATTGTATCACATCTCAACTGGGCATGTATATTCTTAGGCTTCCATAGTTTTGGTCTGTATATTCATAATGATACTATGAGTGCTTTAGGACGTCCTCAAGATATGTTTTCAGATACTGCTATACAATTACAACCTATCTTTGCTCAATGGATACAAAATACTCATGCCTACTGGACCTGAAAATAAGAGAAAAGTACACGAAGTAACAAAGAATGAACTAACCCCATCAACGGCAATCAATTCGTTTAATTTTTCGGACAAATATTTAAATTCGAAACTACCCGTGACCCAATAAAAACCTAAGATTCCTAATAAGAGTCCAAAATCTCCCACACGATTAGTTATAAATGCTTTTTGACAAGCATTAGCCGCACTGGGTCGTGTAAACCAGAAACCTATCAATAAATAGGAAAAATCCCTCAAAAATACATCACCAGCTAAAACTGATAGAAGTTAATGAAAATTTTGTACTAGGGATATTTAAAGTCAATGGACATCGGAGTTGATAGTAAATGTCACATATTTAAGACTAAGAGTCATTTATGACTAAAAGTGTACTTCAATGTTGTTAGAGCAGTTACATTACAGCAGCTATACCAGCTACAATTTACAAATATTTGCAACTCGTATAATTCATGACTATCAAGTCAATCAATGCAAACGTTTTCAAATCTTTCGTGTATTTTGCTTCTTTAAATTCAGCACAGTATCAATGAAGTTTATGTTATCTAACTCCAGACCATTTGACTAAAAACTTAGAAGAAGAAATTTCAGAAATTCGAGAAAAACAGATTGTACATAAGTATTATAGGCTAACCAACAAACAAAAATACGAGTTCAAGACCAAGATGAAGGTGATTGACATATCCATAATTGACCAAACATCATCCCATGATTGACATGTTGTTTTAACATTGAAGAAGCGTTGAAGATCGATGAATGAGAATGATGAGTCTAAATTTCTTTTGATTTATCCACAATCAGCATAAAATCAATAAGCCATTGTTAAGAATAGTCCTCATATGGGTGCTTAGGACTTGGGTGTTCCGCATTATTATTTGTTATTTAATGTGCATGATAAAATAATGTATGGAGCATAATAATGTTATGTGAGTTGTGAGAGATCGTAGGGAAGGTTAGTAGTTAGGAGAGAATCTAGGTTGTTAGAATAACCATCCTAGATTAGTGATTCTGATTTGATTAACATTAACATTATGTTATATTCTGATTTGATTAATTATGATTGATGTATCATATATAAAACTAGGATAGAGTAGTGTATTTTTTCTATTACATTATTCTTATATCGTCGCTTTGTTATGCATCCGCCGCCCCTTGGCTTACAACCCTTATCTATCTCTTCAATCCTTGTTTATCTTACAACTCTAGTTTAGATCTCTTTATATGCACATTATCCCTTATTGATCTTCTTACAATTAGGATACTAATAAGATTTCATCCTATCCTATACTTGGGATTCGGAACCCTACACCTTTGATAGAGAGAATTATTATCTTTTAGATCTACAACTCTTGCACCCCTTTGGTTATATCTTTGCTTGTGTGTAGGCCCTAGAATGGTATTCTTTCTATATCCTAATATGTATTATTGAGAAGAGAAAGAGGATAATCTATAGACCTTCTTAGCCCACATACATTATGGTGAACCTGATGTGAATCTTAGTCCATCGCTAGGTGAGTCATCTTCACATCCATTTTTATCATCCCATTTTAACTTAATCTTCTTATCCTTCTTATCTGTAGACACCATTTTAGCGATTCATGACTTGTAACAACACAAATTGTACAACACTCTTACACTAGCCCACACTTGCTCAATTTGACCAACTATGATATCCCTAGCTATATCTCACTCATTCTTGCTTGCACATACAACCTACTTGTTTGCATAACAGTCATATCAATCCATAAAATCAGGTTGTACCCTTGTATGTTACAATCCCAATCTTCAAATCACCACACATGCATCTCACGGGGCCATAGCGCATGAAGGGGCCATAGCATCCATATAATATGGGCTGACCTGGCCACTTTGGTCCCTCTTCTTCCAACGGTATTCTTCTTAATTTAAATCTCTTTGGTACACTTCTAGTCGGCCTTATTCGAGTTTTCCAAATCCAAAACACATATATAAGCAAGTTAATCATCTCTCACTAAGGAAGAGGGCATTCTACCTACTTGACTCCTAAGATTCCAATAAGCAAATACTAAGAGCGCTCACAAGAAAAGTTACTCCAAAACTCCTTGAGCTTCATGTACTCTATACTTATTCTAGGGTAGTTATCCACTCGGATCTGCAAGCACAAAAGACACATCCTCTCAAGTCAATCTAGGGAAAGGTTCAAGTACAATCACATTGTTGCGAGGGCACGATTGCTAATATGGCTGCATACATTCTTAGATATCACATACTAGGCAAAAACGATGTACAATTTGAGCCCTCTTCAGAGTAGTGGCAACATCAACGGTGCACAAGGGTGCCCACAACCCAACTAATGTTTGTTTTGCAGGACTCCTTCACCATCTAGGGTTTTGAAGATTCAATAAGCTACATAACACACATCGCATAGTGTCAAAGGTCCAAATTGTAGACAGGAGCAAATCGGGGAGAGTATGCACGGACCCAAGAAGTTTCAGGAGCTGAAAATGCAAAGGGATAAGCGCATACTAAAGGGCCATAGCGGGGGTAACCTTTGGGCCATATCATACACTTTGGTCTAGGCAATTGTTTAGGACACGGTTTCGATGTAGCAAAGCTCTGTCGATATCATTTTCAGCCTTAACCAATCATTAGGTCTGCCGCCCGCATTAGCACAAAAGTCAAAATATCAGAAGTCATCTTCTCCCTATATGATTGCTAGTGTTTTGTTACATTTATCATTATATGGATTTGTTCAATGATTATTCCTAATATTGTTGCAATTAGCTTTGGAAACTAATTGATTAAGATAATCTATCGTCGGTTACTACCCCCTGAAAGATTAACCATTTAGGTTAAATCAAAGATTATGTCATTCCCTCTTATGGTTTCTCTAGTCAGCCATAACACATTAAAAATTTACATGGGTTGCTCCTTTCTCCTCCATGCCCACCATCGAGGGTAACCATTCGTGGTGCACTTTCTCACAATCTCAACCTACTTGAACCATGCGAATGTAATATGGTTCAAATCACCTCAATAAATCTAGAGTTTCTTCTTAAGGACTTGGACACCAATGAGTACTATAGTCCCACCAAGGAGGTGTCTTATGTCTAAGTTCCTCCACTAGGAGATGACACCACTAAAATCATCCTCAAATCCTTAGTGATCCTCCATATATATCATCTTAAAATTCTCCACATCCTCTTACAAATCTTCCTAATAATACCACTAATCCTCCTCTCGCTACTAACCAAAACCCACCACTCGATAACAACCTCATGCTTGTCAATTTGTTGGACCAAATGGCTTGTATGCAAAAACAACTACTAATCAAAACATGGGCCAAAATCAAAATCAAATATTGCAGATGGCATCTCAACCTCCACAAATCATTATAGGATCTACTAATCCCTCTTCTAGACCTCTATTGCCTTTGGACACCTTTGGGAACCCAATACCCCAACCTCCGGTTTGCGTGCAGGTTCTCAAACATTACAAAATGAACCCTAGCTCTATACATCGCTTTAATGGATATGTGGGGGTTCAACATCTATCTCTTATGACACGTCAACCAACCCTACACTTCATCTTAAAGCCTTTGAAAACCTCTCTGAAAGGGTGGATCCAAACCAACACTTATACAACTACTAGTTAAAACCTTAAAAGGCAAGACTTTCGAATGGTATAGCCAACTTCCCCTTCATTCAATCAACTGAAGTAAAAGACTTGGTTAATCCCTTAATGAAAGAACTCCAAAACTTGAACTTCTTAATTGTACCTTTCGAGTTTTGTTAATATAAGACAATCACCTAGCGAATCAGCCCATGATCCCATCAAACAATGGATATCCATGGAAAACAAAGTTAACCATAATCTCGATAATCAAAATTGATTTCAAATCTTTCTTAAAGCCTTGAATCCCACTCTCGATATAAGGTTTGGTTTTCTCTCCGCCAAGCTTAAATGCGAGACCACCTTATCGAGAGAATTCGAGCAATCTCGAAAACCAAACAAGGATTCTTTCAAATCAACAACTAATGCTATGATGTTATCAACTAATCTCCAAATCAAACCCCTTCCAGGATAAATCCATCATTCCTTCTTCTATTTCTAGTCCAAGTAGTTCAATTACTCAACCAAGCCCTCACCACTCACCCTTGAGTTTCCAAGAACTCCATGGAAAAAAAGCTAATCATAATCTCGATACTCAAAATTGCTTTCAAATCTTTCTTAAAGCCTTGAATCCCACTCTCCAATATAAGATTCGGTCTTTCTCTCTGCCAAGCTTAAATGTGAGACTACCTTATCGAGAATTCGAGCAATCTCGAAAACCAAACAAGGATTCTTTCAAATCAACAACTAATGTTATGATGCTATCAACTAATCTCCAAATCAAGCCCCTTCCAGGATAAATCCATCATTCCTTCTTCTATTTCTAGTCCAAGTAGTTCAATTACTCAAACAAGCCCTCACCACTCACCCTTGAGTTTCCAAGAACTCCAATACACCATGCCTATTCCTAAAATAACTCAAATTGATCCTTGAAAACCCGCACCCACATCGTATGGCCCCAATTTCTTTTGTTGGGGCATGTTACCATCAATGGGCAATCTCAAAAAAAAACATAATGATCACCACAAGAATGCCTTTCGCTTTTTCTTAGGTCCTTACTTTGATCTTAATGCTATCATCAAAGAACACTAAGACAAGTATCAATCTCATAAACATCATCAACAATGAAATTGTAGACCACTTTATAACCCCGAGAAGGCACCCATGAACAACTTTGTGCGAACCATTAAATGGTGCTATTACTTTGATTCCCAATATGTGAATGTGGCTAACGTCAACTATCGATGAAAGTCCACACATAAAAATCCCATACAAAAACATAAGAAACCTTCTCAAAATAAGGTATTATTTGAGAATACTTCTACTTCTAATGATCAATCTACTAATAATAAGCCCACTCCACTAACAAAGCCTCAACTCAAGGAGCCTAGTCCTCCACCTATGGCAAGGGCCCCTCCATCTACTAATTGAATTCCTACACCTATCAAATATCCAACCACTTATAACACTTCCCAACCGATGTACATTATAGATCTTATCAAAAACCACAATGGGGCTTCCTTAATGAACTTACACGTAATTCTCCTCACTATCATAGATTCCTTCTTCAAAGGCTTCAATCCCTATAGGAATCTTTACAAACCACCAATGCAAGACCCTCTCTTCAACCTCCTCCTACCTCCAAAATTCACACCATAGAAACCATGACTCTTCATCCTACCAAGGCACTCTCCAGAGAGTTCCTTAAGGATGACATGGTAAATGACAAAATTCTCTTCTACACCAAAGAATCTCCATCCTCATTAATGTCCTCATCCCTAGCATAAATAAGAAGGTCCTTGTCAATGATGGTTTGGGAATTAATGTTGCATCCTTCTAGTGAATTAAAAACATAGGAATTTCCGAACAAGACCTCAAGCGCACGAGACTCATCCATCTTGGCTTTGACAAAACCCATCAAAAGCCCCTCGGTTGCCTTTGGATGCACAAAGGCCAAGGTATTAGAACATCCTCTATCTTATAACCTCCTTTTCAATCGGCCATGGATGCATCGCATGAGAGCGAATGCATCATCCACAAGCCAATGCATTAAATTCATCCATGAGAATTAGAAATATAAGCATGAGGTTGATCCCAACCCATGGGACATCCCCATCCCTCATTCCAACAAACCCTTCCAAATTCCCACCACACGGTGTGTGGTGTATCTCACCCGAAATTCTATGATTTTCAACCTCGGATTAATGTCATCTTGTCAGTCGAATGATGATGAGCCTAACAAACTCTAAAATACATGTAACAAAAATAGATTACCACAATGTAATACAAATTGGCTCCCTCCATCTCTCTTACCTCAAGACTGATTTCCTCCTGTCCTTGAAGCCGAGAATGAAAAAGAGCCTCCTTCTTAACGTTAAGGAAGCATCTTCCAAACTTGAAGAGGATATTTATGAATGCAATTAATTAGGAATTTGCCAAAATGTTCCTAGATCCTTTAGTAATCAAGGAACCTTCAAACAATACTAGTCCCCCGAGCACGGTGATACACAAAAGTGTACTTTCTCTCTTATGATATCTGAGACTACATTGTGTCCCATGTCGACTACATTCTCCATGTCCCATGTGCTTTCACCATGAAACCAGACACCTTCCCTATGACATTCTCCATTGTCAAAAGAGCTTTATTCTACTATCTCAAATGCGCTTTCAACCATGAAACCAATGTAAAAAAATCCTCTCCTATGACTTTGATTCTCCCCATTTTTTTCCTTTTGGCAATTTTTTTCCGTTTTCATGAACAAACACATGGTCACGATGAAGAAGTAACTTTATCCATACTATCCTCCAAATAATCTACCCCGTGTAAAACATGAGGTTATTTTACTTTTCATAAAATATTAGATTTTATTGCCAAGCAAAAATCTTCCTCAAAGAATCTTCCGAATTTTTATCGGAATTATTACATTAATGCTCACATTTGTAAAAAATATATATTATTTGGGTAAAATTTAATATATGTGTGAAAAAAAATTAATGTGTAGGTTAGTGAGAAATAAAATATGAGTGTGAGAGATATTGTACGAGATAATAAATTGGGTATGTTGGGAGTTTGTTAGGGTGGTTGGTCATACATACCTTTTATTGGTCTCTAGGATATATTTGTGGGATTATTTATCGTTGTGATCAATAAGGCTTGACTCCACCAAAATAGGACATCAAAGCCTATATGTATGTAATGATTTGTGTTGATGATTTAATAAAATCTGAATATTTTTAAAATCTAATCTCAAAAATGGCTACAATGATGTACAATAAGATACAAATGCTAAGCAATTTTATAGATGTAACTATGAAAGCAAATGAGAGAGGTAGGGCACTTATCTTGATTTCTCTTATCTCAAGTGTATCCGAACTCGAAGAACTCGGTGAAGAATGTTGGGAATGCTTGATAAAAATTTTGGAACTTGCGCAAAATTGTCGAGACACGGCGCCAGGCAGGGCGAGGCGCCTGGGCGCTAGAGACCTCTTTGGGGCACTAGAGTCTCGCCGAAAAGCTCGAACCCGATTTCTTCGGTGTCGTTGGGTTTTTGCATTTTTTCATTGATGATCGTCTGTATGCACTTGGATCGCCAAGTTACATGTAAATATGCAACACAAATAATCTCTAGCAAAACCCCAAACTACATCAAATCCTACAAAAGAAAGATGTAAAATGGGGAGTTCGATTGTCCTCGGCTGTCAACAGAGTGAACTTACGACCGAGCGATGCACTACATCTCAAACTCCATGTAATTCTATGTGTTTGTGTGTGAAATAGTGCTCCTAGGTTGCCCTCGCGTCGGTGGCCTTGAAGATAAGATAGCGGTAGCTAGATAGAATGCAAATGTGTGGGATGGAGTTCAGAAACTTCCCTTCCTATGCAGTGTATGCAGAGTAATAAGCCCAAAATGCAATCCCTTTGATAGTATGTAAATAGATAGCGCTTAATAAAATTGCCCGCCATTATAATGGTATGTATGTTGTGTTTATATAGGGATCTCTTGCTTGAATTTTGACACTAGTAACATGACATCCCAACTAGGACCTCGTGATAGAGTAAGAAAACCGAGAAGGCCGACCACAAATGTTAAAAATGTAAACAAAAACAAAGAGGAAATGAGCCCCGTGTTGGGCAGAGCGCTGCGCGCTAGTGTTCGATCCTACGCGCTAGTGTCCCAAGACCACTAACGACAAATGTGAGAAGACTAACGACAAGGATCCATGTGACTCGACCGGAGAGTGGGTGTAGAAGTGACAGAGTGAGAGATAAAAACAATAGAAACAATCAAAGAAGGCGGATGGAGTAGGAAGTGTGTCACCGGTGAATACGTTTCTTACTCAAAATCCATGCATAAGATAACATACTTGGCATTATAGTAAATAGTGGTATGTGCGTGATTTTGTGTCTACGAGTTGAATAGAATAACGAAGAGCAACTTTTATTGTATTTATTCTATGTAAGATCTACCAAAAACTTGAAAAAATCTTATGCACTTTCGACAAACTTTGTTCTAGCCAACTGCATTGGCCAATTTGATCCTAAGAAGGTTGATGCCATTCAGATCTTGTTGAACCTTCTTTCAACCAGCAAAAACTACCCTTAATGCTCGGGTGATTGATGTCATGAAAATTCGATCACAATAGAAGCATAATGGTAAAAGGTGTGTTGAGCTCGAAATCGATGTTGAATACAACGGTCCCTTACCCACATTTGACAATGATGAGGCTATTCTCGTCTACTCCATGCAGAGAAGACCAATTACCCCATCAACATCACAAGCTTGGTAACTTTACTTGAGAAATCTCCCCTCTCCTACAACTTTATCACAACCATGATCCCATTGGCAATGAAATTTCTAAACTTTCGAGTCCCCTATTATTTCCAAGATAAAGAACTTTATGCTTGTGGAAGATACCTTTAATGTCCACCTCAATGACAATGATCAACTCCCACGTAGCTATGACAGTGATTGTCACCCACATTTACAAGCACAACACCGTGAAGTTCTTAAAAACAAGGAGATCTTTGTTTGGGTTATTCTAACATGCCTGGAATTGATCCTAAAATTGTTGTTCATAGCATCACTTACCCAAATGCTTTCTGTTTGACAAAAGATAAGGAATTTCCTCGGTAAAGTTCAAAACTTTGTCATAACGAGCTTGTCAAACTTCTAAACTCCAAATTTATCCATTCAATTGACTATTTAGAATGTATCGAACATAGTCCCTATTCGTAAAAAGTCAACTTAGCAAAGCCGCATTTGCATTGATTTCCACAACATTCTTAATAAGGGTGTCACTCCATTAACAACATTCTTAAGAAGGGTGTCAAATTAAAACAAAATAAGGATTTTCAACAATCCTTCCACTTTGTCAAGAAATCTCTACTTAATCTTTCTGCCCTCTGAAGCTCCTTCTTTTGATCGTCCCCTTAGCTTCTATAACTCATCCAACCCCGCATATGTCGCAGACAATGTTGGCACAAGAGGATGAGAAGGAAAAAGAACACAAAGATCCATGATATTAGTCGAGCACTCCTCAATTACGAGATACATTACACCAATGTGGAGCCTACATCCTTAGCCATAAATTTTGTCGCTGCCAAACTTACACTACATGTTATATCAAACAACATACGTAATCGTCCACACCAATCCCCTTCGTCACTTCTTTTCCCACACACCATCCTAGCTATAGACCAGATTGGGAAATGAATGACACTCCTGAGTTTACCTTGTGTATCATCATGCAAAAAGTAGTTAAGGGGGGCACATAAATGCCAATCAACTTGCCTCTACTCCCATCCCTCTCAAACATATCCAGGACACCTACAAAGTGAATATGTGCTTCTCATTTAGGGTATAGACCAAGCCATCGCCCATAATGACTACTTCCATAATTTCACTAACAATCTCGAGGACTAGACCTCGAAGAAGATGAAACAAAGCATCAACCTAACCCTAAAACAAAAAGTTAAAATTGAAGAGATCAAAGAAACCGCCCTTCCACTTGCACAAAGAAACATGGACTCTCCACTTTGACGAAACCAAGTGTTGTGAAGGAGCCGAGGTAAGATGCATTATTACCAGCCATTTGGGCAAGACTAAACCTTTCTTTTTCGTCTCAACTTTGGCATTACGAACAACATGGACAAGTATGAAGCCCTCGTACTTGGTATGTGCACCACTTTTGTTTCTCATGTGGTTTGCTCGGATGTTTTGGGTGATTCAAAGCTTGTCTAAAGACAAAGTAAGTGAGAATACCAATGCAAAAGTGAAAACCTTAAAACCTACCACAAGATAGTTCTCGAATTAGCCACACAATGTGTCTCTTTCACGATCAAATCCATCTCTTGATAACATAACTCCATGGCTGACTTCTAAGCTTTCATCACATCCCACTTTGAACCTAATTAAAACCATCAAGAGAACCAATATCAAATTCAAATCCCATATCCCCTTCATCACTAACTTCCGCTTCGATCCCCGTCATTTGTCATATTGAAGCGAGCACAAAGAGTCAAAGTCCTTGCACAAGAATATCATCCAATACTTTTGAACACCAAACTTATCCTCTTAAGACTGACTATTTTTGGAAAAATAGAAATCCAAAAACCCCTAAAAGTATGTGCTTTAAAATGGCATTCTCTATTATCACAACTTTACGGGCATTGCACTTCATTATGTTACCAAGGACAAGGTCCCTCCTCTCCTTGAGCAAGTAAATGGGGGCATTTGCGGTAGCCACTATAGCGAACACGGTACAGCCCACAAATGCCTATGTATGTGTTATTATTGGCCTACCTTAGAGGCGGATGCACATGTTTTCGCTATCAAATGCAAACCTTGTAAATTTCACGATGATCTCATCCATTCTCCACCGATTGAGCTCCAAGCACTTGAAGCTCATTTGTTCTTCACCATGTGGGGATTAGATTATATCAAAAAGTTACCCCATTCATAAAATGGTCATAACTTTAACATCATGGCTACCGAGAACTTCACAAAGTGGGTCGAGGTCGTGCCCCTCACTAATGTGACCGGAGCTACAACTACCAAATTCATCCTTATCCAAATTATCTCGCCACTTTGGGATTCCAAAAACTATCATTTCTGACAATGGCGGGAATTTCAAATGTAAGGAAATGAAGCAACTTTGCGCTAAATTCAAAATTAGGCACAAGATCGAATGGGTTGTGGTCCAATAGTGCGTATGATGGTGTAAAAATTGTTGCTAGCCATCCACCAAGGTTCCAATCCGAGGAGGTACCAATAAAAAAGGGATGAGGGCAGGATTGTTCCCCGGGCAAATTTGGAGAAATAGAAACCCCTCAATCTTTGGAAGCTAAGCCTTAAAATTTTGTGCAGTTATTCCCCGCAATTTTGAATTCAATCAAAATAGAAAATTAGGTGCAAGTTCTCGACATCATATCATCCTTAGTTAATGGCCAAGCAAAATCTATAAATAGGATTGTTAACAAAATCCTCCGAGAAAAACATTCTAGAATCCTATATTGATTGGCATCTAAAGTTGTATCCCGCACTTTGAGCATACCACACTAGTATTTGCACCGCTATTAGGGCAACCCCCATCTCTCTAGTCTATGGTTCTAAGGCCATCCTACCACAAGAAGTTGAGTTGCCCTCCCATCACATTTCTCTTCATGAGATATTCCTCAAAACGAATTTCGTGAAGCCCACCTCCAAACCTTCAATTTATTGGATGAAAAACACGTTAACACTCTCCAACATAATTGTCAATACAAAGCTTTCATTGTAAAACAACATAACAAACTAGTTAAACATCATAACTTTGAGATTGGAGAACTAATCCTAAAATTGATTTACACCCACAAGGAGGGCGAATACGCCCAAAAATGGTGGGGTCCATACATGGTTAAGGACTAACTCACCGCATTCACCAAACTTAATGGTGGGGTCCATACTTAAGGACTAATACTTTAATAAAAAAAAAAACATTTTTCTAATTTTAGCATTTAGGTTTTTATTATATAGTTATATAATGTATTTATATTTAATAGTTTATAAGATACTAAAAAAATGATGCAAGAGCATCAGAATTTGAACTACTTCAACTTTATAAATATCATAATTTGTACTTATTCATGATGTAGGGGTATCTTAGGAGGCTTATAAGAATCAATAAGAAACTATTGAATGCTTCATTAATCTTGTTGTAAGACAATTTTAGAGTTTCCTCCAAAAGTCAAAATTTGAAATTAGATTGTCTAGTAAGCTTTGTGAGGATTATAACCATCTATTAAGGGCATGGATCTCATGAAATTTCTTAAGAGGCTTTATTGACATATTTTAAAATATTATGTAAGGTAAAATCCACCTCATATCATCCAGAAGAAGATTGTTACATTGGAAAAGAGATAAAGGAGGAATGTTTGTTGAGAACAAGAGATAAGAAAGAGATTTTTGGGATCTAAACTAAATGAAGACCTATTCCTATGTAGAGATAAGTTTGAAAGCAAAAAATGGGGGTCTGCAAGTTAATAAGCAAGTACGAGATCAAATCAAGAGAGATGAGTGGGAGTGAAAAGTGAAAAGGCATTTTAGGCCTGTTTTTGTAAGTAGGACTGTGTAAAGTGAACAATAAAGGAAGCTTATTGATGAAAAAGGTATGTCTTATGGAGCAATCTCTTGTTTAAGCTTTATTATAATGTTTATTGATGCTCATCAATGCTTAATGCCAAGGTTCTAAGGAATTAAAGCTTGATTTACGTATATTTCTCTATGTACTTGTTTGTACCATGTCTCATTACACACTACTTTGATACAAAGTTTATTGTCCAGATGAAATGACTCATTTTTGGCATGTCGTGTAAAAGAAAGAAAGTTGTCTCAAGTCCAAACAGAGCTCTGAAGCTTGAGTCTAGGTTTTGAAATGTTTTCAGAAGTTATCTTATTTTTTCCTCTCGAGTGCCTGGAAACCCCCATCTAGGGTTTAACCTATAAAATCTTCATAACTTGCACAATTTTTTAGAGTTAAGAGTTGAAATTTTAAATAAGCGGACTGACAGGGGTTAGGAAAGGAATGCAGGTGGTTTGGAGTCATTTCATGAAAATTGAAAGGAGTTATTGCTGACAGAAGTGACTGTCCTGAAAAAGAGGGCTAAAGAGGCCTAATAGGTGAAGGACTATTATGAAATAGGGTTTCAAACCCTATGTCTTTGATAGAGTGTGGAATACCGTATTCTAGATCCACATCTCTTCCACCCCTTTGGTTATATTTTTGCTTGTGTAGGCCCTAGAATGATATTTTTACATCTTAATCGATATTATTAGGAAGACAAGGATGATCCATAGACTTTCGCCTACATACAAAGACCACCCCAATAGTTACAAAGAAGTCGGTTCATAGGAACTAGTGGTTACACAATCGGCCTGAGGATTACACAATTATTACAGTGGTTATGCAACCGCCCACTACAAATACCAATGGTTTTTTCACCATTTAAAAAAAATATTCATATTGATTCCCATTTGTAGACTAAAACCATATTTGTTCTATTTTGGATGATGAAGATGATTGATTGCCCTGATCTGTATGAATAATGCCTATTATCTGGCTTTTGGTCCCATAAAAGTTTAGTGGAGGAGATGTGGGAGCAACTCTCCCACTTTCTTCTTGAGGTAACATCTCCCCTACCTTAGTGTCATCCCTTTGATGTTGACTTGCTAAGATTCATGTAGTCCTTCTAGTCTCTCGACTTTCCACTACAACTATAAATCCTCCTCCAACTCCCCTTGTGCACCTAAGAGTCTTCTATAGAGGGTAGGAAATTAGCAATTGTCCTTATTCCTTAACCAACAAAGATTGATCATATAGTTCAAGTTCTCACAATTTACTATTGGGTGCATCCTCATGAATGGGGATAGATCAAGCTTGAAAGCATTTTTCTTTAATTTGGTCCATGATGGTAAATGGCCCATACCTTAGGTTTGAGTTTCCTAGCTTGTCTTAAAACCTCTCTTTGCTCAAATACAATCATACCTTGTCTCCTATCTTGACCTTATGCTCCTTTTGGTCTTGATCGTGTCCTTGTAGTTGGCTCAAGACTTCCCTAATTGTTCTTCACCTTGAGATGGATTTGCATAATCCTCTTGATCAACCTTGCAGCTCGTCACACTTTGAATCTTGTTCTTCTCCTCCTTGTGTTCCCATTGCAACATCAACTTGATTAGTAGGAAACTAACCCAAACGTGCATGAGAAGATGACTTGTTAGTGGATGTATGTACAACCTTGTTGTATGAGTGTTGCATATATGCCATAGGCTCGACCAAAGTCCTTGGATACTTGTTGTAGTAACCTTTTATCAACTATACCAAAGTCTTATTTAAACTTTTGTTTTTCCATCTATTTGTGAATGGAAAGTTGTGCTCTTTAGAATTTTGTAAAAAAATTAGGATATGGATATTCCTTATTGGCTCAAAAACAGGATGAAACATTTCAGATACTGGAGTGATATAACCATCAAAGTACAATCTTGATATTCTCTTCGTCTGAATTTATTCATAGAAAAGTGGGAATCTACTTATCTAACCAATTGGCTACCACATCTGCATTTATCTCTTCTTCAAACATTGGAATGTCTAGGTTTACTTAAAACTTGGGAGGACTCAACCACCAAAAGCTTTATGTAATGATGAATTTGATGGAACCATCGATTCGCGAACCTCTACAAACTAGCTAAAAACAGATTTCCATTGCTCTATGAGTGCTTCGACAACTTTGCTTCATTGTGTGGATCTCTTCTTGCATTGGATTCTCCATCTAATGTTTGATGAAACAGTTCAACAGGTAGTGTGATGGTTCTCGTGGTTTGATGTAGAGGCTCGGATGCTCAAACCATGTTCGATGGGACATGCAAGACAAACCACTTTGATACCAATGATCTAGATCTCACCGCAACTACGGTAAAACACACTAGATGAGGATCTAGATGTCTTGTAAGTATATGTGAAACCTTTAGTATTGAGTGAAATAAGAATAGATATAGAACTAGAACAGCAAATGTATTTATTGATTGTGCGTTATTTACATGGCATACACCTAAGAAAAAGAATGGCTTCTTATTTTCTACCTATTCGTATCTAAGGCCACATATGTGTTATATATACAAATCCGTGAAGTCAAGAACCATTATGGAAGTTGAACCCATAGTTTGCATACTCGTATTTGGCAAATATTTGCCAAACCCAAAAAAATTGACTTGGCAAAAACTCAACAAGACACAGCAAATATTCGCAATAAAAGGCAACTTTAAAAATACGCAAATTTCTTTTAAAAACATAAATTTGAAGCAAAATATAGTTGCAAATGAATTTGAAAAAACATTGGGGAAGTGTTTTCTATTGGATTTGAATACAAATAGAGTACAAAATCATATTATCACGTGAATACAACAATCAGCTGATAAGTCTTGGGAATTTATGATGATTGTCATTGATAATTATCATCATAAAACACATATCTATGCAAGTTATAAATTACAATAATTTACATTTTCCTCTTCCCCATTCCATAGAAATATTGGAGAGAGGGTCTAGTGCCTCTCGCTAATCCCCACACTTTGGGTTGCGCAATTGCTCACTTCTCCTAAAAGGCTACAACCGTGATTCCACCCTGGTAGTAGATGTTGGTGGCTCCTTTGTTGCATGTTAGACATCATCTCCAAATATGTCATCCAATCCAATATCTCCTACTTGTGCTTCTCCCTCCATAGCTTCCCTCTCGAAAGCAACAATCTTGCTTTTTGTGAACATAGTCCAATCATTGTATGGATCAATCTCATCCAAATCAATAGGCTCTTACGATGTGGCCTCCACCTTTCTTGTGCGAAACCAAAGATTGTATTGCACAAAAACCAAGTCATTGAGGCATTTTTGAGTCAACTTTTGCGCTTCTTTATGTGAATGGCCTCAAACAAACTCCAATTGTGCTCACATCTAGAAGCACTATAAGGTTGAGATAAAATTTTGTGGGGTAACTTTCGAAGATGTGAGGTATTTCCTCCCCATTCTTTCCCCACCAAGAACCAACAAATAGGATAATCAAAGTTTATAAGTAATTAATAATTTTGAAATTGGAACTTGTAACATATAAGTAAAAACACTAATTTTTGTTACCTAGTGGCTATGTGGTTCTCCCTCGGCTAGCTAACACGAAAGAAAAGAACCTCCTTGTAGCATATTTGTAATTATGTAACTCTAAAATTATGGCATCCCTCACCTCAAGTCTTGATGTCTTCCTCTCAATGCATGTTGAGAGGCCATCCATAACCTCCTCGTTAACATCTGTGAATCCATCAAAGAAGAAAAACTTGGGGTTCGGGTAGTACCTGCTACATGAATGGGTTGGTGGAGTTAACTATTCCACCTCCGATCAATTATCTCACAAATGGGACCAAATCTAACTGTATTCCCCTATAATAATGTTAAATGGTCCTTTTGGCCCTATTCATGGCCTCATAAATGCATCTTGTCGAGCTTTGCTCCCCATCCACCGAGAGCAAAACCATCACCAACAACTTTGACACCTACAAACAAATTAAACTTTAAAGTTACAAACTTACAAATAAAGTAAACAATACATTTAAAGATTGAAAACAAAGGAATCAACTTGAAACTTAAATTGAAGTTTGAAGTTATCTTGATAATCTTTACAACTCTCTTCAAGGACATCATAAATTGTCTTTGTGGTCCTCTCTCCATCTGTTTTTTTTAATATTGTGAGTCTAGCCATGCTTGACTCACAAACATTTGCTTCAACGATGTCAACAAACTAGATAAACTCTGCAACTTTAAGCGGTTAGTTGCAAACCTTATAACACCCGCACACACAAGTTTTCCCCTTGGTGTTCCCTTGGTCTCACTCTATCACTTTTATATGTCCTCCAAAAGAAGGTCAAGGCAATGGGTTGCACAAGAGGTCCAAAAGAGTGATGAATGTCTCTCTTGCAGGTAGTCTCCCAGGCCATATATGTTGTATCGATTCAACTAGCACAACATTCTAGATACCCACCTCTAAGACAACCTCCAACATAAGGCTCAAATTTTCTGCATTTTTAACCATGTTAGAGGCATCAATTGACTTTAAAAAATCATCTCACCATTTGAAGCTGCTAAAAAATTAATGAGGGTGTAGTTCCTTCCATCTGTCCACCCATTTGAAAGAATGGTACATTTGTATTTATGTCACTACTTTTGATCTTCTAGGATTGATGTTGCCTCTGTGAACTACACATTAGAGCGATTTCCCACTTATTCGTCACCAAATACTCCTAGTACAAGCTCTTTGCCACACTCAAGGTAAGGTCCTCCATTTGCCTTATCTAATTCATGTACATCCTTGTTCCATCTCGGACCTTCTAGTGAAGGTTGTGCTCCAAGTATGTTCCTAAGTACCAAAACTATGTATCCCTTTGCTTGAACTCGATGAACTAGATGTGGCTCTTCCGCCTCGTATTTGTGGGTCAGTGTGAGAAGAGCCCACATAGTTGCCACATCATCCTCTAATTCCTCTACCATTTCAAGTCTTATGGTTGTTATGGCAGCTCGCACTCTTGCCCTCTCTAGTTTCTTTTAGCAAATTCATTCCACTTTGGGCATACCACAACGTAGGCAAACTTGCTTACTTTGGTGACTTCCTCCGTACACATTATGGTGAGCTCTTTTAGAAACTTTTGGCAACTTGCTTGTGACATCTTGTGGCAGATTTGCCTATTAGCGAATCTCAGATTTGCCTATGTGTCTTATGTGTCTTAGCACCTTGTGACAGAGAACTTGGGTTATGCCCTTGTCTCAACTTTCGTCACTTTATTTTTTACATTGAATTGTTTATTGCTATTCAAACTACTAATAATTTGTGCGCAGGTTGCTTAATCACTAGTGAAAGGCAATATTGCTAAACAAACCAAACTTGCACATCTTTTCTTTGATTTATTTTACTTTGCGTTTTGATTTATCATATTCTTTGAGTGGGAAATTGCATTTCATTTATTTCTATATTTGAGTAGTATATTGGATTTATCACATAGTTTACTTTTTCGCACTTTGTTTTGAAATCGCTCAATATTGGATTAACCATTGTTTTAAACACATTTACTATATGTTTATTTCCTTCTACACTTTGTTGTTTGTTTGTAACTTTCGTCTCAATCACAGCGTATGCTATTTCCTCGCACCGCAAGATGACCTTGGAAATCAAAAATAGTTAGACATTTTCTTTTTGTAGGGTTTGGTGGATGGGATTTCATCACATAGTCATTTGAACAAAGTCCACGTTCCGGCGAGCTATATAAATTTGTGGGACTCATTGTCCTATTCGACTAAGCAATTGACATGTTTTACCAAAGACATGAAGTGAAAGGCTTTCATGTTCTAATAAACGGGCCTTAGACAGATCCCACGAGGCAGCTGTCGTTTTGGTCAAGCTCCATTGAACGGCTTGAGTGAAGGCAAGGGGGATTTGACCCTTCGAACTATCCCACTAGACAACACTTCCTAAATTCATAGACTTATGTCTCGCATCGAAAGGTATATTGTGGAACCCCTAACAACCTTGTTTATGCTACTTAGGTGGCCAAACTAACTTAGGTTGTGCTTGCTTTATTAGAGGTCCGAGTTAAATCATTAAATTACATTAATTTAACCTTATAAAGTAAATGAAATAAATAAAAAACATTATATACACATTACACACATTTGACACCATGTTTTACATGGGAAAACCTCATAAGAGATTAATAACCCACAGGAATAGTTATTTCCATTATTAGAGAAACTTTAAATTACACAATCCAAAAAATCTTCCCCCCATATTTACATCACATTATTTCACGTTTTACAAATGTATAATTTACGGGGCCCCAAATGCCCTATTTAAGTGGGTAGTGACCGGAGTAATTTCCCATGATGCACCCCTCTACATTAATTGATATTAAATCAATTAAACATAAACTAAAGTTTATATTTAATATTAATTTATAAATTATAACTATATATTTAATCTATAATTAAATATAGATTTAATAAGAACAATATAAGGGGTTAAACCCACTTAATGTTATTGTTCTAACATGCTTGACTCTCCCCGCATCTTGTTTGAAAATCTAAAAGTGTGTTACTCTGTCCAAATCAAACCTTGATTTCCAAAACCAAAGAAGTGAAACTCTGTTTGAGTCAAACATTGTTTTAGTAATAAAACAAGGTGAAAATCTGTTCAAGTGAAACCTCGATGATATAAGACATCAAGACCTAAAACTCGCCTAAATTTAGCCTCATTTTCAAACACAACATGAAACTCTACCAAAATTAGACCAGCCCTTTTTACATCCAAAGTTAAACTTTTCAAACTAGCTTATTTAACGACACAGCCCTTATGCTATCGAATTTTACCAAGAATCATTAGTAGTATTCACCAAATGCAAAACCTCGCTAAAACATCAAATTTACAATAAGTTATACTAGCGAAATTTACCTAGAAATTTTAATAAACAACAATCAATCCACAACCTAGGATAAATTTATAATTTGCATCCGTTACACTGCCCAATTCTATATAGAATTCTTATCAACGTCAAACATCCTCAAAATCTAGATTGAATCTCACACTTTGCAGCCATTATGTTGTCAAAATTTGCCTAAAGCTCCTTCAAAAAACAAAACTCAATCAAACACCTAGCTCAAGTTTTCAAACAAGCAATGGCACCTATCACACGTCTAAGTCATGTAGACATCGCAAACACAACCCCTTCCCACAAGGACTTTTTGATCATCTATCGGATGATGAACTTAGCCTCAGATCACGGTGGTGAGGAAGAGGAAACACACGACATATTTAAACATAATCCAGCTCGGGTAGACAACTTCCTATTCAAAAACAAAGACGCGGTCCATCAATTAGTTGAATTAGGTGCTAAACTCCCCTTACTTTGATCTTGCTTTCCTAACAAGCATGATACATGGGGAAGACACGTCCTTGACCATATCTTCATGCTCTTGGGCTTCTTTGTTCTGTTTTTCCTCAAGAAGACTAATTTTTCCTTCATATTCTTTCACCATCAGTTTCAGTTTTTGATTCCTCTTCCTTTGATGTTTCAACTCTTCTAGAGCACTTATTAATTCAGCCTCAAGATTAACCTTTGCCTCTTCTTCATCTGAACTTTCATATTCAGTCTGAATTTTTCCTTTTGAGTTGCTTGCAGCAGATACTTCCACAGCCATAAATAATGTTTCAGCTTGTGTTCCTTCATCATCACTCTTAGAGTTGCTAGAATCACTTGACTAAGAAGAGCTTGAACCTTCTTGTGTGTAGAAATTCTTCTTGTTTTTGAAGTATTTCTTTTTGCCCCTTGTTTCTTGAGCTTCTTCTTTTGTTTTTGAGAGGATTCTTCATCTTCTTGGTCCCCCTTGTGTTTGTTGGGACATTTTGAGGCAAAATGGCCAACTTGACCAAAACTTAAGCATTTGAATGGCAGCTTGCCTTTGTACTTACCTAGAACCTCTTTTTCAGCTTCCTTACAAACATGGCTTCCACCTTTTCATCATCTATCTCCATATCGGACACAACTTTATTCTTCTTACCTTGTGATTCCTTATCATCCTTGAAGACTTCCTCTTTCTTGATTGACTTTGAATCACTGATTCTCATTTCATATGTTGTTAATATTCCATGAAGATCATCCATTTTCAAGGTGGTTAAGTCCTTGGCTTCCTCTATTGCTAGACACCTTGGAATCAAATTTTGAGGATAATGATCTGAGAACCTTTTACACAACCACACTCTCTTCTATTTTCTCTCCTAAGCCTCTGATTAGATTTATAACTTCATCCATTCTCTGCAAGTATGAAGCAACATTTTCACCTTCCTTCATTTTCATGCTTTCAAAATGTGCACAGTAAGTTTGTAGCTTGGCCAATTTTACCTTACTATCTCCTTCATATATTGTCTTCAATTTGTCCCACATTTCTTTAGATGTAGTACATGATGACTTTATGAACTCAACCTCAGCCAGCCCACAGAGAATTGCATTCATGGCTTAAAAAAATCACTCTCTTTCCTACTTGCATTTGTAGGAGGTGTAGTTAGAATAGTGTAGCCACTATCAACTGATTGCCATATGTCAAATCCAAGTGACATTAGGTAAGTCTTCATTCTGACACTCTAGAAAGCATAATTTGATCCATTAAACAAGGGTGCTTTAGAAGTAGAAAAGCCACTTGCTAATTGATTGCTTGTCATTGCTGAATTGTCTGGATCTCCCTTGAGCTTTTAAACTCACCACACTAGGGCCACGCTCTGATACCAATTGTTAGAAACAGAACACTGAGAGGGGGTGAATCAGTGTTCAATTCAACTTTTGTTTAACAATTCAACCTTCAATCAGATTCTTAAGTTATGCAAAGACACAAATCAAAAGAACCAAGATCACACACAAGAGAGAGACATGAATTTTTAAGTGGGAAACCCAAATTGGGAAAAAAACCCACTTGAACCAAAGGACTATTTTCTCAATGGTTACAAGAGTGTTGAGCTACAACTCAACTGATGAAGCTACAACTTCAAATCAAGCTACAACTTGATCATAAACAAGCTACAACTTGCAAGAAAGCTACAACTTTCTGATTATACTGAGCTATAACTCAGTGTGTACACAAAATTTGATCACTCTTCAACTTGGTTGCAAAACACCTGATTGTGACCCTAAATTTGCAAACTGACCTTATTTCACCTGCAATTTCATCAATATGTCAACTCACTACTCATCTTTCACCTGCTCTTTGATCTCTTGATGCATTCACTATCTATTCTTAGCTTACCAATTCAATACCCTGCTCTTTTACCTGCTCTCTGACCTCTTGAAGCATTCACTATCCATTTCATAAGCATTAGTCTCAATTTCCAAGATGTTTAAACATTCTATATCTATCTTCACTCATATTTCAGTCAAATACACCTTTATCTTCACCTGCTCTTTGTCTTATTAACACATTGTTTTCTTCATACATTCAACATGCTCATTGTTTTTCAGCCTTTAGTTTTGTATATTCAAAAACCAAAAAACCAAAGGATTTTGGAATCTTCACCTTATCTATTCCACACACCTTCACACTTACTCAAGCTCTTAAAAAAATCAACTCTTCAACTTCTATCCTCTTTAGTTTCATGGCTTTTGGACTCGATCATTTTTTTGACCAAAGAAGGACTCTTCACATTCTCGTTCGAGCTAGATGAGAAGAATATGAGTTTGTAACTGTTTCAGACTCTTTGGTTTCTCGTAGAACTCATTCAATTTGAACTAGATAGGCTCATGACTCTCCAACTTCAAAAGAAGACTGAGCAGTGACTTAACACCTCTAGCATCATTACAAGGTTTTGTGCAACAAACTGGACAACGCAAACACTAATAAACATTTGAGGCATCCAGACACTTTTCCAAGACTCTCTTTAGAGTCATGTTGAACATTTGAAAACATCTCAAGTCCAATTTTCAAGTCTATAGCATTGTACTGTGTAGACTGATAACCTGAGCTTAATTTTGGAAGCTTATCCATCAACTGCCACAAGGAAATAGGTTGGAGTATACCTTTCAAACAGATCAGAGGCTTTTCAAATCTTCATTCATCCTCATTGGAGTTAAATAAATGAAGGAGCTCTCCATTGACTAACAAAGGTTTCAATTTGGTAAAAACCCCAATTTTTGTCCTAGCACGACTGTGCAAGTAAATTGTTATGAAATTCTCCTCAGGTTTGAAAGGAGATTGCTTAATTCTTTTTGAGTTGTGGTCGTGACCTCCCTACAAGATTTCTTCAAATTTATAGGGATTTCCATTGGCTAGAGTTTGAGTTTTGAGCTTTTTGCCTCTCCATACCCTAGACATAGGATTTTGCAAACTGTGCAAGCCCGAGGGCTTCAAAAAGGTTTTCTTGAGCATTTCTTAATGAAATTCAAAAATTTCAACTTTTGTAGACCCATGTAGACATTCACCGCCTCTTCCATGCTCTAATTCAGCTTGCAGAGCTCAAAAACACCAATAACAACTTGAAGTTCCAGTGCACAGCATAGAGACAATTATAACAGTGCTACTTATGTCAAGAAGTAACTTGCTTTTAGGTCTAGGTAAACATTGTAAAAGGCTTGAGAGGATAAAAGAAGCAAGATGTACCTTCTATCAGGGCTCAGAGATCGCCAACTTTCCCATTTATAGGCCAAACCATACTTGCACAGAGACATACAACTCACAAGATGACCACCATTGAACTTCACCATCTTTACCTTATACCTTTGCATGCTCCAACATCTTGAAAGTATATATTTTGATATGAAGACCACCTTAACCCTTCCAATATACTGAAATCATGCATTGAAGACAAAGGCATACCTTACAACTCAAGAATACTGCTTTATGTCAGTCCTAGGAGGTCGATTTAGAGTCATGAAAGTTAATGGCATCATTCTACTGTATTAGAGCAAAGTTGGGCTTAGAGCATTTACTGAGAGTTTGGGGAAGAAGTCACAATCTACTTCAACCTCACAAAGAATGAAGCCTCCTTACTGTTCAGGACTGTATTGTCTCACTTTATGACTAGAATATGCCACTTGTATCTCACTGAGGGGACTTGAGAAGAGAAAATATGCTTGAGGAGCATTAATGATATTATCTGACCTAAATTCATCCCTAGACAACCCTGAATAACTTGAAACATCTTCACACAAGTGTTTTGCAGGCAAACAATCTCATTTTACTTCCATTGCTTCAGAACGTGCTTGAGAGAGAGAGAGAAAACACTGGTAGAAAAGAGCTCATAACTTCTTTGATTTTTATCCAAATTGCTTCAAACTTTTGCAACATTTCAGGCTTGGAATTCTCTACAAAAAGTCCTATGATTTATCTGAAGAAGGCTCCATATTTTTGCTTGGATGCTAAGAAGACAGGGTGCTCAATTTGCATTTCTCAATAAACCAGTTTTAGAAAAACTTGCATAACTTTCACATACCTCTTCAAAACTTGATGAAATTTGACATGAAGCACTACAAGACACCCCTCTACACACTCCATAGGTTGGTTAGCCATAATTTTGCCTGTACAGCTCAGACCTATCTCATTTGCCTCAACATACACTGTCAGTTCTCAAAGGCAGTTTTGGTGAACTTTCAAGTTTTGCCTCTAGGAGCTGAAATAAACCTTGTTATTGCTCATACATGCCCTAGACAACATCCCTAGGCTCCTCCCATTCTTACATGGTCTTTTCATGACCTGTATTAAGCTTTCACTCCTCATTAGGCTCTAGAACTAGGCCTAAATGAGCCAGTTTCAACTGAGACTTCCACAAGATGACCTGAAACTCACTCCAAGAGCTCTTGCCCATGCTGACACCATCATATCTGATTTATAGAACCTCTGAGACAAGCATACCAACCAGTACTTTACCTTCAAAGACAACAACCTCACTGTTTAAGCCTGTAGCACTCTGAGGCCACCTTGAAACCATCTTGAAGACTCCAAGAACCAACTTGAAACCACTGAACATTATTGATAGACACCTATCTGCATGCCATTTCACTCCTTTGCCATCAATGCCATGTGACATCAATGACAACACCAACCAATGCAACAGGGGTTTAGCTAACCACTTTCCGCGCTAAATACTCGGAAAACAATCGGTCAACATATTTGTGCCCAATCTACATCCTAAAATTTGTTTCCACCTCCAAATGCACTATGTAAGCACGGTCGAGGAGGTCATCCAAAAGAGTAGTTGAATGAAGAAGGCTCACTTACAAAGGCGGTCCTAAAACCATTTCAAAAAGACTATGATAACAAACATAATGACAAAGCGAAATTCTTTAACAAAAACAAGAATGTCATGGGTGATGGAGTTACAGACTCCAAACACATCCATGCAATACGGAACACCCCAGAACTAACAATCACTCGGGGTTGCCTAAAAAGACAAAAAAGCGAGAGATTACACATCGTTGGGCAAATCTCTATCATCTATATTCCACCAACTCAAATCAGCGAACATGATAACATTTTCTAATACAAATTCATTCAATGAAAACGTCCCCAAGCTCGCATGGTATAAGGAAAACGAATATTGTGAATACCATAGGATCTCCTATATTCCTTTTGGGAAGCACAACCTAACTACGATAAACAAGGTTGTTAGGGGCGTCCTTAATATACCTTTTTGTATACGAGGCACAAGTCCGTGAAATTAGGAAGTGTTGTATAGTGGTGTGGATCAAAGAATCAAATACCCCTTGCCTTCACTCCAGTCGTTTCAGTGGAGCTTAACCAAGAACGACAATTGCTTCTGTGGGATCATGTCTAAGGCCCGGCTATAGGAACATGAAAGCCCCTCACTTCAACTGCTAGCAGTAAAATAGGTCAACCGCTTAGCCAAAAACTATAGGTATTCTCACAAATTTATATAGCCCACCGAAACACAGGCTTTGTCCAAATGACTAGGCAATGGAATCCAAGTCACCAAACCCTACAAAATAAAACGTCCAATTGTTTCTAATTTCCAAGGTCACTTTATGGCACGTGGTGAAACAACATGCGTGGTTGAAACAAGGTACAAACAAGCAACAAAGTGTGGAAGGGAAACAAACACCCAATAAATGTGTTTAAAACAATGGTTAATCTAATATTGAACAATTTCAAAACAAAGTTCGAAAAAGCAAATTATTTCATAAATAAATCAAAGCAAAGATGTGCAAGTTTAGTTTAGTTTGTTTCTTTGTTTAGCAATATTGTCTTTGACTAGCTATTTGGGCAACTCAACATGCGCACGAGACTATTAGTAGTTTGAATAACAACAAACAACCCAATCCAAAAAATGAAGTGACAAAAATTGATACAAGGGCAAACCCAAGTTATTGTCACGAGATCATTAAGACAAAAAGCAAGTTCATTGATTACAAGAGCAAGTTCCCGATAGGCAAACCCGCCATAAGATGTCACAAGTCCACCAAAACAAACAATCCCACCATAAAGTGTCACAAGGCCGCCACAAGTTTAGCAAATTTGCCACAATGTGTAGCGACTTCTCCAAAGCAAGCAAGTTCACCACAAAGTGGAATGAATTCGCTAAAACAAACAGTGAGTTCGCCAAAAGGAGACTTACCCATGTATGCTAGCTATTCTAAAAGCATGCAACTTAATCTAAGAAATGAATGCAACTTACACCTAAAAGCCCATTAAAGACTAAACTACTTAAAGAATTCTAAAAACATCAAGATTAAACTATCTAAAATGAAGAGAAATACCAAGCATTTGCAAAATAGAAAACTCGAACCTCTCCCATAAAGGTTTGGATTTGTCAAGAAATTTTGTGGATATCTTTGTTAAATCCAAGTGTTTTAAAAATCGAACCGGTCGAGGTTGGACCAGGACCAAACTGGACCGGTTCAAACTTTATGAGCCATTTTACTAAAAACACATAAAAATTTACATTTTTAATGAAAACAATATATTTGAAGGATTAGAAACCATGATTCCAACAATTACACACAAAATATGCAAATTTTGCTCATGTATATACTATATAACATATAAGAAAGGTGTTTATAGCAAAATGGCACTAACTCCAAGTAAGAAATGTGTTAAAAGCAGAAATTTTAATTAAAAAATTGAATTTTTTATACTCGGTGTCGTATGCATGCATCTTTACATGACTCGGCCGGTTCAGGCGTAACCGGAACCGAGTGGTTCGACCGGTTCGACATTTTAAAGCATGAACAGTCGGTTCGATACCAAACCGGTTGAAGAGTCCAGTCGGTTGATGCACGAAACTAATCAAACGGTCCAGTTTTTTAACTGGTTCATGCTTTAAAATGTTGAACTGGTCAAACTGGCCGGTTCCGGTTCCGGCTCGGTCGGTTTTTAAAACACTAGTTAAATCGAGCACAAGCCACGAGCGGTTGTTTAAAGGAGCTTGGTGAAGCAAGAGGTCCACTCAAAATGGCACAAGCCATGTTTGGATCTCCCCTTTGTTCTTCAACAAGAGGGGGAGGGGTGCAGAGGCAGGGGTTCCACAAGTACAAATCCTTACTATGAGAAGTAGGTGTGTCTTGGGAAGGGTCTAGAGGGTTGCTTTTATAGCTTTTTTTTTGGGAAATGTGCAACTTGTAGTGAATGTCGGATAATGGAGATGTAGGATTAGGATTAGTTAAGTAGGATTAAGAGTAATTAATTAAGATTAATACTCTATGGGAATTAGATGGGGAAGGGGCTTAATTAACCAACTGGGATTACTTAGTATGCCTAAATTAGCTTGTAGAAGCTATTTGGTGATGAATTTAGATAAGATAAATATATTAATGTCCAACGAATGACCACAAAAGTAGGTCAATGGGACTGCAGCCCAAACAATATACAAAGTGCGAGTGGGGACAACTCAAAACGAGTTCCCAAAAACAGAAGAAAGGAGAAAAACAAAGCAGAAAGGAAACCCGAAGCCAATACTCCCACAGGCGGGGGCAATGGAGCAAGCGGGGGAGAAAGACGGGAGAAGCAAAGAAGGGAATGAAGGAGGGGGCAAAAGAGACCAATGGTCTACTCAAGAATGGTAGCCACACCCCTCCTAACATTAGAGGCCGATGAAAAGAAGCTCCTGATGGACTGGCAACCCGAAGAGGGGGTGAAAACCTCCTCCCCTGCTGAGATCTGAGACTGAAGCGGCGCCGGGGGACGAATGGAGCTGGGTTGCCCTCAGTACGTGTGTGCATCCGATTCTGCTTGGTGGTGATCGAGGGAAATGTGAAGGTCCAACCGGGGACGAACTAATCTATGCATTGTATCTGGGTCAGAAAGGCTTTGTCGTTTAGTTCCTCCACCTGCGGGTAGAACCGGAAAGAAGGTTGTAATTCATCTCGTGGGGATGACTCTCGGAGGGGGATGAAGAATCTGGTCCCGGAGCAACAAAGACTCACGGATGTAGAGGGCAAGACACTGCTGGTCAATATATCTGAAGAAGACCGGGAGAGTCTGAATCCCTCTGAAGAGGCAGTGAAATCGTCCTCTGATCTCATAGTATATGGGGCAGCGGAAGATGAAATGAGTCTCGGTCTCCACCTCTTGAAGGCTACAGAGCCTACAAAGTCTGTCATCCCGATCAATGTGGTGATCAGTCTCGCACCGAAGTCTGTGGGAGCCGACTCAAAACTGACCCAGAGGTATACGGAGAGAATGCACCCAGTGGACGAGAGGTGTACTGAGGGCGGATGATGAGTCCATCTCTGATCTCAAGAAAGTGCTCTGCATAAAAGGACATCTTAGGGCGCAAACCCCCAGGAGGGTTCACCCAAGTAGTCTGAATGAAGCTCTTGTAGATATCTTCTCGGATGGACCTGTTCAACACTTGCTTGGTGGGCAAGAGATGACTAGGAGCATTCAGGGAATACTGGAAAGGGGGGAGACGATCAATCTGGATACCAACTGAATCCAACAAGGCAGAAGTCTCGGAAAACCAACAACGGCCCACAGCCTGGGCAATACTCACAGAGGAACAATAAGCGAGATACGAACCTGTCCTGCCCATCGGAGAGATCACCAAACCTCCTGATACGGTGAAGAAAGGTTGATATGTCAAATATAGTCTCCAGACGGAAAGGTCGGGCTTCGAACTCTGCCAAAATAATATGTTGGGGGACCGTCTGCTTGCATCTGATGAAGCGGCGAAGGAGGAGAGTTTGAATCCTCTCAGCAGAAGCCCAATCTGTGTCTAAAAGGGAGGGCCCCCAGACAACAGACCCATAGAGAATAGTGGGCGAATGAGGGAGTTCATAAGAAACATCTTGGAGGAGATGTCCTGGAAGTGGTGCCGAAAGCACTGTCTCTCGAGAATGGCAAGAGACCCATACCCTTTATTCACCCTCGGCTAAAGAGCATGCCTCATACTGAATCTAGGCCCTAAGAACTGGACTCCCAGGTAGGTGTATGTATTAGTAATTTCAACCTCTTGCCCTTGAAGAAGAAATGGAGGTGTGATGTCTCAACCCGTTGAAGACCATGACCTTGGTCTTACCCAGATTGACCGTCAAATGTTGAAGATCACAGAATAAAGCAAGTGCATCAAGTTGTCTCTGAAGCCCCTCAGGAGAAGAGGCGAGTAAAACAATATCGTCGGCAAATAGGAGAATAGAAATCAAGACGTGGTGAAGAAGGCAACCATCCCCTTCCTGAATGTGATCCCGAAGAAAAGATTCCAACTCATCAATATAAATGCCAAAGAGGGTAGGAGACAGGGGGCACCCCTGTTTAACCCCAATGGTGCTCTTGATGAAATCAAACAATTCTGTGTGCAGTACGAAGACGACCAAGGATGGACTCATAGAGGCACATGATGGCGATAATAAGAATCTCATAAATACCAATGTCTCGAGCCACTGGAAGAGGGCCATGTGAGGTACGAAGTCAAAAGCTTTTCGAAAGTCTACAAAACAACAATAAACTTTCGAAGAGCGGTGTGACTCCTCCTCATAATAGCCCGAAGGTGAAGATGTGGTAGATGGTGGTAACTAGGAAAACCAGCCTGACCTTTGGCTCTAAGCTGCTTCTGCTCCAAAATCTCGGACAACAACCTTTGTGGAGAACTGTAGCATAGAGTTTGGAGAAAGAATGGCCCACCATGATAGTCCTGTAGTTGTTTGGATCGAAATGGACCCAGCTTTGTGAATCGGATGAATGATATGATGAGACCAAGTAGGAGGGAAGCCCATGCTAACCACCTGATTGAAAAGATCTGTCAAATAGTTACCAAAGACCTCAAAACCCTGCTTGAAGAACTCAGCCTGGAAACCTTCCACATCCACTGCCTTGCTACAATTCAAAATCCTTATTGCCTCTTTGATATTGCGGTGAGTGAAGGGATTACCAGGCGGCGGGATGCCAATCTGGGTAAGTTGTTGCCCCGGAACATCGTAAAGGGTAGAGGTGTGGGAAAAAATGGAGATAGGATCGATCGCCGTGGAGGAGGGGAGTGGCGGGGAAAGACAATACGCCAAAAGGATCGAGGGTTAGTCCTAAGGGAGGTGGAAAGCATATATCTGCGGTGGGAAATGAAGGATCGCTTCTTACGGCGGAGAAGGCACCGGTAGGCAACCTTAAGAGTGGGGAAGGAGGGGAGGGCATGGGTAAAAGCCTGAGCGAGGCGTCGGTGAAGGGATTTGCACTCTACATCATACCATTGGTTCATGGGGCAAGATTTAGTAATACTAGTCGCCGAGGATGGGTGATGGATCTCGGGCAGCCTCCCACATGGCAGAGGAAAGGCATGTGTACTTGGCCTCCGCACTAGGCAGAGTTAGAGAAGTGGGGCTCAGAGGGGAGAAGGTCGCGGATGTGGGATGAGTAAGATCCGTAGTCCCCTTTATCAAACTGAAAGGAGATGCGAGGGGGTAGTGGGGAGGGGGAGGAGGGGTGGTGGTGGTAGGAGGACTGGCGACCAAAGAGAAAGATAGGACTGCATGGTCGGCAAGGGGAATGGGGGAAATAGAAAAGGAGTAGAAGAGGGGTGAGATATCTGGGTTGGCGAGGACATAGTCCACCACGCTAGTGCCCCGCCATGGGGACGACATGTGAAGAAACGTGAATCCGGGAAGCGCTCGATCCGTTAAAGATCACCATCGCCTGTGACTCCCAAGTTGGAGGAGGAACCGTCCATAAGCTGTGAAAGGGCCATCTGTATCCTCAGAAATCCTATGCAGACCAACTAACACAGGTCAATCCTTTGTGTGCAAAGTGTATCCTCTGATCTGTCATGGAGGGGGACTGTAAGTGTCTGGTACGGGCATTAAAATCACCTAAAATGATAACCTCCCCTGCGACAGTATTGACTAATATTGTCGTATAAGTCAAAGAAAGGATCACCATCTGGGCCATTGTGGATGGCATAAGGGGAAGCAAATGGGAGGAAAGTAACAAACTGCTATATAGAAATCCCTAGAGAATCGAGCGGCCCCACTAATACGAATCCACATGTACAGCAGACTCATCAAAACCAACGACCATCGAGATCCTGTTCTGGAGGGAGTCTCTATAAAGACAGGAAACCCCACCAGAGCCTCTAACACCACCCGAACCCCGAGTCTCCTGTCTGCAAGATGATAACCAAAGAAATCCAATAATACCTAGGAGAGGACAAACCGGGCTCTCGTGTGTCTCTATGATGAAGAGAATGTCGGCAGCCCCGAGAGCATCTAACATAAGGCCAGGGAAGACCAAAGGGAACCATTCCCATTCCAACAACTGATAGATAAGCCTTTGGCCTGACTCCTCTCCCACTTGGCCCATCATTGGGGAGCCCCTTGGCAGGGCTCCCAACCAAGAGGAGGAGAGTCTCTAATAACAGCCCGGAGATTCCTAATAACCGCCCATTTACCTGCTTTCCTCACTCCATAACTTGCTCCCTAGAGTGTTTGAGCTCCCCAACTTGTGTTCTAGTGATATCTTCATCGAGGAAGACCTTGTCTTGGCGTGAAAACAGAACCCTCTTAGCCCCGAGCTCACGGCCTGTCAAATGTTGTCCTGAAACGGATGAAAAGCGTGGAATCATAGCCAACCCAAGCTCTTTCTAATGTAATGTCAGAAATCCCCAAAGTATCAATGATAAAGGAGTTACCAACCGTTAGTGGGTCATGTGTTGGCGTGGGGGTGGAGACCCCTCACCTTGAGGTTTAATTCCCTATCACGCCTAGTACGCTCCTCGATTAACTTGGCATGCATAACGGCCTCAACCGCAGCCAAAGGAGGGGGAACGTTGCCTTTCCCACTAACAACCTTGGTCCATGATTTTGTTTCCAGTTTTAAGGAAGCTTGGTTATTTCTAATTTCCTCCTGTTGAGACCGGAGGTCAACAATTTCTGTGTGTAGGGCATCATTAGGGGAGCTAGTATTATCCGTGTTGTTGGATAATTTTTCTCTCAAGATGGCATTCTCAGACTCAACATCCGCGACCCTGCCAATAAGTGTACAGACCTCAGTTTGGAGTTGTTGATTGGCATTTTCAACTTTCTGGATTCGGTTGAGAAGTTCCAATAAAATGTTTGTTGTACTTGCCAGAGGTGTTACCCAGGGGATTCCCGATCATGTCGCTGCCAGTAGGAGTTTCCGGGGCCATGATTGAAGCTGAACCGCTAGGGTAAACCACCTGAAGAGGGGAGAGGCTGAGAGGCGAACCAGAGAGCATACCACAACGATTTTGTGGGCCCCGACAGTGAGTCAAGATCTGTGCATGCACGAGCACAAATATGCAGGCAGTCACGAGTATGCAGAAACTATGACTAGTGGTCCACGAAGATGTTGGGAAAACCAGAAATCGTGACCACAAGAATCGCGAAAAAGGAGTACGAGCCACGAAATTGCAGAGAGGGCACAAACATGTAGAAAACCACGAGCCAACTGTGGAGGACGATCCCCAACACCTATGAAAACGAGCCACGAAACAGGACCGAGGTTTCACGACTGATAAAAGTCCCTCGTGTCTATGCCCAGCGTGCCCTAGCACTGCAAAAGCGAGCCACGAAACTGCAAAAGCGAGCCACGAAACTGCAAAAATGAGACACAAACTTCAAAAGCGAGCCACGAAACTGCAAAAATGAGCCACTTCAAGAAACTGCAAAAAAGAGCGAGCCACGAACTTCAAGAACGAGGCCAGAAACTGCAGACTGCAGCATGCAAAAGTGAATCTCTCGAAGAACAAAGCTAGAGTTTTCGACATGCCGATTCCAATGCACAACTAGAGTGATATCCTAAAATGTATATTTCAGAATACTCTAGAGTGTCTAGAAGATTGCTTCAGTGATTTTAGAGATGGCTGAGAGTGGCATTCAACTAATGAGGGGTCATTAATTAAAAAATAAAGAGAGGAAATTAATTAATTAATAATGGTTAATAAGCGAAGGGGATTTCAATTAGCCAAATGACGTTAATTGGCATCCGAGAGGAGAATAATAATTAATTAACAAAAGGTCATTAACTAATGGTCAAAGACAAGAATTAGTGCGATTTGTGCAATTTATGGTTAAAATAGCACAGCAGATTTGAGGTGTCTACACAAGATGATTTCAGAAAACGTTTTCCCACAAAAATTGCAGACTACAATCCCTGAAACTTTTCCAGGTACAACATTCTTCCAAGCAGCAGTACAGGAATTAGCAGAAATGCTTCCTACTAGTAATTTTGAGTTTGGTGTTGAACCTGATGCTAATCCAGATGCCATTGTATGCTTAGTTCTAATCCGCAGCACCATGCAAATTTTAAAACCATAACTATAATTTTAAAACAACATTATAAAACTGTTTAAATATAAAAAAACATCAAAACCCAATGTAACCCTAATTGCAAATTTGTAATTGTAAACCCTACAAACAAGAAAAAATTTCCAAAAAAAATAAAATGGCATTTAAAACAATAAACTCTAAAAAATTGTTCATTAACAATGATAAACAAGCATAAATAACAATTAGTATCCTGCAGAGTCAAATGGAATGCATTCAAACTTGCAACTCATATTTGGATATAACATTTATACAATATTGAAAGAAGTTACATTCTTGAAAAGAAGGGGGAAAAAGAACGTACCTCCAAATGAAATTCTTCAAATTTGGTCTTTGAATTCGCTATAAGATCTCTTATAATCATGCAAAGGATGCTCAATAGTTGTGTGATTATAAATGACGAGTCTAAAACATTAAAAAGACAAAAAACAATGTTTGTTCAACATAAAAACTATGTCTTAGCAGTGTTTCATGTCTGGCGAGTACACAAGGAAAACTCACCGAGTTTTGGCAGCAAGTTTTCTTGGAAAACTTGTTGAGTCTTTTCTGACAAGTTTTTGGGGCAAATATTCACCCAAAAGGAAAAGTGGCAAGTACTCGCCATGTATGTATACTATAGTTACACCACTTGGGATTCCATGTGTGCCTCTTAATCTTTTGATCGTTCTGAATGTGCATTGCCAAGTGTAAACAAAATCTGTCATATGTGTACATGTAATGTGCACTATGGAATTGCCACTTGTCATCGCATTGCTTGGCGCGCAGTGTCCACATGGCCAATGTGTTGTGTTAGAATCGAGACCATACAAAAGTTGTGTGCATCATGGCAACACACAGGGCAATGTCTATCGTGCACAATCGCGAAGGTGCATGTATGCGAGTTGGAGTCTCTAGATCTAAGCAACATGATTCCTTGCACAAGTCACAAAGGGTTATGCCCAAGAGCTTGGCAAGCGTGAAGCCAATCTTCAAAGGTGAGCCGCATGGTTCCTTTCATTGTGAAGGGTGCACGACATGCAAAGGGTTGCATGCAGGAGCTTGACATGCAGAGGTCTTCGAAGCTGAGCGGCACGATTCCCTCCACTACACGGAATGCAAAGGCTATGCAAAATCTTGAAGCGCAGGCTTGCGCAAAGATGCACAAGTTGAAGAGGTGCACAACTTGAGATGGCACAACTAGGAAAATGAGGGATAGATGACAAAACCTGCGGTTTAACCAAGTATGCATTAAATGCAGTTAGGTATCCTCAATCTACACAAAGCACCAGTTTCACCGGAAAGAAAACTAAAACTCAACTAACAACCAAAAACAAGAAATTGCAATTATTGAGCCTATCCAAGATGTTTTGGAATGTGAAGAGGCTCTTCAAGTTGTCAAAGGATGTCTGGAAAGATCCGAGAGGATCAGAGAGAGAAGTTTCAGTTGGAAGCAAACACAGAAGCAGGAAAAGATTTCAGTTAGGGGAGTGTCTGGTCCAAGAACATGTCAGGTGATTTCTAGTCCAATTGTGGGACTATTGTACTATGTTTTTATTTTCTTGTATGTTTCTTTCAATAAGCAATAGAAGCACATGTACACACTGTGGAATCTCTATAGTTACAGTCATAAAGCAGTAAGGTCTAAAGTTTTGGGTTAAAAATGTTTGAGACAGTAGTGGCAATGATCCGCACTACAATAACAAGGATCGGGATGTTGGTGCGAAGGACAGCCTTTCGCTATGCGAACAAATGTCTACGGATTATAGAATGCACAAGGAGAGCTGAATTTAATAGGAAACCAAACACATTTGAATGGGGAAGTATTTTGTAAAAGGGTTCAACTTCCATTCAATGGAAAGAATAGCAAAATGTGCAATTGTGTACAAAGTTCAGTAAGGGGGAAGACACTTCCTAACTGATTTTCCTAGACTGAAACAAGATAAAAATGCGTATGCTACTCAAGGCATGCAAGTATTCATTATTATTTGGTCTTTGGGCATTTGTCACCCTTTGGGCCTAACAGTTTAGATATATATGCAATCATTACAAGGTGGTTACAACAAACAATAGTTACAAAGGGAATTGTTACAACAGTTCATTTTCTGGCCGAGTGACAATTGAGCTTCTTACAAGTGCAACAGTTGAACTTCCCTTGTGCAGTATGCTAATACTCACTTAAAGAGTAACACATGGTTGTAGGGAGCTGACATGTGGCCACAGAGTTTTGGAAGTCTTGTGAAGCTGCAATGTGTTGCGAGGTTGTGAGGTACTACATGGTCCTATGAAAAACTACGATTATTGTGAGATGTTATGCAATGTGCTTGGGACTACGAGGTGCAATGTGAAAAGGTACCTTGAGGTTGTTGCATGCAAGTAGCATAATGAAGGATCTACTCATGTCACAATGGAGCTGCAAAGTATGTTGTGAGGTGATGCACCAGTGTCGTGAGTCCATGTGTATGGCGTGAGACGCAATGAGATTGTGGAGCAGAAAGTCCCAAGAAAGAGTGTGTAGTCTTGTGCATGGATCATTCATCCTTTATTGAAGAGCAACGGTCCCCATTGCATATTTGGTTAGTTA
The DNA here is from genome assembly GCA_018340775.1 of Taxus wallichiana var. yunnanensis. Taxonomy (NCBI): domain Eukaryota; kingdom Viridiplantae; phylum Streptophyta; class Pinopsida; order Cupressales; family Taxaceae; genus Taxus; species Taxus wallichiana. The sequence goes on along the minus strand of CM031236.1, from coordinate 132,596,637 downwards.
GAAATTACAATACATGTACCTGAAGTTATTGCAAGTGGTACCACTTACCTCGATCAGTGTATGCCTTGGCGGGTGCAATTTGTTGTGACTTCAATCATTTGCTCCTTTGTTGTTGTACATGAATGTTCGGGATCCAAATTAGAAGGGTGTCGAATTGTGTTATCTCAAGCAAAGGTGGGAGGTATGGCTTAAGGAGGTTAATGTTGTATACTCAATGAAGACCCAAGTACGGTGACAAATCAAGAACAAAAGCGGTATGCCAGCTGCATGCAGTATGGTGTGAGGACCATAGCACAGAGGCTTGATCTTCTGATGTGGACCCTTGAAGCACTCCTTCTGAATATACAACCATACTTAATCACCTACCTTGAACTTGTGAGGTATGTCATACGCATCATGGCACTCTTTGATCTTTTGTTATTCACTCAACAATACCTACAGGACTTGGAGAACAAACTTGATGAGTTGCAGAAATGTTTGTGCCTTGTCCACTACTCCTTGCTTTAAACGCAACTCTGCACTCGATCTTGCACAGTATGATATGTCTAGGGATGTCGTTAGTTAAAACCCATGACATGTCTAGAATCAACTATGCCCCATAGAGTTGTGAAAAGCTTTATTGGAGGCACGTCAGATGTATAGCAAATTATCATCTCAATTACATGGATGCACACTATTATACATGTAGCCTAAGTCACAAGCTCATGTTCGGCAAGGATAAATTTCGCAAAAAGTTTGCCAACAAATAATTTGGAAAAAAATCTCAATTAAATTTAAATTATATAAATCTAACTGTTTTCCTATTTTTATTTTTAGTGTTCTTTTTTACTAATTTATTAATAAGTAATATGCTAGTATTAAATTACTAAATACTAGCTAATAAATTGATAACATTAAATTAATAATATACGAAATGTCCCCATTCCTACACCTGAGGCCTAGAGGCTTATTTCAGTCTCAGCCTTGGTCATACCTGAGGGGCTAGAGACGTTGAAGGCTATTGGGTATGGATTTCTGGTTACCACCTTCACTTTATGTTATATTTTGTCGTTGACTTTAGTGTTGGGCGACTAGGTGGTAACATTTGTTCTATTTCTTTGTTGGGGTGACTTAAGTGTACTTTTTTGGCATGTGCACAATAAAGTAACTTAAGTTATATTATTTCACATGAGAAAATACCCAAAGGGGGCGATTAGGGTTTGTTGGAGGAAAAAGTTATATATTTTCCCCTTGTGGTCATTTGGGCATTCATTCAAACATTCGACTTTTGGAGCTATTGCTATTTGCAACCATTTTGCTTGTGGAGGTCAAATTCTACAGAACCCTAGCTTCGGTGGTGAGAGATCCATCCCTAGCTGGTAGAGCATTCTTCGGTGAGGGTTTCCAGCCCATATCCCTAGCTTGTTATTTGCACCATTCAGATTTGGATTCAGACTTGCAGACATAGAGCAGAGATCAGAGATATATTGGTCGTTTTGATCAAAGGTTCAAGTATAGAGGAGAGGACAGCCAACCATCATCTGGGTATCCGTTTATTTTCAGTTTGGGGCAGTTGTGTGACTCCCACAAGTGGGGCGACTTACCTAGGGTTTTCAGGCAGCGTTTTGGAGGGGTTTTAGTGGCTCTTTTCCAGAGATTTCGAACTGGAGATTGTTATCATCATGAGGATGCCCTAGAATTCATTTCCATCATTCTTCCATTGTTATTCTGGAAATTACAGTCAGCTGTATTTTTCTCTCATTTTCTGCCCTAAAATAAATTAAATAAAATCAGATCTTTGCAATAAAAATTATTTCTCTATTGTGCATTGTTCTCCATATTTTTCCACTTCCTTTGAAACTTTTGGGTATTGTTGGAAGTGAATATTTATGAAGATAAAAAAATTCTTTATTTCTGTACCTTGCTGTCCTGAAAAATCAGAATTACAGTTTGTTGGATTTTTATAAATTTGTGAGTTTTAAGTGATATCCTAAAAGGGATATTTCATATACTAATTCTAAATAATACCTAAACTCTAACTAATATTTAGTAATAAATTACTAATCATACTATCGAATAAATTACTAATACTCAATAAATAATATACTAATTCTAAATACTAACTAAACTCTCACTAAATATTAACTAAATAAATACTTATTAAATTAATATTTTAATGCCTAAATACAAACTAAACTGCAAAATGCTACCAACTAAATACGCATTCTAAATACTAAATAGTTTATAAGTAAAAATAAAACTTAACCTAATGTTTATAAACTCTAAAAGCCTCATAACGGGTCACACTAAATACCCACAAGCAGCAACGGATTTTCTCTGCAATGGACAAGTTTCATTGTTACAGGTTTCAATGCACGTCAAAAGTGCAAGTCGAGATAGTTCGAGATGGGGCACGCTAAAAACATGGATTAAACATAAGTTGAAGGAATTGAACGAAACAATAAACTGCCTTTGAAAGGATTAAACAGAAACAACAATCTACAGGATATAAACGACACTTGAAGGTATTAAATGAAAACAATTTGCGGGATATAAACAACAATTGAAGGGATTACACATAAACAACATAGCGGGATATCCAATGAGTTTTTAAACTTTTAGTCACCAACAACAAATGATTTTCAGGGTTTTTGAACAAAATTGATTATTTTTCAATCCATACGAATATGAAGGCATATTTTACAATTCTTATGTGTTCAAATAATAATTCCCGAATTCCAATTTTTCTTTGGAATTCAACAAATTCTATGACTTAGTGCGCAGCAAATGAGCAAGTGTGTTGTCAACTTTTGTTTATCCATTTGTATATGGATGATGTCGATGATCAGTCCAGTTCTGTATCCATCATTTCCCACAATGCTTTCCATAAATGACTTACAAAGCACAGGACACAGTCAAACACAATGAATGTTGGTAGTCTAAAGTAAACACAAACATGACTGAAAAAATAGTGTGTGGTTTCTTGAGTGTTGATGCCCTTCTCATAGAAACCATGATGGCCAACTTCAAATACCCATCCACTACAATGAACACAGACATTTTGGTGCTTCATCATATGTAGTCCAGATATGATATACAAGCATATAGATTCCCATGGCCTGGATGGAACCAACAAAGCTATGTAAAGTCCTAGCTCCTGGTTCATGGGCTTGGTGATGCAACAAGGAATCCAAGATTTGTTGTGGTGCTCAATGTTTGTGCACCTGTGAGGCCACTTGATGTGCTGTTGAAGTACTGGCAGAATCTTGATAACACATAAGTGTCTTGTCTTGTACTAGTGTGCCTCTCAAATGAGTCTTTGGAGATGTGTGCCATCAAGAACTCAAAGATGTCCAAGCCTGTAAAGGCACTTCTCAAATATGTGGGATTCACAAACATGTTTACCTTGCACGAGAATGGTGTAGGCTTCTGTGAAATCCTTGCCTGTTGAGTAGAGAGATACCCAATCAAGGAAGTTGTAACCACGTGTGACAACACTTTGACAAGCGACAGCCCTTGTATTGGTGGGTGGTTGAGGTAATTTGTTGCCTTATTGCATATTCTTGTCTTGTGAATGATCACTAGATGGAACTACTCCAAGTAGGGCATCCACTTCATGTAGCGTGCATTTGCCAACTTGCTCTACATATGCAAGAACTAAAGTGGCTTATGATCAGAATGGATGATTGTCTCATTACCCAAGATGTAGTGTCGTATACGATGGCATGGAACTATTTTTATCTATGTTCCACCAAGTTTCTGGGACAGGGACAATAGGGGACGGGGGACCCATTTCCAGGACGGAGTTTTTTCGAGGCTATGTTTTAGGGGACAGCAGGGGACGGCTATTAAAAATAGGGAATTTTTTTAAATATAGGATTTTTCAAATATTCATATGATAACATTCATAAGGCAATCATCATATATGTTATAGAACCTTATTACATAACATTAGAGTTGAATCGAGATTTAACATAATATTCAATGTGAATATATATAATAATTACACATTCCTTTATGAAGGAGAGAGTTTGAGACAGCAGTTTACATAATTACATGCACAAAACACAAAGGTCTACAAAATTTGCCCTGAATGATTGCATATCCATAACCCATTCAAATTCATTGTTGCATAAAACATTGTAATATAGATATAGAAGCAATGCATAACAATAATATCATATATCATGCCATTTTTTAACCCACAAAAAATGGGGCATATAACCACTACATGTTGAATAGAACAGTCTCAATTTGTAAAGAACAGCACCATCCATTCAACCTCCCCTTTGCATGATGGGCATGTCTATTCAATAAATCTCGCTTAAGTTGGACCTTCAACTTCTTTCCATTCAATTGGAATCCATTCATCACATTGATGGCAGATTGTGCAGCTTTAGGGGAGTCATAACTCAGGAAACTTGAAAAAAATTGAGATTTTTTAAATGTATTTTGTGTTGAGACATAGGGGACTTCTAGCCGTCCCGATATGGCTAGGGGACTTTAGATGTCCCCTAGATGTACTAGGGACGGCTAGCCGTCCCCTTCCAAAAATCAATTGTCCCCCAGAAATGTTTCCCAAAAAAATAAAATTTGGGGACATTTCCTACCCGTCCTCGTGTCCCCGAAATGTCCGCTATAGGGGACGCCCCCAAAAACACAAGGGATGCATCCCCGTGGAACATAGTTTTTTATAGGTGGAGCAGCATTGAACCATGTCGTTGAATGTCTCTTAGTGATACATGATTGGATGTCTATGACATGAGAGTACTACACCGAATGCATAGTCAAATCAAATGCATCAATCTAGATCTCAAAGGGTTGGACAATGCTGGGTATTGCCAAATCAGGTGTTGCGCATATGCACTACTTGAGCTCCTCCAAGGCACATTGCAGCACAAAAGTCCAAAGGAAGGTTTCTTTGATATGAATGATATGGCTGAGATGCCATGATATGTGCAAGAACCCAAGGACGAAATCTTGGTAGGAGTTGTGAAATCAAGATAGCTCCTAAAGTCGTGAGATCGCACATGGTTAGCCAATCTTAGATTACCTTGATATTCATTAGATCTACATGGATGCGTGGATGATCAATGGTGTAGCCTAAGTACTGAATTTGCACTGTATTGGATATACACTTGGCTATGTTGGCTTCCAACTTGTGTTTGTACAATGTGTCTCGAATGCACAAGACATACTCCTCCCAAGTCTTGATGTAGATGAGAATATCATTCAAGTAGACAAGGACAAAGGAAATGGTGATGGGACAAAGTACATCGTTCATCAGGCACATGAATTTTGTTGGTGCATTGATCAAACCGAAAGGCATAATCAACCCCTTGTACAATCCTTCCTTGGTCTTGAAGTTATCTTCCAGATATTGTCAAGATGGACTAGTTCTTGATGGTAACTTGAGGTCAAGTCAATCTTGGTGAAGTATTGTGCACCTCAAAAGCTAGTCCAACAGAGTCATCAATGCATGATAATGGGTATCGATTCTTCACCATTATCTTTTTGAGCGCATGATAGTCCATGCACAAATGCCAATTGTTGTTTTTTGGGTGCAAGGACTATTGAGCTGCCACAAGGAGAAGAGAAAGGTTTGATCTTTCCTTGATCACGAAGCTCTTGAATTTGGCATTGGAGTTCAACATTCTCCCAAATGGACCTGTGATACAATGGACTGTTTGGAGAGGGGACCCAAAACCAAATCAATTTGGTGTCTTACGATGCAATGTGTTGAGAAGCCTCTTAGTTCTGCAAGACATCTTTGTATTGTTGCAATAACTTGTCAAGCTACTACGCCTACGACAATGTTTGTGTGATGCTACATGATGTTAATGCTTTCTTACTCTCACACATAGGTACTTTTGGATGGATCATGAGCAGCATGAACTTTTGTGTGTGCAAGTTGAGCTTGTAACATTGTTTGGCGAGAGACCAAAGTGACTTAGGTCATTGGAGGTGACTCCATGAGATTGATGAAGTAATCTTTCACATGGACACTCCACCATTTTGGACTTCCGCAATATGTAGCATCTCAGCCATACATATATGTCCTTCTAAGCAAAATTTCACAAGCCTATAGTGGCGCGATATTACAACTAAATATGTCCTCCATGGGCTTGAATTTGTACGGAAAAGTGTATTGTTGTGGGCCCTATATACCTTTCCCTGGTGGAGTCATCCCAGAGAGTATGGACAAGATTATAATTCGAGCTAAGACCTAGAGCACATGCATCTTGTGTAATGATTTACTTATTGCTTCAACGTCAATGATGACATGGTGAGGTTGACCCCAAACTTGGTGTGAAATAGATGCATGCGCTCCTCCAAAGAGTTTGTGGCACACCTACATCAGTGTCATCCACTTCCACTTGCAAGACCTGTGCAAACATTGTTCGGCACGAATTTCCAAATTGTTGTGTGAGTTGCCCGTTTGAGATGGACGAAAGCCCTATCTCGTATTTTGAGGAGATGGATGACAGACGAATTCCCCTATCAAAGAACACTTAAAATGGGATGGACAAGAATGTTAGTGTTGCCACTCATCACCTTTGGTTTTTCTCGGTGTTGTGATTGTCGATCCCGAAGGTGGAAAAGCCATATGTCGTTGCACGCCTACTTAGTTTTCTCTCCCTTGTGTGACATCATTTGCTTCTACCCGAGATGGTGAGATGGTGCATTTTGCACGGTTGGCTCTTGCACATGACATTGGATGAAGAGGAGAAATGCTGCATTTTTTCCTTGGCTAGGATCTTGGCAATGTTTCGTTAAGCTTACCCCAATGTCTTGAAAGTCAAGAGCTCCATCTTCGCACAAATATAAGGTGCAAGTCTATTGATGTACTTCACCACCTTATGTTGATACGTCGAGTTCTCGTGCGAGACAAGCAATGTAGTCATTGAACTTGGTGTACTCTTAAACCAACTACTTATAATCGTGCAGGTTATTGTTGGAACTTTATATACTCATCCTCATAGTGTTCGAGTAAACTCCTCTTACATAGCACTTACACAATAACTCCAAGTCTCAATGGCCTTAAAGTCTTCCTCACATTGCGTGTTGCAGGATTCTCCACAATGGGGCATTGAATGGACCTTTGTGTTGCAAAGGTGATCTTTCGTCGTCATAGTAGTGGTTGACGGAGATTTAAGTATCAAATTGTCAAATCCATTTATCAATGTTGGGGCATCAATATTTCCTTCAACATAGCAAAGTCAAGATGGACTTCAACATTGAAAGAGCATTGTTGCTGAAACTGCTAATGCACAAGATGTGCGAAGGAGATGGTGTTGGACCAAGGAGCATTACGATTTCACAGAATTGGCCAACGATTTCGGTGTGTTGTTCGTCAAGAGTGTCTCAAATGAGCTTCTAGACTTCTAGGGATGCCTCAAAGAAATTCTTCTAGGCATGAACCATCTTACTCTTGTTATGACATCTTCCGGATATTCTGAAAAAGATATGAGTAGTTGTCCTGCTTTCTGATGTAGCGTGTGTGTGTATAGAGGCATATGAGAGCTCTTGCTCTGATACCAATGATCCACACTAGAGGGCCCAGGATGTCGGTGCGGAGAACAACCTTGCCATTGGAGACAAACTATGAGTTATAGAATGCAAAGGGGGAGCTAAATGCAATAGTAAATTAAACACATTTGAACACAGAATTTTTGCAGAAAATGCACTTATACTCAATGGAAAGAATAGGGAAAAGTACAATGGTGTACAATGTTCAGTAAGGCTAGGAATGAAGATTCCTGTGATCAGAAAGGGGAAGACACTTCCTAACTGATTGGCCTAGACAGGAATGAGATACAGATGCGTATGATACATACAAGAAACTTGGGGCATGCCAGTATTAACTACTACCCAGTCTCTGGTCATTCTTTCACCCTTTGGGATGAGCAATTTACCTATTGATATATTATATATATATATATATATATATATATATAGATATATATATATACATTCATTACAAGAAGGTGCTTACAACAGACAATGATTACAAAGAGAAGGGATACAACTGTTTCATCTTTTGGCCAAGTGACAGTTGAGCTTCTTGCAGGTGTGGCAATTGAACATCCCACACAAATTATGCTGACATTGCTTGCACATGGAGAGAACCATTTGGTGTGTCATGTGGCAGCAGAGAGCAGACATGTGGACGCAAAGTTCTGGAGGTCATGCGCATCTGCAAAGTGTTGTAAGGCAGCAAGGTGACGCACAGTACCATGCAAAACCACGAGTCCTTCAAGGTGTGCATCATACTGTGAGTTGCAGAGCACAAAGCTACAGCAAGTCTGTGCACAGACCAGTGAATTCCAATGGAGTTGTGAGGTATGTTGTGACAGTGCTGCAAAATATTGAAGAGTCCATATATTGTGCCAGTGCTGCAAAATATTGTGAGTCCATGTGCATGGCGCGAAACACCACAAGGGTTAGGATCATAAAGTCCCAAGAAAGAGTGTACAGGCTTGTGCAGCTGCAAGTCTACACACGGATCCGTTTCACTGTGTTCATTTGTGTGACTGAGTCTAGGCTGCGGGGAAAGGCTGTCATTCACTTGGGCCCCTCTTACAAAACCCACATAAAGAACTCATACAAGAGAAAAACGTCCTAAAAGTGAAGGGTCAAACATGCCAGAGTTAGACATAAACTAAGAGGAGAAAATGTTTAGCCATGCAAGCTGAACATATACATACACTATACTGTTTTCTATTGAGAGGTTGATACTAACAATCTTTTCTTCGAACTTTATAGAACTAGAGGAATAAAAGATACTCCGATATAGTATATCCGGACATGGTGGAAATGCGACTGCAGTTAGTTATATTCAGACATTATGATTGGAAATATAAGAGCTCTTCATTAATAGACAAATGGAATGATAGTGGTAAACAAATAGAAAAAATATATCACATGGTTTTAGTTTTAAAATGGCCTTTTGGTATATAAATACTACGTTGCCGAGGATACGGATATGAGTATCCGTTTGGATACGAGATACGATCTACGCAATTTTAAAAACTTGGATACGTCCGTATAAATTTATATATATATATATATATATATATAATGTACATCTATCATTTTTTAGTCCATAAAAAACTGAAATAGTAATACAAAACTTGAATCAATGTTCAAAACATTCAATATACTTAAGACTTTGCATTTTTATTGATCATGTGGCTGCCATACATATGATATACGAATATCATGTTAACATGAATACGAACAAAACTTGAAATTTGAAAAATATACTAGTAACTAGATCCATGTTCAAATTTTCAAAACAAACAATATACTTAAGATTTTACATTTCATTGTTCATGTGGCTGCCATACATATGATATAGGAATACAAACAAATCTAGAATATATCATCTAGATTTTCCTCAAAATCAAGTTCATGTGTGCCACTTGCGCTAGCTCCACTCTCATTAACTCCACTCTCCGCTCCTTGCGAACTCCCTTGAGCGTCATCTTCGCCATCAAATAATGAAAGTTGGGCAAGCGTGGCTACGGAGGCATCCAAGTCTGTGGTCTCTGGAATAAGATCCCAAAGTTTGTGAGGCCCTCTAGCATACTCCTCAGACTTGTGTGACAAGAGGCGCAAATTGGAGTGCACATATACCAAATCCTCAGCTTTTTTAGATGCCAACTTGTTTCTTTTAGCTGAGTGGATAAAGCTATAAGTACTCCAATTCCGCTCTGCGGAAGAATTACTAGCCACCTATTACAACAAAGTTAGAAAATTGAAATTCAAAGACAAGTTAGTATCCTAAGTTCTAACTTAATAAAATTTAAAATATTCGAAATGATTCTAAATTTTAAAATTTATAAATGTTATACCTGTGAAAGAACTTTTATAGCAATAGGACGTAAGTACTTGGCATCATGGCCATGTACACGCCACCATGTGGTTGGAGTCAAGCTACTCTTGTCGAAAAAGAGCCTCAATCGATCCCATGTTGCCTTCTAAACCAGTAAACATGCCCATTTCACTTCTGACCACACTGGCTATAGATGGATCAGGAAAAATTCTTCTGAATGCTGCCCTGGTTCCATTTCCAACTTCGGAGTCAGAAAATGGTGCTTGCCTGTTTGGTAGCCCAAGTACATCAGAGCTATAGTACTTTGGGGTCAGTGCATAAGCAAGGAGATGTAATGAGGTGGTCATTTTATTCCACCTCTTCATGACCACAGTCTTGACCTCACCGTAGAAGGTCTCTTCTGGATCTAGACCTTTTTTTGTATTATATCTCTGATACGCTCAAGCATGGAATCTATGCCATCATATATCTCTCCCAAGCATGCTTCATCAGTATCTACATATCGGATCATGGAGAGAATGGGTTCTGTAAAACTCAACAAGTACTCAACCTTGGCCCACCAATCCTCATCAAGGACCCATGATTTTACCCTTGTAGCTTTCTCTGTATTTGACTGCCTCCACACTGACCAAACACTGCTGATCACCATACTAGCTTAAAGCCTCTCTCACCTTCACAAGCCGTCTCAAAACAAGCGTGTGAGAGGCAAATCTAGTTTCTGCAACCTTCAACAACTCTAACCTTGAGAATTTCCTAAAAATGGCTTGTGACATATGATGGTTTGTGATAAACATTTGAATGTCATTTGCCTCAGAATAAATTTGCTCAATCCATGGGATTTTCCCAATCTTTTGGAGCATCAAGTTAAGGGAGTGGACAGCACAAGGGGTCCAAAAAATGTGCTCATATCTACCCTCTATGATCATTCCTGTTGCTTTACAATTTTTAGCGTTGTCCGTGATGACTTGGACAACATTATGGGGGCCCACCGACTCAATTGCCTCTATTAAAATGTTAGCAATAAATTGTGCATCCTTGACTTGCCCTTCACAGTCAATGGCTTTAAGGAACATTGCCCCTTTAGGGCATACTGCAACAACATTTATGAGGGGTCTATTTCTAGCATCTTTCCATCCATCTGAAATGATGGAAACCCTGTTTCCTTCCATGAGTCTCTGATTGGCTGCAAAGTCTTGTGAATGTGTTCCACTTCCTTTCCCAAGAGTGTGGTTCGAACTTTTTCGTAACCTGGGGATTTGTACCCTTGTGGAGCTTCATTGATACCCTTCACCATTTGATGCCAATATGGAGATCTCAATACATTAAAGGGCAGCCCACATGCATAAATGCATCGAGCAACAACCTCATCAACAACCTCCCTCTTTTCAATATTAAATGCTTTCTCCAATGCTCCTTTTGGCCTTTTTCGTGAGCTCTCTGGACTCTCTTCATCAAATGGTTGACTTTGAGTTTGAATGAAAGGATGAGAAGTAGGTCTAGGTGTGGGTGGTAGTGATGAAGGCCTTCTTTGCGAAGGAATTGTTCTAGTTCTATTTCTTTCAGCTTGTTTATCAGCCTCCTCTTGCTCTCTTAGGTACTCTGCCATTTTTTCATTTGATATTTTTGGGCACCTCTTTATCCCCACACCTCCAACACCAGTCAAATGGATTTTCACTCGACTATATGAGGATCTGTACTGAGCTTGGCAACCATGACATATCCAAACCCGACACCCACCACCAACAATGTTGTCTACCACTGTCACATGTCTCCAAAGAGGGGAATTAGGATCATGTCTCACAGGAACTGATGTGTTTTCAGCTTGGCCTTGCACTCCACCCGAAGCAGAACTTGATGCCATCCTAATCTGTTTTTGATCACCAAGATCACCATAACGGCGCGAGGTGAGAGCATACACAGAGTTAGGATGTTTAAAAAATTAAAAACATTTTGCCTTAACATAAATAAATTAGTTATGTCATCCTAATCTGTTTTTGATCACCAAGATCGCCATAAAGGCGCGAGGTGAGAGCATACACAGGTTTAGGATGTTTAAAAAATTAAAACACAATTTGCCTTAACATAAATAAATTACTAATTAGTTATGTCATCCTAATCTGTTTTTGATCACCAAGATCGCCATAAAGGCGCGAGGTGAGAGCATACACAAATTTAGGAAGCTAAAAAAATAAAAATTTAAAAACAAATACATTAACATTGAACAATGCATTTAAAATTAAAAAATGATTTTTTACCAATTAATAAATTAAATAACCATAAACTATGCCATCCTAATCTGTTTTTGATCACCAAGATCGCCATAAAGGCGCGAGGTGAGAGCATACACAGATTTAGGAAGCAAATACATTAACATTGAACAATGCATTTAAAATTAAAAAAATGATTTTTACCAATTAATAAATTAAATAACCCTAAACTATGCCATCCTAATCTGTTTTTGATCACCAAGATCGCCATAAAGGCGCGAGGTGAGAGCATACACAGATTTAGGATGTGTTTAAATTATAAACTTTAAAAAAATGCAACATAATAAATAAATAAATAACCGTAAAAAAATAAAACGAAAGGATGAATTAAAAATAAAAATAAAATTAAAATACGGTATACCTGTAGAGTGTAGTGTAGAATCGTAGATCCTGGTTGCCTCTAAAATTTTAAAACAATCTCTTCCTCTCAAGTCTCAACAATGGCTTCTTCTCCTTCTTCTCCTCCTTGCAATGATGGACTCCAAACAATAGAAGCAATCGCTGCCCCTCCTTCAAATCTTTGCCTCCTCTAAGCTCTTTGCAAAACCTCCTTCCAATCTTTGCCTCCACTAAGCTCTTCACAACTCTTCTTTGGCTCTTTGCTCATTCACTTGCAAAAAGACAATGAAATTGTTTGTGTGATTTCAAATGAGAGGGGTGGGTGCTTTTTATAACTTTTTGTGGGGGAGAGGGTGTATTATTTTATTCATTAGGGAGTAGAAAAGTCAAACATCAAAAAAAAAAAAATAGAACTAAAAAAACGTATATAATGTTGGATATGTACCTGATACGTACGGAGTACATCGATACGTCCACGGATACGCCTCTGTACATATCCCCGACGCACTCGTATCGATCAAGGGACGTATCCATATCGGATACGTATCCAAGGATTCGGGGTTTTGGAGTATCCGTGCAACGTAGAATAAATAGAATAAACTATCACATGGTATTAATTTTAAAATGGCCTCAATTGCAAAACATAAAATACATGTAACCGAGGATAACTTTCAAAAACGTGATAAACTGAAATAACAACAAAAATGAATATTGAAAATCATGACACACGCCAAAGCATAATGTAGGGGCATAAGATATAAGGGGATCCATTACAGAGAAGTGATTCTCTGTGCACTATTCTAGTCGAATTTCTTTCCATAGGGCATTAATACGGAGTTGAAAAAATGGAGAGAAAAGCATCTCAACCTATACAAGACTAAAACTGACATCATTACATAGCATCATGTCAACAAGTGCAAGTATGTACCAAATTGATGTTAATGTCTGTTAAGTGAAGTTTGAGGGATAAACATGGGCCAGACTAGCTTTAAGATCATTTCTCACACATAACAAAGCTACTTAAAATGGCTTCTTAAATAAAGTACGAAAAAATTTCAATATTTAAATTAGTATGTCAGTTACAGAAATTACAAAATGATTTCAATACCTTTTTCTACAACTCAGATCCAAAACCAACCTTGATTTTCCAATAAGTTGCACCAACTCCTAAGCCTCTTCATATCCACTTTACCATTATTAAATACATACTGCAAAACCAAAACCAAAAACTAAATTAGAAGAACATTTTCCAAAAAGATTACACACCCAGTGGAAGCCTTAAAAAATTCAAGTCCATTGTACTATCTTCAAATTTCAATGCATAGAGGTGCCTCTATTATTAGACTACTTTCATTTTATATGAGGTATGAAGGCGAAATCCTGGTACAAGGGCAGAAAACGTTTATGATCCTTGAACTTATCACCAGCATAAGCTAAAGTTTTCTACCTGTATAGATGAATTATGAAACTATGTGATTTTTGTTCATTTATTAGAATTTGTTACATGCTCGGTGTCAATCATGCCTACACTCTACTTAATTCACATGGTGATAGGTTTGGTACTATAAGTTTCTGGTATATTACTTTTGTGGAAAGAATAGTTCCTATGCATATGAGATATATTTGCAGAGGTTTCTAAGTGGAGTGAGAAAGGAGGAGAGCATTCAGAATACTCAGAAAAAGGGATTTACAAGGGATTTAAACGGAATATTATTGTGAAGTCATGAAGATTTGATTGATGTATTTTCTTTTCATTGTTATTAGACCTCCTGTCGTAGTTTCACATTATTTGTTTTATAGGTGAAAAATTAAAGTTCTTTATATTTCTGAAGTATTGTTTTGTCTTCCTTTCTCTAGGTCCAGTCTTTGAAGATGTTAGTGAAAATTTGACTGATTAACCTTTATCAATCAAGTGTCTACCCATAGCCATAAAACTTTAGAGCTACGTGACTTGATGTCACATTTTCTAGCTTACTCAAGAACCAACATGCCAAGATTCAAGTTCATATATTCTATTATATATATAAATAAGGGTTGCAACTCATTGTTAGGCGTGTGTTTTGGAATCCAGATATTGTACGTTTCCCCCTCAAAGTGGCATCACAATATAAAGATTCCAGCTCTCTTTAAGCATAAAATGCTGTTAACCCATGTGGAATAACCTATGCGTCTTTATTCAGCTGAATTTCTTAGAAATATAGATACTGATATCAGAGTAGTGATCTAGGAAAGTAGTGGGGTTTGAAGACGAGGATTGACAACAAGCATCTAACCATGAAAACTATGGTAGATGCCATATTCTTCTCATAAAGTCTATATTGTCTTTTCATTTTAGATGTCAATTTTCCCTTGTTTGTTTATATTTATGATTAGTTTCAGGGTGATAAGCACTGCAACAGTGAAACTCTTTTGGGCCAAATATATTCAAAACATTAGGGAATTTAACAAATCTAGCTGAGGGCCGCAAAGATACATTGTTGGAATCGTCTTGGCGAATGGATTACAAAATTATGGGTCCCTAGTCATACCCTAGTAGCAGCGCAACTATTCTTCCAAGCACGAACTTTTAGCCTTCGATGGGACCTAGATCATTGGTTGCATCTTAACAAACGCTAATTACAACAAGACACCAGCAACCCCCTAATAACCTCACCTTCAACAACTAAACCAAAACCTAAGACCTTGTGTTGCTCCCTAAACACTCAACTGAAAACCATGAACCCTCAACCAAAAACCCTAAACTAAACACATTAATCCATAATCCCAAAATCCTAAACCCATATTCCAAAACCCTGAAGTTTGATCCCAAAAGCTTAAACCCTAATTATAAAAAATTAAACCATAACCTCAAACCTATGAGAGGATTTTGATGGCAATGGAAGTCATAGGTAATTGGCATCATGATCATGTACATACCACCACGTGATTGGGGTCATGGTATACTTGTCACGTAGTGCCACAACTTTACCCATTCACTATTAGACATCCGCACAAAGACCCTCATCTCATAGCAGAACAGCACTAGCTACAAATGGATCAAGAAAAAGCCTTTAGAATGTTGCCCTAGTTACATTGCAACTTCTTGGTCATTATATGGTGATTGCCTATTAGGTAGCCCAAGTATTTCATTGCTATAATATTTGGGATTTTGGGCATAGGCAACAAGATGCAATGGGGTAGTCATTTTTATCCACCTCCTCATGATGACACTCTT
Organism: Taxus wallichiana var. yunnanensis; assembly: GCA_018340775.1. Taxonomy (NCBI): domain Eukaryota; kingdom Viridiplantae; phylum Streptophyta; class Pinopsida; order Cupressales; family Taxaceae; genus Taxus; species Taxus wallichiana. The sequence goes on along the minus strand of CM031236.1, from coordinate 132,581,000 downwards.
AACTTCATTATAGAAGTTTAATTCATGATCTTGCTCTTTCTTTTCTATGATGTCTCTAATTTTTAACAAGCATAGAGTCAATCCCATCATAGATTTCCCCTATGCGAGTGTGATCTTTGTTTGCATATGTAATCGTGGATAAAATAGGCTCAATAAAACTGCAAAAGTACACAACATTCGCCCACCAATCATCATCAAGTATCAATGATTTTATCTTGATGGCTCCTTTTGTGTTTCCTTGCCTCCACACAAACCAAACTTCATCAATCACCATACTGCTTAAGGCCTATTTTACTTTCACAAGTCATCTCGAGACGAGCATGTGAGAGGCAAATCTTGTTTCAACAACCTATTAAAATAAATTAAAACAAGTTAATAAAGTATAAAACTAAATTTAAAATAAATTCAATGGATAATTTCATTGAAAGTTAGAAGATAAAAATTAGAACCTAGTAAATTGTTCCTTTACCTTCAACAACTCCAACCTTGAGAACCTCCTCAAGATAGCCTGGGACATATGATGATTCGTGACAAATATTTGAATCTCATTTGCCTCCATATAAATCTCTTGTACCCATAGGATTTTGCCAATCTTCAAAATCAAATTCAAGGAGTGTATTGCATAAGGTGTCCAAAATATGTGCTCATATCTCCCATGTACAATTAACCTGTTGCTCTCTACAATTTTTGCATTGTCCTTGATGACTTGGACAATATTTTGGGGGCCCACCGACTCAATAATCTCAATCAAAATATTAGCAATAAATTGTGCATCTTTCACTTTGCCCTCACAATCAATGGCCTTTAAGAACATTGGCCTTTTAGGGCACACTGCTTTGTAGCATGTTGATTAGGAATCTATTTCGAGCAAATGACTTTCCATCCTTCTAAAATAATAGACACCCCGAGTCCTCCCGGATCCCTTATTGGCTGCAAAGAAGTATGTATATGGTCCACTTCTTTCACCAACGATGATGTTCAAACCTTCTCCTTTGTACCCTTGCAGTGCCTCATTAATACCTTTCACCATTTGTTGCCATATGGTGACCACAACACACTGAAGGGCGGCCCACATGCATAAATGCATCGAGCCAACACTCAATCGACAATATCTTTTTTTCAATTGTAAATGCTTGTTCCAATGGACCTTCTCTTTCGTGAGGTGGTCTTTTCCTCTAAAGAGGTTTCAAGTTCAAGTGGTTAAGTTGAAGCTTGAATGAAAGGGAGATTTGATGGGTTGGGCGGTTTTCCTAAACCCCTCCTTTGCAAAGGAACGGTTCTAAATCTAGCTCTTGTAGCTTGCAAGTCAACATTCTCTTGCTCTTTTATGTACGCCAAAATATGTGTCTTATCAACCTTGGTACACTTTCTAATCCCCGTTCCCACTACCCCAATTAAATGAGCTTTGAGTCGGGTATATGAGGACTTGAATTGCATATTGCAATGATTGCATATCCAAGATTGAGTGCCACCACCAACAAGGTTCTCCAACACTTGTACATGTCTCCAAAGAGGAGAATTAGGATCATGTTTCATGGGATCTAGGCCCTCCCTTTGGCTTGCTTTCCCATGCCCTCCCCTAAAGTTGAACTGGATGCCATTTATATTTTATATCTCAAAGTTCAAACCTACAATGAAAAATAAAAACAAAAACTTAAAAAACAATAAATAAAACTACACCCTACACATTTTTTGTTTTGATCACCAAGTTCACCATGAAAGTGTAAGGTTAGAGCATACACTAAGTTTGGAATTTTTAATTAAAAACAGCAAAAAAAATAAACCCTAAGCATCTTATTATGATTTTCATCACCAAGTTCGCCATATAGGTGCAAGGTGAGAGCATACACAAAGTTTGGATGATATTTTTAAATAAAAACAACAAAAGAACTATATTATTAGAAAATTTGCAAAGGAAATGTTACATTTTTTCTTTGTGTAGAGTTTAAAAATTAAAACTATGTATCATGATCAATGATCATGAATGATGTGTGCATTACACACACATCATTCGTGATCATTGATCACATTAACATTTTCTTTTTAAAAAAAAGAGGTTGAAAAAACCTAATTTTTCCTCCTTGAAGTTGATCCCTCCTTCCAAATCTGCTTTTAAACTCCTCCTTGATGCTCTTAGCTCTTAGTAACACCTCCTAATATCTTCAAGCTGCTTTTTTGATGCCTCTTTGCTCTTCACAATGTTGAATGTTAGTTTAATGAAAACTGAATTCAACAAGAGAAAGAAATGAGTGTGATTTAGAATGGACCAAAGATGTCATTATATAGCTTTTAGGAAGTGTCTTTAGGAAGGTTGGGTGGGTAGATTAGGGTGTTTTTATGACTTTTAAACGTACCCTTTGCCGTAGGTACAGTGCTTGAAATGTCCCATGTATAGCACCGGAAATGTCTCGGCACGCACAAAGCCATATACGGTCTCGTGTGCACGTTTCGAAATGTTTCTCCCCATTTTTGTACCCGTACCAAAAACATTTTTAGAGGGCTACAGCGGGGAGCATTTCCATGCTACTAGAGGAAATCTGCAATATGCTAAATATAAAGAACCCTCAGAAGTCCCAATGGGATAATTAATATCAGTAACCCGAGTCCTTGAGTTCAACAGTCGTGTGATGGTGTGAGGTTAGAAGCTGTTGATGACCTAGTGAAAGAATGACTAGAGATCCTTGAGTGAACCCTAACCGATGCAACTCGAGTAAAGAAACCTAGAAACAGTGACGAGGAGAGACTGAAAGGAGATGTATGACAACAAGATACATCTCGAGATGTCAAGAGTGAGATTGTTGAAAGTGATATGATAAGTTTTGATGGTATAGTTGAGTAATAGCCTAAGAGTGAAGTGTTAACTTTGTTAGATCGAGCAATGGATTATTTAGTAGATCATGTCATGGTGTGTAAAGGTGTTTTTGAGAGATCTTTATATAGCGCACTCTAAGAATAGGATGAGTGGATAAATCCATCACATGTCTATTGGTAGAAAGGCCCAAGTCCAAAAATAGGAAATATAGCCATTTGAAAACTCTTTATAATTGAATGAGAATTTTTATAGTGGCATCAAAAATTCTTAGAGACAATTTTGGTGTAATGATGTGTGACATCACGGATGTTCAAAGAAAGGTGCAATGATGCCACAAATGTTCCAAATATCTTCAAAAATAGGGTCAAATGAAGGGCATGTGACCTATAATGGTCAAAACCCCTCTCTAAGGTGCCACTATTTGAGCTAATAAGCTTGAGCATGCCTAAAGGAGGAGTAGTCAAGAACCATATCAAACCCACGTGGAGGGGCATGGCCACTAGGTCAAATAGGGTGGATTCTAGGACGCGAATGGTACAAGCAACAAGGTTTCCATATAGCGTATAGGACATCATCGAGTTAGATTTTTCCCTCGGAATGAGCAATTGTTCTATGAGGAAAATTGTGCCTAAGAGAAGCATACCTACACAAAGTTGCATGGATAGGGATATGGATACTAATACGGATGTGGATAAGGACACGAGATCAATACGGATACGACTAGTTTTCAACGCCCCTTGATATGGATATGGTTGGATTCAAAGATAATATATAATATTTAAATTATTATAGTAATCTAAATTATAAATTAAGAATATAATAATAATAATTCAGTTTTAAATTATCAATGAACTTATACATTAGACTGCCGATGGGGTCTGGGTGGAGTGGTTAAGACAGATGGTTGTATTCGGCTCCACCCAAGTTCAAATCCCACTTAGGCACAATCCCCGTTCGGGGTGGTAATGTCTCGAGGTGGCGCGGTTGTCAGGCAGATTTAACATTGGTGGATTCCGGTTCGAGATCGTCTGTCTTTAGAAGTGTGTTCAAGTGTGGTGGTTCTGGTTCGCTAATTGTTGAGCTTAAATGCTATATCTTGGCTGATTGTACTTCGGTTCATAGCTCCGGTCAAAAGCATTTATCTATCTAAAAAAACTTATACATTAGACTAAAATTACATGCAAATTACACACTCCTAGCCCATAGAAAGGTCGGAAGTTCGGTATTCAATGAATTAAAAAAATGCAGTTGTGTAGCCCAACAAAAAGTAGACGAAATGAAAGAAAAGTTGAGTAGGCCAAAAAAACAGACCAAAAGAATTGCATGTTGATCGAGCCAATGTGAAAGCATGAAGTAAACTAGAATACTTACATTAGATAAATAAATGTAAAATATGTCAAGACTCAAGAGTTATCAAAGGTAAATAAATATAATACAAATGTAAGAAATCAAAGGTAAATAAATACCTTAAATTATAATAATGTACAAGGAATTATTTATATACACAAATCAAAACAAATTCACCCATATGTATTTTATTGGAAAACCTAAAATAGTAAATTTAATATATTCATTAAAAAGTGCAACAAGAAAGAAAGCCCCTATTTAAATGCCATGGTTAAATTAAATTTACTATTTACACAAACCTAAAATAACAAATCTTATGTAATTATTTAAAAGTGCAGCAAGGAAAAATACATCTTTATTTGTTTTAATTTTCAAACTTTTACAAATTAAAGTGTATATATAATATAATGTGGCTAAAATAACAAATCTTAAAGTTGAGTGGGCCCTAGTTTTTTTCACGAGCACGGCATCAAACTCGTCCCACTCTACTCCATTACACAATTGTAGGATGCCTATCAACATCAAAGAGTGAATCGACCATCTCAACTCCACATCCTCAAATGTTGCTGCTAAAATGCATTATATATAATCATTTGCGTTTTTTAGCATCTTTTTAGCCTTTTGAAGGGGTTTTGTATAGTTTAGTTTTATTTTATTACTTTAGTTATATAGTTACCCTACTTATCATATCTAGTTGTATCAGATACCGCACAATTACATATTTGTATTTGAATACGGCTAGGTACAATATCCGAGTTGTATCTGAGATGCACCGATTAGTATTTGTATTTGGCACGCAGATAGGTGTGCCCTAGCAGTAGGTGTGGTGTATCCAGCAACATTGTACCTACATCTACATGAAGGGTGGAGATTAATGAGTAAGAGCTATCATGGTCATTGTTGTTACTTTAACAAACTACACACTCCATCTCTTAATATAGATAGCACTACTGCAATGGGGACAAAGGGCTAAGCGATCCAGGAACCCATTCACAATGGCAATTGCCTCGGTGTTCTGAAATCAGGTAATATGGGTAATCTCAAAAGATGTAAAGCAGGCAAGAAGACTCTGGGCATGGTCAACGATGTGAGCAAGCTCAGGGATTTGGATATCCCATAACTCATTTTATTGGGAGAAAACCAACAAACAATCAAAACACATCTAGACAAAACTGACTATGCAATGCGTTAATGATAGCATGGCACTCTGTTATGTGTTTCTCATGTGGCATGAAGAAGTCGACAACTACAATTTTGTCACGCCGAGCCGTTCAAGCAAGTAGCTCCTGCAAAGTGTTTGAACTTGAACGAGTAAAAGCTAAGGAATAAGAGATAATAAATGTTAAGTTGGAAAGAGAGGCGGGTATACTCATAAAAACTTGTACGGTGAGAAGATCAAAGTGGTTAAAAATGTTAGCATAATGAGAAGAAGATATAACCCTATAAGTAAATCACTAACAGCAATTTCACCAGATAAGTGAGACACTCTTCCTCAACTCCTTATTCCACATCCACACGGTAGAACCAGCCTCCTTAACTCCCAATCTCCACCATGCACTAAGTTTTGCAATCCTTGCTCCCACTCCCTCTACCTTTGGGACCGTTCATCCAGCTACCACCATTTTTGGTACCATTCATCTAGTGCATGCTTCTCCTCCTTTGAGATTCACTACTTCCATGTAAACATCACCTGGATTCTGTATTATTGGATTACCTATTTCCGGCCTGTCATAAGTGTGGCAGTCAAAGTCATCATATCTATAGAGTACTGAACTAATGAGATGCTCCCTACTTATGCAATCTCAACTTCTAATCATGCAGTTATATCTCTATTCCTGCAGGCCCAGATTTGCCTTTGCACCTTCTACATCTGCAATGTCAATAGTTCCAACTTTTAGTGATTTGTCTTCAGCTATGACACCAGCCAAATTCAATTGTGAAGACTGTATCCAATACATAACTGTTCTCTGATTTAAACTATCTTGGATTCTTGACCTTGTAACAGGAAATTCAAGCATGAAATTGAGGGATGGATGTATACAATAATTTAATCTATTTCATTTTATTTTCTTTTTTAGGAAGATTGACTGAATATTTGAAACAAGCCCCTTAAGTGGCTGCACAAATAGCTGTATTTCCTTTTCACTCAAATGTCAATGTCTGAGGGGTACCCACTTCAATGATCGTCGCACAAAACTGCACCAAAGTCATCCCTTTTTACATATTTCCAAACAAAATCTTCTTCTGCAATGGAACCTTTGGTGGGCTGTATACCATCCTTGTCATCTCACTAGTGGATAGCAGCCCAATAGGTGATTGTCATAAATTTGATATTGTGATTGGGCCAAAACATTTTATTTGCAAAATGGGAGCAACCTTTCACATTTTTATTTTGACCAGGATAGCCCCCACTCTCTGTTTATCAGATGGAAGTCACAATATATATACTTTGAGTAACACATTAGCATCAGCATAAAGAGCTTATGTTTTTCTTCTCTTCTGTTAGTTGGGGCTACTGCCAATTAAAAATTTATTCCCAAACAAACGATCTTCCATATATAGTTCCTTTATCCTTGATATGTAGGCTTCACGAACATCTGAGTAACAATATTAGAGATCCTTATGTGAATAATTTTTGAAAAATATTTAAAAATTGTTCACTCTTCTCATGTTTGTGTTATACTTTGATGTTTGTAATACATAATGTGTACTCCCTTTAACATTGCAGTTATGATAGATGCACGTGAATACTTGTCTTATGATACTCATATCTATGTGGAAGTATTTAAATCAGACATGGAAGAGTATAAGGGTAATAATGCAAAGTCGATGCATGTGAAAGTGAAAGACACAAAATTTAATAAAGTTTACAGATACTCATTTCCTATACTCGAGGAATTATAGGGTAGTGCAATCATGATCGTTGTCATCATTCACCAAGCCAAATGTGAATACTCATCACCATAGCACATTGTCAGATGGAGGTCTGACTTATTCTACCTGGTTTACTAAGTGTATATTTATCTCCTGGATTCAAGTAGTCGACTCCTCTCGTGTCAATAGAGCAAAGAACAGAAAATCCCAAGCAACTTGTTGCACCTTAAGTCTTTGTGAGAGGGATATTTAGTATATTACCAATTCTTAATGCATGTGAAACAAAATGTTGGTCATTTCCGGTGTAGCATGTTATGCATGTGGTGTTTCCTATCTTCTAACTTCTGTTTGCAGTTGATAATATAGACCTGCAAAAAATTCCTACCATTGAATTTTTCCATCTGAGACCTCTCTTTCTATATATCTAATATTTCCGTGTCATGCATTTACTTATATCTATACTATAAACCTCTGTTTCAAAAATCGCGATTTATCGGCGATAAATCGTTTGCAACCATGAAAACGATATATCTTCTGAAAAATCGCGATTTTTGGCGATAAAATACACTCGAAAATCGTGGTAAATCATGGATAAAATCGCGGGTGAAATCGTGGCCCCAAATCTGACTCGTTTTTTCACTTGCGCGGCTCGGGTACACTCAAAAATCGTGGTAAATCGTGGAAAATCGCGGGTGAAATCGTGGCCCCAAATCTGACTCGTTTTTTCACTTGCGCGGCTCGGGTTTCCTCCTTTCTCCTTCTTTCCTTTTTTTGGATTTTTGGTGAAGAAATCACAAGGACAGAAAAAAATTTGCCATTTTTGGAAAGGGTGCACAGCAAAAACTTGCATGTGCTATAACTTTCATTCTGTGGCTCCGTTTCAGGTGTCGTTTTCTCTAAAAGTGCATATTTTCTCGAGCTCTATGCATTGATGGCAATATTTTTCTTATTTTTCTTATTTTCATAAAACAATATTTTTAATTTTTTTGTTTGCAAACTTTGTACTCTCTTTTTGGTCAAAACTTAATCGAAAATATGCATATGGGCTAATTTAAGTATATTTTATGAATTTAAATGTTTTTAAAAGTAGCGATAAAGTTTCTGATTAATGCCGATTTCCGATTTCTGATTCAAAATTTGGCCTGCCGATTAATCCCGATTTATGATTTTTTGAACTATGCTATAAACACACAAAAATGCATCGGTAGCCTCCTCTTGTGAAACATTATCTAATATTTTGACCACCACAGACTTCAGAAAGGTATTAAATTAATTCATCTTAAAATCTTAGCAATGCAAATTAGTTTGGGCTTCAGTAAAGAAGATCATATTATGTATAAAATTTTAATCACAAAACAGTTTTTCCTCAACCAGGGATAGATATTCTTATACATGTGAAACATGCGCTGTATACAAAATATGCATATAAATTTGCACCCTAACATGATTTCCCCATTACTACATTCTGGCTGCATAAAACTAACTCACAATAACTCACATGTTTCCATATTTGCTTCTATTAAAGGTTATTCTCTGTGATTGCACATGAAAATACTTTTAAGTCCATAGAAAGCTCACAAAGTATAAGAAAGAAGTTTAAATTCACTTACAGAGGTAACAATCACATGACTTGCTCCTGCTTCTAGATATATGCAAGCATTATCTCCATTAATTCCGCCCCAACTTGCAGACCACCTAACAAAATATGCATATTTGAAACTTGAGATTTTATGTAATATCACACAGGAAACAACATATGAGACTAAGGTATTCCACCAAAAGAGATTACATAAGTGCTACATTTATTCTGAAAGAAAATACACACTTTATTTTTTGTCTTTGAGATCAGCTTTACCTAGTCAACAAGACATCAGTGTGCAGCAAACTTTATATACAGGTAAGACTGGCCTCATCTTCATATAACCCTGTTCTCATGCAAATCATACTAGACACTGTTTGAAAATGCAATATAGTCGTGACCATTGTTTTTTCGTAGAGATTACTTACTCTTTGTTTTTCTATTTTGCAAAATGTTGATTGATGTCAGAAAATGAACTATGACATGGCTTATGACAAAGATTGAATGGGACTTCATTTTTAACATGTTGGACTGGCTTGGCTATGCTTCAGTTTTTATAAGACTGTAATAATTCTCTATAGACATGCTTCTGCAAGGGTTTGTGTGAACAGAATTCCTTCTGAACCACTTCACTGGCAGAGGTCCATCAAACAGGGCTGTCATCTAGCACCATACCTCTATGTGATTAACATGGTCGCTCTTGGATATATACCAGACCTAACTAGAGTACATGACAAAATTAAAAGAATCTTTTTACTAGGATACAGTCAATTAATGTAAACTTCACATACAACTCAACCGTGACAATTTTTTTACTAGGATACAGTCAGTTAATGTAAATTTTGCATACAACTCAACCATGACCCCTGAGTTGAATAAGTAGAATGTTTTTGGCACCATACTTTATCTGGGCACCTCTGCCCTGGCAATGGTGAGAAAAACAGAAGTCTTTCTTATTGGCCAAGCTAATCCACCAGATTGCCTGAATAAAAAGTGGGACGTTACAAAGCCAACTGATTTTCTTCTCCACAGCTTAACATAATGATAATATATATGACATCACTCTTTTGTCATTATTACAAATGCAATATTTATTATTTATGACCACTTGGACCCTGGTTACCTACTTACCATGACTTTGACACTTTGACATTACCATGACCATTTACAACTAATATTTACTTTTTACCATTGACCATCACTTTCACAACATTCCCCTAATGTACTTTGACTGTTACCACAGAATTTCTACTAGTTACTTTATTACATTATTCAGTGCGCATCGCAGTTTATTGACGGATGTCGTTAACTTGTAGTAGACACTATTGCTGACTACAGATTACAACAAAATATTAAGTTTTAACGTATACATTAATGAAATGGCAAATATGGAGGAAAATTCAAGGGTTGACATGCCCTGCCGAAACCAGTGGTGTGCTCTACAAAAGGTTTGGTGCATGCTTAATGGCATCATGACCAATCCGCACAAATTGCATCACACCACTGCATGAGTTGTGCATCGTGCCACTGTTGGAATGTGTGTAGCATCCATTGGAGATGGATGGATGGTCTCGGAGATACTATAAACCTGTGGATGAAGCTTTGGTGTACTGCAGTCCATTGAGAACAGAAAGCATCGCACCATTGCTAGAGTGGGTGCGGCATTTGTTGGAAATGGGTGGATGGTCTTGGACGTACTAGAAACCAGTGGATGAAGTTCTGGAGTACTGCAGTCCATTGAAGTGGAACCACATGAACTACAAGTTGCGAGGATAGGCCTGGCCGTACTGCAGTAACCACTGTTAATAGATCCTCTTGGATCGCCTCCTCCCAATACTATAGTGGAGTCTAAAGGCAACTATGGAAAAACCCAAAAAAACAATAGTATTTAGTTCATCTTAGAATTGTGATATCAATATGGCAACTAGAAGGATTACAACACCACTGGACCACTGTAACTAATCTGACAGGTCACTTAGCAGCTCCCTACCATGACAAATTCTAGACAATTCATAGCAAATATAAATGCAAAAATATTAAGAGAATACGAAAAAGCAATAATCAGAAGGCCTTACACAACCACCATGAACTCTAGCCAAAGACTGATGACAATGGAAGGAACTAGTGAAAACAAACTATATTAATTTTCTTTAGTATCTGAGGACTAGCAAACATATGGCTAAACCACATTTCAATAGACAGGCATTCAAACCAATAAATGATATAAATGCAAATGCCAATCTTCTTTCCGGCAACAAGGGAAATCAACAACACTTTTTAACCACAACATTTACTGGAGACAAAAATAATTGACACTTGTCATTGTGCATCCACATTTTGAAAAGTGAAATACAAAATCATGAGCAAATAAATGTCCTAAATTTTAGACCTTCTGGAAACATTTAAAATAGTAATTCATCCCATCTGACTAATGGACCTTTAAACAACTTATCTAAACACCTAGTGCATGAAACATGACATGGGATCGGATATGGATAAGGGAAAAAGTTACGGGTTAATCCAACTTACCAGGATATGCATGCAAAGCTTCAAGAGCTGCAGATATGCTCGTAGAATCTGCACCGAGCATTATGACGTGACCACCCAACAATCCATCACTTTTGTACAAATTAGCAAATTCAGCGGATGTCATCTCAGACTCAAAATTAGTAATCAATGCTGAGCTTTCTCCATTTAAATCGTGTAATGTTGATCCAACAATTTGTTTAACTTTCCCCTGAAATTTTCCTTAAAATCGTGTCAAAGGCCCATTATGATGGTCTCCAAATAATGATCAATTTCACGGCATCAGTTGAAATCTATGCACAAATAATCTTATAAAAATGTGTGACATCAAAAACTCAGAGATATACTAGTGAAGTGCAACAAGCATTGAAAATATGAACAAATATCAAGCAAATATACAGACTTCCGTGAAACAATCATGGATATGTCTGTATTTTTCAAGGAAGGGTTTACATTATTAGTTATATAAAGCAGGTACGTACTTTAGTGTGTGAATATATGCTTTGTATTTTCTGCCTGTGTAAAATTGTGAAGTTTAAATTATTCAAGGAGAAAATACTACAAATAGTGTGTATCTGCATGCATATAGAGTTCATATCATCAGTTGTAAAAGTAAGTTTATGCTTTAACAGTGACTTTTCTGGTTTGTGATAGTGTTTTTCTTTGCATGAAATTGTGAGCAAAGTACTTGGCACAACTAGGAACCGAATTTTCTTTTCTTGCCAAAAAGATTTAAAACAGGGATTTTGATTTCTCTTCCTATTTTTAGATCAAGTCATCCAATCCAATTACCATGCATTCTATTTTGGGTGCTCAATATATTTTATGATATTTGAATTTTATGAACAATCACAACCAAGGGGTTTCAAATTACTGAGCATTTTGTACGGCATACGTACTCAATTTCAGAAATCTGAATCCATTCGGGAATGTTAAAAAAATCCAGAATTATATAAAAATTCGGAAAAATGGTTTGGTATATATAACATGCTAAAAATATATTTAAATAACATCAAAAGATATCCATAGTTTAGAGCCTTAAGCTCAAAATTGAAATGAAGCATTAAAGTTTCAAATTATAGAAAATTTTAAATTTTAAAAACTATTTACTTAAAAAAATTATAAACTAAATAATACAAAATAAATTTTATAATTTTACAGCCTAAATATAATAACCTATATCATTTGTTCCCGTAAACTATAATAAATTATATACACTCATGAAATAGCATTCCTGGGAATCTCCTGCCCTTGCTGCCGTCAATCTCCCGCCTTTGTTGCCATCAATCTCCTTGCCAACAAGTCTTCCATCGACTTCCTCTACAGTCGCAACGATGTGCATACCTGGGAATTGCAGACTTGCAGAAGACGTCAAACCATGCCCTGCAAGCATGAATTCAACCTGTGCAGCTGTGAAGAGTCCAGACGTGTCTGTTCCTTCACAGATCCAGCCTCTCTGCCAAAAATAACTGATAAATGTCTTCTCTACTCTTCACTCTCAGCTCTTCGCAGCTCTATTTCTAGGGCCTTTTTGGTTGTTTGTTTTTAATATTAAAAAAATAGCCCAGCTTAGATCAGGTTAATCCAGAAGACTCGATAACAATGAATCCAACCGGATTCAACCCAGATCCAGCCAAACCAGATTATGCTTGGGGGATGTTAGAGCATAAAATCTATCTTAAATGGTCCCTTTGAGTTGCCAACACTTATGGTGTACCCTTGAGCTTTGTGTACATTGGTCACCTTTCATACCTAGTGTTATGTACCTTGCTTATTTTAGTGTATACCTTGCAAGTGCAATTATAATTTATATCGAGGTTAGTGCCTTATATTGGGTCGACCTATCTTTATGTCATATGTTAATAGCGATATATAAAGGCAATGTCTTCCACCTATTCAACCATTTCATTCATTCATTCTATCCTATGTTATGCAATTATTATTCTTCAAGGCACATTGTGTCCTCTTCTATTTAGGAGTATTTCACTCTTGTTCAATTATGGACATGCTTGTATAATCTCATATTGGTTAGGACAAGTTGTCTATTCAAGTACTTAATGGCGAGACTATTAAGCTTTTACTGTTTGTACCATGTAGTAGGTGATTCCTCCTACAATCAGGTGTAGCTCTTGGCTCACCAAATACACTTCTAACAACATTATTCACCCTCTTTTTGAATGTTGGTAATGATCATAGTTACACGTTCCCCCACAATTTTGACATAGACGCCCCGATGTCCCGGGAAAATGTTTCCCACAAAACATTACTAAACGCTAACGTGGGGGGCGCCCAACCCCCAAAAGTGCAACAAAAAAACATAAAAACAACACTTTAAACTATTTTTTTTTATGTCACTTATAATATTTACTAACCTAGCCCTATGGGCTCATTTCATTTCATTTCACACCAAGCAAGAGCAAGAAAGAGTGAGAGCAAGAGTGAGAGGAAGAGTGAGAGGAAGAGCAAGAGTGAGAGCAAGAGCAAGAGGGAGAGCAAGAGCAAGAGCAAAAACAAGAGCAAGCAAGAGGTATTTATATTTATAATTTTATTTGCTTACAATACCCGTAAAAGTTTTTTTTTTAGATTATAATTTATATTTGCATTTTTAGGGGGTTGTTTTTAGCATTTGCATCTACATTCACAATGTAATCATGCATGTAGTTTGTAGGATTTAAAAATGCATATTGCATAGGGTTTGGTTGTAAATGGTTACGTTTTTTTTTTTAAATTACATTTTTATTTCTATTTTAAAATTTATATTATATTTGCATTTTTTAGGGGATGTTTTTTAGCATTTGCATCTACATTCACAATGTAATCATGCATATAGTTTGTAGGATTTTAAAAATGCATATTGCATAGGGTTTGGTTGTAAATGGTTACGTTTTTTTTTAAATTACATTTTTATTTCTATTTTAAATTTTATATTATATTTGCATTTTTTAGGGGTTGTTTTTTAGCATTTGCATCTACATTCATAATGCAATCATGCATATAGTTTGTGGGATTTAAAAAATGCATCTTGCATAGGGTTTGGTTGTAAAATTTAAATGGTTACATTTTTTTAATTACATTTTATTTCTAGTTTAAAATTTATATTATATTTGCATTTTTTAGGGGCTGTTTTTTAGCATTTGCATCTACATTCACAATATAATCACGCACGTCGCATATAGTTTGTAGGATTTTAAAAAATGCATATTGGTTACGTTTTTTTAAATTAATTCATTACATAATCAATCAATCATATAGTTATGGTTGTTTTTAATTCATTGCAGCAATCATCACCATGAGTTCTTCTTCTGAGTATGAGTATGAATCAAAGCATGAATCAAAGCAGGAGAGGGTTGAACGGGAAGTTGAGATAGGTGGCCGTGGAAGAGTTGGTGATGCCACAATGGGGGAGAGTGGAGAAGGGACACAAAATGTAGTGGCAGCGGCAACTGGTAGTTCAGTTGGTAGTGCTACCAATTGCCCCTCTCAAATGTTGTCCAAATTTGCCATTGGACCATTTGATAAGAAGAAGCCATTGCAACAATTTGCCCAAATAATTGATAACCCCCTCCAAGTCTCGAGGGGGGAGCAAAGTATGGAAGTGCAACATATGTCCACTGACTTGGCATGGCAGTATCACTAGGACCAATGCACACTTGTTGCACCTTACAGAAGGGGGGTTGGCACTTGTAAGGGCCTTTCACTAGAGCAAAGAGCTGAGATGGTGAGAATCTTCAATGGAAATACTACAGACAATGTGCCAGAAGTTCGTGGTTCTACTCTGGCTGGCAAACATAGTAATACTCTGGCTGGTTCTAGTTTTGGAGTGTCAGAAGTGGAAAGCAGAGGGAAGAGAAAGGCCGTGGGGGCAGCCCCAAATTCAGTTGTTGACATGTTTGATTCAAAGGCAAGGGAAGAGGCAGATGATGCTATTGGGAAATTTTTCTATGTTGTTGGGATTCCATTTAATGCGCTCGCTCTCCTTATTACAAGGAGGCTATGGCTAAGGTTGCAAAAGTAGGTACAAGTTATGTGCCTCCTGGAGACACAAAATTGAGGACAACAATCTTGGATAGAAACTATTCCAAGGTTAATTTGTTGATGGAGGAGATGAAGGTGACATGGGTGTCACATGGATGTAGCATTATCATGGATGGGTGGACGGATATTAGACACCGTCCTCTCATCAATATCATTGTCTCTTGCAAAGATGGACCGTACTTCTTGAGAGCAATTGATTGTTCTGGGAAGAAGCGGAAAGATGCTGAGTTTCAATATCAGATTTTGAAGAATGCCATTGAGGAGGTTGGACCTTCAATGTTGTACAGGTTGTCACAGATGCAACTTATGTGTGCAGAGCAGCAAGCAAGCTAGTGGAGCGGGAATATAGGCATATTTATTGGACTCCATGTTGTGTGCATGCCATGAACAATGCACTGAAAGACATAGGGAAGATTCAGTGGGTTAACCAGATAGTGATTGAGGCC
The DNA here is from genome assembly GCA_018340775.1 of Taxus wallichiana var. yunnanensis. NCBI lineage: Eukaryota > Viridiplantae > Streptophyta > Pinopsida > Cupressales > Taxaceae > Taxus > Taxus wallichiana. The sequence continues at coordinate 132,565,381 of CM031236.1, read as the reverse complement.
AAGGATGTGCAGAAGTTCATATGTAATCACCACACATCATTGGCACTTTTTCAAATTTTTCAAGAAGAATTTTGAAACCAGTTGACACCCGCTTTGCATCTTATTTTATTTTGTTGGAGAGGATGTCTGAGTTGCAGGAGCCCCTGCAAATTATGATTATGACACAGGATTGGACTAGGTGGCGTGAGTCCAAGACAGATCAAGGGAAAAGAGTGAAGGAAGTGGTGTTGCGGGAAACATTTTGGGTTGATATGAAATACATCATATCAATCATAGCTCCAGTTTTTAGTGTCATCAAATATGGGGATTCTAACAGCCCCAATCTTGGTGAGATCTACGAGTGCATTGACAACATGCTTGGGCAAATGAAGGCAGCTATTCGGGTGAGGGACCCCACTTTGGAGTTCTATAATGAACATATACAACCCATTATTCAAATGGAGATGGGAGAAGTTGAACACTCCTCTTCATATGGTGCGTATGCACTGAATCCCAAATGGTATGTGGAGAGGCCAAGCAGAGTTATCCCATTGGATGATGATGAGGTGAAGAAGGGCCTTATGAAGGCCTTTAAAAAAATGTACACTCCACAGGAGGCTTCACAGATCAAATGGAGTGGCTTGACTTCACTGAACTTGATGGGTACAAAACATCAACAAAGGCAAACAGGGTAACAATAGCACAGGAGAAGCCAGTGAGTTGGTGGCAACTGTATGGGCTTCCAGGACTACTGCGACCACTTGCCATTCGCCTCCTTTCCTAGGTTTCTAGCTCCTCTTGCCTCTGAGAGGAACTGGTCTACATATGGTTGGATACACTCTGTTAAGAGGAATAGGCTTACCTCTACGAGAGCGGAGAAGCTTGTAGTTGTACACAGTGCTTTGCGTCTTATGGATCGCAAGACACCTGAGTACAAACAGACCCCAACGCATTACGGTGGGATGTAGATCCCGAGGAGCCGAGGCAGGTTGAAGAGGACAATACTGTGCAGCGGGGATTGATTGGGCTTACCTTTGAGGACGAGGATGCTAGTACCAGTGAGGAGGAGTTCATGGATATTACTTCAGATGTTGATTCTGATTTTTAGGTTGATACTTGTAGTTGTCCTCTTTTTTTGTAATATTGACAATAGACAATTGTTGGTGTATTTGGCTATGAGATTAATGATATGAATATCAACTATTGTCACTTGATCAATCGTAATTTAGAATGGTTTTACTTTTATATTTTATAATATATTTGAAATTTCAGCTTGTCTCAAATTCAAAATTCAAATATGTATTATGAATTTTCAATTTATGACATTAACATATTGATATTATAGTATTAAGGAATGTATTTGATGTTTATGAGTTCAAGTTCCACCTTATTTAAATCTCAAATGGTTTTATTTCAGCTTATTTATATAATTTAGTCACTATATCTTTATATTTTAAATATTTATATATTTTTTAATTAGCCGTCCCCAAAATTTAGAAATTTTTGCCGTCCCGGAAACCCCGTCCCCCATCTCAAGTAACTATGGTAATGATACAAATTTGAACTTACTATCAGCTTTTTCAAACTCAATAATCATAAGTTCCATTATATCATATATAAGAAATAGGCAATAGATACAGTACTGGCACAAAGACAAGGACGTCATTCAAATCAGGGTATGTGAATAAATGGATAATGGTACAACTATGTTATATAGAAGTAAAAGTCACCAAAGATGTGGGTACAGAAACGGGGATGCCATCCTCGTCCCTATACTGGAGTTTCATGGTGAATATGGTTAGCAGAAGAAATGCCCGCTCTACTAAACCATCTGAATATCTAGTGCGGAAACTAAGAAGAAAGTATCCGGTAGAGGCTTTGTAGTAGCATTTTGCCCCCTTCCAGATAGGTGACCATATATTTTTTTAATTTATTACATTCCTAAATCTTTGTAGGACATTTACAGGCCAGCCAAAATACATAAAATTGACCTGCAAATGCACTTCTTTTCATTTACAGATGCAACTTAAACTTTCACCAACCTATCAAAATCCTTGACAGTGAATAAACTTTAAGAATTTATATGATTGAAAGCTAACCTTATGTATGTCAATGCACGGTCTGAAACGAACAGCGCACTTAATTGTCGTTCCCTCGACTGATGATGTTTCTACACAATTACCCCAATCTCAATACAGGGAACTAAAACCAAATAAGTTGAAGGGAAAAGGTAGCATAGCATACATACCACCAAATTTTGTGTGAACCCCATTAACGGCGACCATCTTCTTCTTCCTCTTTGAAATAACGAGTGGGTTTCCCAAAATACGGGACTGGCACGGATTTACTTTTAAAAACTACCTGCATTGAGTCCATTGATCGCCTAACTCGAACTGGATTATGCCAATGCCAACATTAGGGCATTATTCGGCCGAGCGCCAAAAGGCCCTCCACGTTTTTCGTCTGCTTGCAAAACGAATCCACAGTACATATTACAGCCAAACGCAGTGTATCTATTAAATCATCTTGAGGTGCTCTTTCTGTCAATCTTCTTTAACATCCATTATATACTGTCACCGGTTGTATTCTACGCTTCCTGCATTTATTCCTGTAAATAGGTATTGTTTGCCGTCACATTGTTTGAATTCGAGAACATAATGTGCGCGGTTGGGAATTTTAAAAGAATGCAAAAGTTTTACTAAATTTTATTAAGCTGTTGGTGTGTATAAAATATAGAAGTGTTTTAGAGTCTTTAGAAGGAACCCATATATACTTTTATTTACATGTTATTCTTATTACTAGCAATCGCATGTGTACAATGTAATGTGAACGTCAAATGGTATATGTTATTTGATTTAGAGGGATAGTTATTATTTTTATAGTATAGTTATTATTTTTATGGTTGGTGTTGATAACAAGTGTGATTGACAATTTTGATTTTCTATTAAAGCCAAAACAAATGTTGCAAAGTACATCAAAAGGGATGTTCAATAATAGTTAGTTGTGTAATAATTGAATACAAATGCAAGTAAGACATGTAAGTTTGCTAACACTCACTCTCGAGAATGTAGTGAATGTGAAGTGTTGACGTCAAAGTAGATTGAAAGAACGACTAAGTGCTTTAACATATTAGCTCTCCAAGAAACATAAATGAGACTAAATATGCAAGCATATATAAACAAAGCTTAAATGGTTAGGGTACATTCCAGTGCTTCATTACCTCAAAGAGTTTGAGAGCATCATTGTTAACCAAAAAGCTATTTTATGTGGATAAAGAACCTATCATCCGAACATTGTTTGGCTCAGTATGTACAACATTTGATGTCTAGAATGTAATGTTTTTCGAACCTTCTATGTCTTTCCAGTTAGTCTTCAAATGGTTAGTGTCTGGTAAAATGCATCGAATAACTTCTGTCAAACTATCAAGAATGTTAAAGTGATCTATGCTTTGAAGCTACTATTATAGGTCTGCTCAGGGTTGTTGGTGAGTGTTTTTGTATGCAAATAAGTGTCAAAGCATCAAAATCATATAAGATAGGTCTGTGTATGTATGTCTATAGTACTTCTTTGTGTCTCAGTTGAGAACATAGATGTAAAAGCTTGTGTAGTCTATGTTTGAGGTCTTGTTGAGTCTCCCAAAGGTCATGGTCATGTTCTTTTCATGAAATGTGTCATGGTATAATGGTTTTCAATTGTATTCTAGACCTGAAATTGGTCTGATGTATGGCTTTGCTAAAACATGAAGTATCCTACAGAGATCATTGTTGTCTTCATATTGCTTAGTAATGCCTAATGAGATGTGTTATGACCCATGGGTGCCACCATAATTGATCTTAAGCACTTCCCCAATTAGTAATAAGTTTTGTGAATTGTGACATGGTTTCTTGCTTGAAAATAATGGAACTTTAGACAAGTTATTTGGAGAATTTGATTATTTCATTATTATTTTGATGTGCCCATTAAATTTTGTTATTTCGAAGAATTTAATTATTTCATCCATCTTATGTGTGAGTGATACTTGTTTGGTTCTCTTTCATGTATTAAGCTAAAATTGGCTTCCTACAGGCACAAAATGCACTTAGAGGCAGAGCATGTGGTCTCTTTAGGTACTGTGCATATGAATGAAAATGTGTGAGTGTGTTTTTAACATATATGATGTGTTATAGCTTCTAAGATTGACTCATGATAGAGGCTGTGAAAGAAATTAACGACACTCTACAGTCACAAGGGTGTTTAGTGGTCATTTTTAATCATTTACGGAGTAACATTACTATGCAAAAGGCAAGATATGAGCATTCACAGTAATAAGGAGGTGTCTAAGCACCTTCATGATGAGATAAGTAGGTCTCAGAAGTGTTTTTAAGGAGAGGTTGTTCCAAAAGAAATCAAGTAAATGGCAGGTATGTGTTCCTTCTTGATGTCACTGTCAAGGATTGAATGACTAAGTTATATCATTATACAAATTTGGAGAGTCCTATTTGGTATATTCAACCAGGGGGAGTTGTCTACAGGATTCTACCATATTATTAAATATAGGGAACACCCTCTTTTTGAGTACCTAGGGGTGAAAGTTGAAACTAATAGGCATTTGAGGTTTACAAGTCCGATATAATTCCTTATACTAAGATTCCCTGGCTTCCAACATCTGATGTGACTAATCCTCATAATCGAGGAACCTTTGGTAGGGAGAATCTCCTTAAACACCCAGTTTAATGTCATGGGAAGACTAGTTGCTTTTGAGCCTTCAAGGCATCACCCACAGCTGTAGTGATTGGAAGCCACTAGAGCACAGATTGCCTAGGTAAAGGTCAGATACCCCATATGACTGGAGGCTAACTTTTATACACTTAACTCAAATCATGGAAGGTCTAGATTTTAACTCTTAACTGTAATAGTCACGTTTAGTGGCACTAAGTTAAATTTATGAATCTAAAGATGAAAAATTTAATTACTTGCAAATAACCAACAAGATTAAGTACTAAGAACATGAGCAAGAAGTAGAACCACCTGGAACTAACCAACAAAACAAAAAGTATGAGGTGTGTGTAATGTTCAACCTTAGTAAAATACATCCATCTTACATATGACATACGACTGTAATAAGATTGATTGGTATACTATTTGTGAATGTGAGCATAGAATTAAAGTATAGCCATCCTAGGTTTCTTTTTGGGCTAGTATTCTATCCGGTTATATGAAATGTGCATTCTACAAGCTTTCTTGAAAGAGGAGCCCATGCAAATGTAACTTGCACCAGCTCACTTACTCTATCCTTGGGGTTTTGAACATTATTTTCCTTCAAGTGAACTCTAATCTTCATTTTGCAATTGAAGCTTTGTGAGTAAATTAGACATGGGATGAAAAATCGCACAACATGGAGATTGGGAAGAAGAGCCTAGAGATTGACAAGACTCTGCAATAACTACTTGTGGGTATCCATCAGAAGGAAGATGTAAGCTCAATTCCCATTTGTTTTGGATAAGATTCAAGAGCAATCTGCAACGTAAATCTAGATGGGCAGAAGTAAATGGATCAATGGGGGACTTGGGTAGCTTCATTCCCATTTTGATTTCTCTTACATTGGTGAATGAACTGGAATTGGGCACCACTCTCATCTTCACAGGGATATACAACATCATAATTGGTTTGTTTTTTGTTTTTCTTATGTCAGGTTACATTCAAGAGGGCATTTTTCTATGAGGCAATTTGACAAAGAGTTTGTTATCATTGTGTAAATCCCCAAATTCACAGAAAATACATCAAGATAGGTTAGAAAGGAGGCCGAGGACCCATTTCAAATTTGAAGATGGTCACTTGCCAACCATCGTAACCATTGGATCGAATCTTCAATGGTTCTCTGCACTTGAATGTGGACCACATAAAATCACATGTAAAATCACATTACAAGCTTTGATTCAACCTATCAAAATAGGCTTTGATTCTGCCTATCAAAATAGGGGACTCGCATGTATGAGATTTCACAAACACCGGTGGAAGAATGCATTGGATAAGTTACAATGACCAATATTTAAAGGCTATTGCATGTAAAAGCTAAAAAACAAAACTTAAAAATAGTAAACTCTGCAAAGAACATGCAAAATCGAAAGTAAAATTGTTAAAAATAGCAAATTTGTAAAAATATGAGAGAAAAGCTAAACCGTCACCATCACCACAACCGGCCAAATTTGACATAGTCCCGTGAATGTCCGCAAAGCCCTTTCCCATAGGGGAACGCCTTCCAAAGATAATTATCTATCACAAAAATATGACTATTAAACATGTTAATCTCATTATGTTTGTAAAGATAATATATAGTAATGTGTTGAGGGTTCAAAGTATGTTGTTTCAAATGAGTTTGATCGTTGGCACTTGTCTTGTGTTAGAGTCTTACTCCTCGAAGCTCCAAATAACTAGGTATTCGTTGAACCTTTTGGATTACCAAATAGAAAAAAAAAGAGTATTTAGATTAAGAAGTTGAACGTTTGAGGAAAAAAATTAAAATGAATGGTTATAAAGATAGGCATATCACGAGGGATTTAAGATGAGTAAGAGTCAACCATGATAGTCAACAACAATCTAAGCCTATGAATTTGAGTCCAGTCACATAGCCTCTTACTTAGTCAAGGCATCTCAAATAATAATTTAATATCCTAAAATGACAAAAGATTACAACCACTTTTATGCCTTTAAACAAAATGAGAAACAATTTGAAAACAACAAAAGACCAAATTGATCCTTGCTCAAAAAGTGGTGTTTACAAAATTAAATGCTCTTTGCATGGTCATTTACATTAGGGAAATAGGTGGGTCTATCCACACTAGAATTAAAGAACACATTACCCACATTTGATTAGAGAGGATAGGCCGAACACTAAAAAACCAACAATTTTATTCGTATTGAGTAGATAAGGGTACTTGCGATAAAGACTCGCTTATAAGAAATAGAAAATAAGAGACGCCTTTGAGATAAGTAAACATACCCATAACCTTAATAGATCCGAAGGTTTGGGGTTTAACAACACCGAAAAACTACCATCCAGTAATCTTTAAAAACTCCACATGATTTTGATTTTCAAGTCCTCTTAGGTGTAGAGTATTATTTTATACTCGGGGTCAAGGTTCGTGAAAAATAACCCCACTTTGTTTTTTCCAACCCTCCTCTTGCTCCCTTATTCTTCTTCTTCTTCTTCTTCTTCTTTTGGATTTTTGCACCTTTTTATGTCTCCCTTCACATTTCGGTTATGTTAATCTTTTAATATTGTTTGTTTAGTTTTTAACCAATTAATCTATTGTTATAAGAATTCAAATTTTTAATATTTTATGAATTCAAACAACTAAAAAATTCTCACATTTTTCTTCTTTATAGGTAAGACCAATCCATTATTCTCACATAAGATTATTCACCATGGTGATGGATCATTGAAATGATATGAAATGTCAATAGAAATATTCGCATGTAGTTTTATCCAAAAATTACATCTTATTTCATGGAATGTGGAAGTCATTAGGAATAATCCATGGATTAGTGCTCACATTATTGTTTATAATAGTTAAATGTAATATTCATATATTACATTAGTAAGTTAGTGTGTTAGTAAGATATTAATATTGTTATATTAATATCATATTTGTGTGAGAAAAATAAAAGTTTGTAATATTATTAATATGAGTTATTAATCAACTCATTATTAATAATATAAGATAATATGTATTAGTTGTGAGTTTGTTGAATAAACAACTCACGTAGCTATTTGGGAGTTGTGTGAGAGATTGTTGGGTTTGGGAGTGATTATAGGAGAGATATGTGAGGATATTGTGGGATTAAAGATTGGAGTTGAATCCTTGTTTTAAGGAGTTCATTCTCCTATATATTGTAAGCTCTCTCATCATGTAATTGCTCAAGTTTTATTCTATCAATAATATATGGTATTTTTGTTATAATTTGTCCTCTACAATTTTAGTCTTGTATTCTGCAACTTTCCTCCATTATTAATGTGATTGTTCTTTATGTAGCTTAGTTATACTATCAATTTCACATCATCTGGTATCAGAGAAGGATAGGACGAGTTATGAGAGTCATTGTAGGACAAAACCGTAGCCTCTTGAATGCAAATTTGAGAGTTTTGAAGCTTCCGTCACATTTTCTGGATTATGATCTTAAACAAAAATGACCCGTAATTCATGTTTTTCTCAAAACCCAGATTCAAAATTTTGTGAAATTTGTTGGGTTTTTTATTTGTATTATGGAAAAATTTGTCAAAAAATTACAAAAACCCATTTCATATTTTAAGATAAATCATGGAAACAATTCTGACATTTCTGATTATTCTGTAAAAAAATAGTGACTGATTTCCAACAATAAAAATATGATATGCTTTATTATTTTGGTTAAATATAAAGTTGATTATTATTGTAAGGGTGCATTATCGGTTGAAACCGACACCTAATAGAATTGTAAAATGAGCCTCAAAGACAAATTTGGCTGAGTTAGCATCATCACGATGGAGGAAGGAGGCAACGGAGGAAGGAGGTTAATCAATGACCTCTCGCCACCATAGCGAAGGGGCCACACAATGAATTTGTGGCATTTATTTTTGTTGTGTTTAATTTTCATTGTGTGTTGTAATAAGAACAAATGATTTATTCATGTTCAATCTTGTAATAAGTGAGCTCTTGCGTGAGCGATATTTCTTGTATTTTCCCTTGAATGTAAAGATGGGGGTGGGGAAACATGTATGCTACTATGGAGTGGTTGGTGGTCCACTAGAAAACCAATTTGAGAGTTTGTGAATCTCTTAGAAAATCACATACAAAGTGGTTAATGGTTCCACTAGAAAACTTGTTGGAGTTGATGGTACTCTTTGAAAACCATCGTATCATGAGCAGGTACTAGACAAAACTCATCCATGTTCGCACTAAGGGGGGAATGTTAGGAATAATCCATGGATTAGTGCTCACATTATTGTTTGTAATAGTTAAATGTAATATTCATATATTACATTAGTAAGTTAGTGTGTTAGTAAGATATTAATATTGTTATATTAATATCATATTTGTGTGAGAAAAATAAAAGTTTGTAATATTATTAATATGAGTTATTAATCAACTCATTATTAATAATATAGGATAATATGTATTAGTTGTGAGTTTGTTGAATAAACAACTCACGTAGCTATTTGGGAGTTGTGTGAGAGATTGTTGGGTTTGAGAGTGATTATAGGAGAGATATGTGAGGATATTATGGGATTAAAGATTGGAGTTGAATCCTTGTTTTAAGGAGTTCATTCTCTTATATATTGTAAGCTCTCATCATGTAATTGCTCAAGTTTTATTCTATCAATAATATATGGTATTTTTGTTATAATTTATCCTCTACAATTTTAGTCTTGTATTCTGCAACTTTCCTCCATTATTAATGTGATTGTTCTTTATGTAGCTTAGTTATATTATCAATTTCACATTAGAAGCATAAAATCTTTGAACCTAAAAATATGTAATAAAATTTAAAATTTTAGAAAAAATGGATGCATTGCCTCTTTTTTATTTAAATTCTTAAAAATATATGTTTGGTCATTTTATACGTGTGTGGTTAAGGGTTTTTGTGGCTAGTATTTTGTTGGGGTATAGAAACAAAAAAAAAAAAGTGGGACACAATTATATGCCTTGACCCATGAAGAAAGTGTTTCATCTTTTCATAATGTAGATGAATCAAAAGTTGTAGAATATCTCATGATGAAGATGGAGTTCTTCAAAACTATGAAAGAGGAGAATAATGTTACATATAGAAATAATGTGTTCATAATGATTTGCAATTCTAGAGGTAAATACTACAAGTTTATTTTTATAATGGTAGCAAATAATATTACTTGGAAAGAGAAGGTGGATAAAATTAGTCTAAAGAGTATTACACATTTAGATATATATAGGGTTTTTGGTTTATGAAGAGATGTCATATTTTAGTAAGTGACCGGTTTCAGTAAGTTTTCAAATTAGTTCATAGAAGAATAAATTCATGTGTGACATAATGCCCATGGATGTTTGCCATATTTTTCTTGGAAGACCTCTACAGTTTGATCGCAAGGCACATCGTGATGGTCATTTAGATACTTATGTTTTGATAAAAGATGGATTGAAAAGTTCTTTCGTTCTTTTGAAAGAAAAGTTGAAGATGTAGAAAATAGTCCAACTTTTTTACGGTTTTAGGAAAACAATTCTTGGGTGGAGAAAAGGAGCATGTGTGTTTTTCACTCGTGGAAAATATGTGTAAACATTGGATGCAAATGAAAGGAAGAAACAATTCTATGTGAGGTGAAGGACTTGATCGATGAGTTCGTAAATATTGATTTAGATGGTCTACAATATCGATTACCACCCATGACAAGTATAAGATTTTAAATGAATTCAATTCCAATTTTGAATTTACTAAATAAAATGAAATATAGACCGACAACAAGTGAAACAAGTGAAAATGTAAAGGTTTAAAAGATGTTATATAAAGGGTTGATTCATGAAATTTGGAACTTATGTGCAAAAGTAGTAATGGTATTAGCCCCTAAGAAGAATAGAGAGTGGATAATTTTCACTTGTTTAAGATACATAAACAACATCATAATCAAATATAAATTTCCATTGCCACACACAAATGATTTGATCATTGGATAGGCGAAGCAAGGTACTTCATGAATATTTTTGATTGAATATGAAGCTTGTATGCGGGTTAGGTACATGGAATTCTTAGGCTTGAATGCCAAGGACTCGAGGAGCTTCCATTTTGAAGAGTGGATATTAGAAAATTTACATAAAGGAGGGTGATGAATATACGACTACATTTAAACTACAAGAAGGATTATATGAGTAGATATGTCATTTGGGTTAACTTATGTACAAAGTACATTCATACAATGATGAATGAAGTTATAAAACTATTTTGTAGTAATTTTTTCATTGTATATCTAAATGAGATATTGATTTTTCATAAAAAGAGTTAGTATACTTGAATTATAAGAAATGAAGTTTCATAGAGAAAGTGTTAGTAGATTTTGGATTTGTAATTTCTTAAGAAGGTTTGAAGATGGATCTAGAAAAGGTGAGAACTATAATGAAGTGGGCATCACCTAATAGTACCTTTGAAGTGTAATTTTTCACGGATTAATAAGTTTTATGGAAATTTCATTCAAAATTTTAGCAAAGCATGTGCAACATTTACTAAAGTAATGCACGAAGATAGTAGAAGAGTTTTTATGCAAAACTAAAGTAGAACATATAGTTTTCATTAGTTAAACAAGAAATTGGTTGAGCAATTAGTGTTGGTATTGTCGATGTACATAGAATTTTTACATAGTGTCTTTTCTAATTTAACTCAAGTTAGTGTAGCTTCGTTTCGCCCTCTCCTTTAACATCTTAAGGGGGTAGTGTATAATAGGACATGCAATTTTGTAGAGTGTAAGATGCACTTATAACAAATCTTTTATGGATAAATCACATGTGTGTGCACATAGTTATTCATATTTATTTATAAAGGCATATTTATCACCACTTATAAACAAGAACGTCATTAGTGGTTATCCTCGATAGGGTTTGTTTAATATTAGAGATTTTATCCCTAACGTTTTTTTAATATATTAATAACAAGCAATATTTAGTCATGCAAATGCCAAGAGGAAATTAAGTAGATAAAGCCAAGAGGAAAATCAAATAAAGAAATATAAGCAACCAAAAATGAATCAAAACCAAGAGGCAATTGATGTAAATAAATCCAAAGGGCAATCAAGCAATCAAATCCAAAGAGATTGATGCTAAAAAAGTAAGTGGAGGGTTTTAGACATTCTATGGCATTTGTTAAAGCATGATTTGCACATGGTGTAAAATAAATGTAGTCTTGAGACAATAGGGTGGAATAATATGCTCCAATGTAAATGTAGTGGTAAATAATATAGTTGTGTCTCAAAGAAGTGTGTCAAAGAATCATTATACGCATATGCCCCTAATTGGAAAGAGTAAGTGCATAAGAAAGTGGTGTATGTTATTTAAGCATAGGAAAGACGTGATTGTGTAAGCTCAATGTGTACCTTGAAAAAGAAAGGATAAATAGTCAAATATCGAGGGAAGACAAGAGGCATGCCCTTGAGTTGTAATTGTAAAAACTAAAATTTAGAAACTTTTCCTTCAGTAATGACAAGTTTGGCCATGCTTCCTCACTAAGACAAATCCTCATGTTCGAAATCCAATCAATTCATCTCTCTAGCTCTTTTATGACTTTCTTATCTTTACACTCTTCGTTGTTGTTTCCTCTTTTTACTTCTTTATCCAAAACCATACAACTAGGTCAGATGTTGGGTCCAATCTTAGATGACTAGTACGGTCCTAGATCCTCAAGTTAATTGACTTTATTTTTTAATTTGAATATCTTTTGTGCATCATTTCATCTTCCTAGGGTTGGCCTTATTAGAATATTTCACCCACGAAAGGCTATATAAACAAGTCAATGTCACTTTATAACTCATATGGCACTCTTACAAGCTCTTATTACAAATAGCATTCCAAAATCACTTAAAGGGTTCATAAATCTACTCAAATAAGCTACACATCAATTAGAGTAGTCCGCACTATAGGCCCAAAGCACGTAATCGGGTCAAAGAGTTTATCTTCCTCCATTTCCAAGGATGCAATTGTTATGGAGCCATGTCTTAATAAGAGCAACTCCAAGCATTATTCAAGGGTTCTAATGAACAAAGGGTTAGGTTATGTAGCTGAGGCACACCACATCACACTACTACCACATTGGATACATTCTACACTATATATTTATCTCGTTATCTTGGTTTTAAGAAACACGCCGACACCCCTAGGGATGGTTAGTTGTTCACACTTACACAAACACCTATCGAAATATATGATGCTTGATCCCGTAGAAATGACATGTCGTGCAACACTTGGATTGGTTTAATAACTGAGAGTGTGACCAATAAAGGTATCTTAGCCTCAACCACACACACATTTTTTCTCCTTTTGGTTTGTTAATGCTTTGATGAAGGGTTTTGCAGGTTTCTAGGGTTTCCATTTTATTACAACCGATAATAAGTCATCCTAAAGTTATGGGAGCAAGAACAAGATACAATGAAGGTCATTTATAAGAAAGTAAAACATGCAGGAAGTTTCATATCCAAATTGTCAAAGGGTCCAAGGTCATACAGATTCGGTAAGGACTATACAAATCAATTTTAGATGCAGTAGTTATACAATTGTAACCCCGCTTAGTTTCCAGCTACAAAATCAACAACGAAGCATTTCTAGTCTATGTTATCTATCTATTTCACCATCTTGTACATTCAAGTCCTCCTTATTTTTCCTTATATGACTAATTTTATCTTCTCTTGTGGATTTAAGTAATTATTTATTTGTCATTACATATATGAAATAATTATTTTTATCATGAATGTGTTTACATCCTTTTTAATTTTAATTAGATTGTTATGGAATACACAAAAAAAAAAAGGAATGTAAGGTTCATCACACGGGATATTCTAATTAATTAACTTCCAACATTAATAATACAATATCAAAATAACACATTAATACTTGCGCCTATGACTCGCAATATGCTACAAACTCAAATACATGATAGGGAGATGTATTTAACTATATAAAGTGATATAAGAGAGATATGAGTGCATGGATTAGGCAAACTAGAGTAACGAACCATTATATGTTTTGTTCATAAGATTGTGATTATAAATTGCCATGGAATGGATCCATATAACTCTTCCATGATCGATTGCATGGTCTTATACTTATTACATGGTCATGGACCTACTTAGGATGGGGTTCTATAAAAAATTTGCTCTTTAGTAATATAGAAATATGTATTGATATTAAACCCTAGGTGTCATTCAATCTTGAAACCATCTAAAATTAGTTGAATCAAACTCAAACCCTTACAATCGGTGGAAAACCTTGCAAGAGGGTCAATGTTTGGTTTAAATTACAATTCATGCACTACCCATATCGACAATACTCTAAATGGACCTCAAACCATGCATAGTTCTCCACCTAACATGTAATATCTATATGAATGCAACTAGTTGGCAATTTGAACCACTTTGACCATGCTTGAGATGATTGTGCTCTTACTAAGACATTGAGTTGGGATCTTTGAGTGTTTGGAAATGAGGGAAGTTGAACTCCTTAACCTAGTTGAGTGCTTTAGAACTGTAGTATTGGTTGTTTTAGTAGATGTGCATCAAATTTGGGAAGATTTAGGGATATTTGGGTGCCTTTGGTGTTAGTATTTCCAATAAGAGCTTAGAAGAGTGCCAATTTATTTCTTGGTTAGTGAATGAGGTGATATAAACTTGCTTATATATAGGGATCTAAAGGTAATTTTTCATGTAAAGGCTAACTTAGGAGGATAAAAATACCCAACAAAGATAATGTAATTGAAAGCAACGTGGGAAGATATGTTGGTCTAAGACCATACAAATCTTCTAGGAAAAGAAATTACTTCCTAACCCTACTATACAACTTTAGACAGGAGACATTTAGTGAAATTTGGAAGATGCGTCATGATAAATAGAGGTTAAGTATTGATTTTATGCATTTATATTTAGAATGTGATGACACATTAGTGTGTAGGAATAAACAAAGTTGGGAGAGATATAAAAATATGTATTAAGTGAAGATGGGATGTGGGTGTTTGTCTTAGCTAAGAAACTCACCATAACTAACAATGTCAAAATGATAAATTGCTAAATTTGAGTGTTTGTAGAATGGTTAATGTTGGAAGTTAATTGATAAGAATATTCTACCTATCGCAAACCCTTACATTCTTTTTATTGTTGTACATTTCCATAATACTAGATTTTAATTAGTATGTAAATAGTAACATGACTCATAATAAGTGCACTAAGATCATATTGTTGTAGATAATTTGTATCATGCATCGTCATATGAATATGGTTGGTGTAATTGTCTAAAATGGAATAGGAAATAAATTAAACAAGGGCCTATAAAATATAACAAATAAATCAAATCCAAAAGGTAAAAGAATGGTCAACTTGAAAATAAGTAACAATGTTAAAGTAGAAGAACGAAGACATTAATCACTTAACTCGGAGAGGGTGATCAAATAAAACTAAGAAGATAACAAACAAGAAATATGAAACTGTGTATGATAAATTGTGTAGTTAAACAAACATATAGAGATGATTACGAGTGTCAAAACATGATGTCATCAAGAGGATGATGTGATGAATCATTATCATTCAATATCATATGTGTATAATTCATGTCATTGACATCATTATGAATATAATTTGTATAAGGCACTTGAGGAAGATTTAGGAAATCATTCCTCTTTAACGCAAAACATACTTGATGGATGATCATAATTGTAAAACACCTTATATTCTATAATCAATAATTGATTCATGTTTTAGCATTATGTATTTTAATGGTATAGTAATAATGGAATTTATCTATTCAAAATTGAATTTTTGTTTAGGTATCCCAATGTTTCATTCTTTCATTAAAGGAGGACCTAGACTTGGTGTGTTTATATTATCGTGTTCCTA
The DNA here is from genome assembly GCA_018340775.1 of Taxus wallichiana var. yunnanensis. Classification (NCBI taxonomy): domain Eukaryota; kingdom Viridiplantae; phylum Streptophyta; class Pinopsida; order Cupressales; family Taxaceae; genus Taxus; species Taxus wallichiana. The sequence continues at coordinate 132,549,834 of CM031236.1, read as the reverse complement.
TATACACAAAATCTATGCACTTGTGTGCATATCTAGGTCCTAAAGCATACTAATGTATACATGATTTTTTAGCAAGAAAATAGTGGTTGACAACTACTTTTAAGTATTTTTCTTTATCTCTTGCATTCTTATTGGCCGTACATATCTTACAACTCTTCGGTTCTTGACTTATTTATCTTTTATGGCCTCAAACACTAGCGCTCGCTTAGGACAAGCACCCGGAGTTTTCCTGTCCCTCTTGGGAACTCCCCGACCCCCTCTTCCTCTTCTTAGTCTTTTGGGTCTCTTTTACTTCTTGGTCACCTTTTAACACTTTGGGTCAGCCTTTTAGTTATCAATTATGAAATTAAAACAAGGGAATCATATATATACTTAGTTACTTCTCCAAAATCAGGGGCCAAACACTAAGCATTATCTACTATCACCTAAACTTGCATCCAAAGGCATAAAGAGTATTACAAAGCATTCATCTAGCACATCCAACACAAGGGACAAGGGTTATATCACTATGCATACACAACATAGGAGGGGAAGTTATTTATATTCCATCACACACATTTGCATACTTGGATCATTTTAGATCTATCTCGTTATCATAGTGCAACTTGCACAAGGGAACCTAGGCCATCATCACACACACACATACACATAGAACTATATGGAGTCTGAGATGCAGTGCAACGCTTGGTCGTAACATCACGCTTTGGGTGACTGTCGAGGTCAATCCAAATCCCCATTTTGCATCTTATTTATTAGGTTTGATGTGTTTTGTGGGTATGTGCAGCTAGATATATATATTTTGTAGGTTTTAGGTGCGATCGGTGATAGTGGAAAAAAACCAGAGCGATAAACAGGGATCAACAAAGAATTTCTTGTAGCCCATAAAGGATCAGAACTTGAGGATTTAGGTGGACACTAGCACCCAAATCAATCACTCATGCCCAGGCGCTCCTACCCTCCCATGGGCGCTTCATTATGCACATTTCGAGTTCCAAAACCTTCGTGAGTCTTAATGACACTGCTTCTAGTCCTGTTTGAATAGTTCATCTTCCCAGATCATCTCTAGATTGTGTGAAATCAATTAAGTCACCTTCTCTCGCTCTTTTGCTTAGGGTTTCATATCTTTACATTCTTATTTCTTGTCAAATCTGTATATTATCACTTGTATATCATTAGTTACATTAGTTACTCTAAAATTAGATTTAATTCAATTTAAATTAAATCATTTGGTGAACCCCAACTCTTGATTAAACACTTGGATCCTTATTTTTCCTATTCTATCGGATTTTTCTTTTCCTAACCTCAAACCCTAGTTACATCAAGGTTCATATTCCCATCTATTTTTTTGTCATACCTTTGATCTGCATAGTCTTCCTAGGGTTTCATCCTTGGTCTTATCTTTCTAGGGCTCTTATTTCACATTTACCTTTTCTTTCATGGCTCCTAAAATTCCTCAAGTCTCCTTGTATCAATTAATTCAAATGCACCCACCTTGTAAATATGTTCTCTAAAAATCCATAGACACTATGTACCTCCCTCGCAATACACCACCTTCACAAGTAAGTTCCATTTTCGATCATCTCTCCGACGACCTTATCAATTCGATACCACAACTAATCAATCCATCTTCGAGTCAATCCAAGCTTTACATCATTTATTTCAAGATAAATTTCAAGCTATGGAAACCACGATTACATCCCTCACAACTAAAATCCAACATCTCAAGGTTGCTTCTCATGCCCATGTTATTTCTTCTTCTACATCTCATCCTGATCCCATGTCTACTACATGTGCCCATACAAGTGAGGTCAAGGTCTTACCACAACAGTACATCTCTAGTTCGATCGAATGCTAGACAACATGATATATTATTCATACTACTCAATAATCACTTAATTACTTTCTTACCTAATCATTACCACCCTCATCATCGAGTCATTTGTTACAAAAGTAGACCATATTATAATTACCATGGGATTAATGGACATTGTGATGAAAATTGCTATGCTTTAGAACAAAAAATATGACATCTAGAGCATAAGGGTCTCATTTCATTTTTGCACATCATTCTTCTCCACGCTCATCTCCAATTCTTAAACCCCAATGGGTTCCCAAATCTGATCCCTCCATGTCTAGTGAGCATCACGCCATAATTACTAATGTTCCTTCTTCGGTAAGTCAAGATCCACCTATCCAAACCAGTACCATACCACCTTTAAAAATACTTACCCCATTACCTCCTCTTATCAAGTCATCTATAGTGTTACCAATTCCAAATAAACAACCACCATCCAAGGAAGCACCACCAATTCCCTCACCACAGGCCAAGATCCCTCACCAACCTCCTCCAATTAAACACATAATTCCTCCTTTTGCTCAAGCTAATGCTTATATTGATGGTCGGGACACATTTCAAACTCCACCATAATCGCATGGTCTCTCTTGCATCATCGTCTAAGATCTCCATCACTCACACTCTTAGGGGGCATCGAACTCCCCCCCATAGTTGCATGTTCTAATCAATAGTTACCTATCCATACTATTCACGCACACACACACATATATTACTCTTGTTTTATAATTCATGTCAATCTTTCTAACAACACTTTCTCTTATCTACACTATGAACACACCTTCTTTACATTTATCTATGCTCTATACTACTCCACACACACTTTTCTACTCATACTTACTTATGGATCCTTCTATTCATGATACACATAATAATTTCTATCTATGGTATACATTCTCTCGTGCACTATACATACTTTGGCTATTCTTGCTCGCAATGATCACATCTATTTGCCAGTAGCTCCTGTTATACACACTTGGGGAGCATCACACTTTCTTCCCCCTCCATCACTAACATTTTTCTTTAGTGTCTACTACTACACTTCATGATTTGCGCTTCATGTCTAATATTTCTAAGAATTTTCACATCTTTGGCACACCATGTACCATCATTACCTAATGATGCACTATTTTTAGCAAAAACTTGAAATGGTCATATATTTTGATCTCGGGTGTCCGTTTGAGTTTGTTTTTTTAAACCACTTGTTTTGACGTTACAAACACAGCGATCAATCGGCCCCTGTGAGTTGGAGCCATATTTGGCATATTTTTCTAAATCTCAAATTCACCATCTAGGGTCAAAAATTAGGATTTAAGTTGTAGTTTGGTTTTTTCCTATTTTAGGGCATTAGTTAATTTTAGTCTCTTGAATGCATAATAGGTTAGAAAGTTGGAAATTCCTCTAATTTAGGCATGTAAAATATGCATGGAAATTTTCGTGCCTGCATTTAATAAGCATGTGAACTTACTAAGAATAATAGGTTCTAGTAAATTGCTAAAAATAGTAAATTTCACCACCTAGAGTAGATTTAGTCAAAGATAGTTAGAGTTTTCTTGGCAAATCAAGTTGGGAGTTGTTTTATTATTTATGAAGCATTTTAATTCATGATTGAATAATGAAGAAGAAGATTTATTTTCTTTGAGTTCAAGATATTTGCAGTATATTGAGTGTGTGTTACAGTTTGGCTACATTATAGTTCCACGTTTCATACTCAATTGTTGAGGTATAATTCTTAAATGAACCTCACATCATCTACACTTCACACTCAATGCTTCATGATACATATTTTCTAGCATCTACTCTCAATCACACATAAAACACTCATTTCCCGATGACACACTCTTGTTCTATGGTTAACACTAGACTGTTGAGGAGGCATTTCTAATTAAACCTCATCTCATACACATCTATTGTGAGGCAATGTGGATCCTCCTCTCTTCACATATTGCACATCACAACACATTATCACACTCACACAACATTTGCATAGCTTTCACAGTTGCATCTACTCTTATTAGTTTATTCTACTTACATGTTATAATTTGTTTCCCATATTAGTCAGATACTTAGTGTGTCATTATATTTTTTATATACGCATACGCATTCAATTGGTATCTTAAGGTGAATGCACGACCTTTCATAGATTCATACACGATGCATGATGCTTAGAATCAACTCTTTACCAATCCCATTGAGGCTCTGGGAATCTGCCTTTGCTCTCATACTCTACACATCACGGGTTCTATAATTTCATTATTTACTACTTTTTACCACCTAGTTTTCACCGATCTCACACACTTTGAAATACTATTTATCTTTCTAACATGATAATGGGTGCTTCATGTTTAGCATTTGCCTTGCAGGATCTATACAACCATGGTTATCTGTCACTTCTTACTTCTTATTGGTTATCATATTGATTGTGGATTATGCCCTATGTCTTGTTTGATAATTAGTTGCTTTTGACTTGCTTTGGCCCTAACTATCTTGTCACATTATGAGTGATGTCCCATGTATGAAACCCACTTTTCACAGTCCATCTTGTCTTCCTAATTTCTTATTACATTGTCTTCTATTACATACTAGCTCATTTTTACTAACACTTGTTACTAGCCTATCTTGTTTGCACGCGCCTTGGTTTATACCATGCACATCCCCTACCCCATACAAGTATCCACTTTAGATAAATGTCGAGTCCTCCCATTTGGGCCCCTTTCTCCTGCAGTCATCGTATGCACCACAAATGAGGGGGTATCTATTGGGTGAACAAATCACCCCTACGTGAGCTCGGAGTTCTAATACAACACAACACGATAAAAAAATGGCACAAGAAAACAATTTTAGAATGGTCTAGAATCAGACTAGGACCCAAAACACAAAGCACACACTAGCGCCCAATCTTGGATAGAAGTGGTGGCGCTTGTGTCCCCCGGCACTTGTGTCCTAGGGGAAAAAGTAGTCAATTTATCAGTTCAACATAATCTCCAACAATTTATAAAACAATTCTCTAAGAGCGAGACACTTACCTCCAATTACATAATGCATTCAATCAATTACAACAAGAACAACATGTTACAAATCAGGGATGTACCATCTGCTAGTGGTGCTTATTGGGAAGCATCATGGAAGGAGAGAAAACCAGACCTCTCTCCCCAACACTCTTCTCTTGGCATGAGATCGCCAAAAAATCACTCTTGTCCTGAGATCACCCAAAAAACTTGCTCTTAGCATGAGATCACCCAAAAAACTTGCTCTTAGCATGAGATCACCCAAAAAACTCACTCTTGGCTTGTGATCATGCAAAAAACTCACTCTTGGCATGAGATCTCCCAAATAAATCACTCTCGGCGTGAAGTCACCCAAAAACTCACTCTTGGCGTGAGATCACCCAAAAACCTCACCATCAACATTCAAATCTAGCATCTCCAAAGCACAACAAAAAAAAAATCTATATTCTTTACTTTCTCAAACATCAAATGCACTCTTTCCTTTACACACTTATACTTATACACATATTACTCTAATTTTTCATATACAAAACATTGACTACTTTCTCGCTCTTCTTTTGCATGTTCATCCTTAATACACAACAAGAAATAACTCACATCAACAAGCACAAGCTCCAACAACATGCTAATACACATATACTTCACCCCTAGGGTCTACTTCCCTTTCCTAGTCTCCATGCTTCACTTTGCGATCACTTCATGCTTCACTTGTCCACTCGACACGCTATCGGCAACACTCTTCTCTACAAGATCACAAGGTACGCATCTTCTATCTACTTTATGCTATCGATTATTCACTCAACAACATAAAGTGGGGGAAATATAGACACAAAATATATGCATTTGGGTACATTTCAAGGTCATAAAGTGTACCAATGTATACATGATTCCTAATCAAGAAAACTAGTGGTTGAAAACTCCTTGGGTCTTTTGCTTTATCTCTTGCATTCTTATTAGCCTTATATACCTTACAGCTATGTCGGTACTTGAATGATTTATGGCCTTAGATACTATCACCTAGTTTTTGGGTCTTTTTCTTTATCTCTTGCAATTTTATTGGCCTTACATACCTTACAAAATTATGTTAGTACTTAAGCGGTTTATGTTTTATTGTTTCGAAAACTAGTGCCTAGTTAGGACAGAAGCACCTAGGTGCTTTTATCCCTCTTGGGGGCTCCTAACCCTCTCTTTCTTCTTCTCACTCGTTTGGGTCTCTTTTACTTCTTGGTCACCTTTTAACACTTTGGGTCGACCTTTTAGTTGTCAATTATGAAATTCAAATAAGGGAATCATATATATACCTAGTTACTTCTCTAAAATCAGGGGTAAAATAGTAAGCATTATCTACTATTACCTAAGCTTGTATCCAAAGGCACAAAGAGCATTACAAAGCATTCATCTAGCACATCCAACACAAGGGACAAGGGCTGCGTCACTCTGCATACACAACATAAGAGGGAAATTTCTTTTTATTCCATCACACACATTTGCATACTTGGAGCATTCCAGATCTAGCACGCTATCATAATGCAACTTACACAAGGACAACCTAGGTCATCATCACAAACACATACACACAAAACTACATGGAGTCATAGATGAAGTGCGGTGTTTGGTCGTAAGATCACCCTTTGGGTGACCGTTGGGGTTAGTCTGACTCCCCATTTTACATATTATTTATTATGTTTGATGTGGTTTGTGGGTATGTCCAGCTAGATATCTATTTTACAGGTTATAAGTACGATTGGTGATAGTGGAAAAAACCATATCAAAAAACAAGGATCAATAGAAGCTCTTATAGCCCAAAATGATTAGAACTCCGAGCATTTGGGTGGGCACTAATGCCCAAATCGATCCACTGGCACCCGGGCGCTCCTGTCCTCCCGTGGGTGATTTTATCCTGCACATTTATGAGTTCCAAAACCTTCAATGAGTCTTGATGACACTACTTCTAGTCTTGTTTCAATAATTCCTCTTGCCCGAGATCATCTCAGTTATGCAATCGCTAAGTCACCTTCTCTCTCTCTCTTGTTTGGGGTTTTATATTGTACATGTTTGTTGTTTGTTCGTTCGTATATTTATCACTTGTATATTATTAGTTACAATAGTTACTATGAAATGAGATTTAATTCAAATTAAATTAAACCGGTTCCATTCATAATGACACCACTATTAATAGGGTACCCAATTTTTGTATTGCAACACATAATATTTGTCCAAATCATGTCCGATAATTCTATGAAAGTTAGAAAATTGTACACCTTGTTGCATTAGGTGAGATGTGAATCGATGTCTAATAGAAGGTAAGGTTATTAACTTGTTGTCAAGTAATATACTTATTATGAGACTTGGTTTGTCTTGTAGTATTTAAACCTAAGAGGAACAAGGAACAAGACTTGTAATAGGTGTAACTTTGTAATTGTTTTAATGTGTAGAATCATTGTCGGTTAAATAACTTCTCTTGTGGTTAAAGATGTTAAAACCACATGTATTTATAGTTTAGTGGAAATGATGTCCTAATAGTAAAGCATGTCAAAGAAACGTTGGAACATTTATATGTGACCCTTATAAACAAATGTTACTCTATACATATATTTAAATAATAACACTTATCTAAATGACTAAAGTGTTGTATAAACTTATGAAAACAAATGCAACTAATTAAAAATTGGTTGGGATATGAATTGGTGTAACCATTTGTGGTTACAACTAATCTCATCCTTTATATTATCCGAACTTGTTGAAAATTATATCATAAGTAATCATCGAGTGTATCAAAAAGTGAGAAGAAGGTGTTGTATTTTTGGGTTACGTAAAAGTTCCTCATATTAATAAAATCGATAGTGTGTTTTGGTGTGGGTTTTTTTATTCTAAAGGGTTTTCCCCACATAAAATTTGTGTTTGAAGTGTACACTTAATTTTTATATGTTTACTTATGCACTTGTTTATTTCTACGATTTACCTATCATGATGATTCAAATTTTAATAATCTTATATATTTAATTCACAATTGAAATTCATCTCTAGTTCTCGACAAGAAAAGTCGATTAAAATATGTATCGGTGTGATATGGTGCCTTCTCTTCGAGAAATGTAGAAGACTTAAATATTTTTTTCTCAAGATCCATAGGTTGATATATCAATATATGCATTGTATCCTTGCATCTCATAATGTCATAGTGAATAGGATTTTAATATCTTATTGGAAGTTGAAATATGTTTAAATGTAAATTTAGGACCCGCATTAGTAATCAAATGAGAAAAATGTCTTTTTAAGTTGGATGTAAGAATATATGGATTTGTTAGGCAATGAAAGAAACCAATCTAAGGCGTGATCTATCAAGCTTTTGTGGAAATTTTAGTATTAGTTTATCATCATGTGTATACCTTTCAAAAGAAGAAGAAAAGTGTGTTGGTTGTAAGAAAGTATCGTTGAATCTTCTAAATAAATGAAGTCTCATGGATAAGTATATTTGGGAACCACCGTGAATGATACATTGGCCATATAGGACATCATGATTTAGACTAGTCCTATGTACAACAAACTCTCAAGATAAAGCTTTGTTTGTTTTTGTACTTCACCTATTGTATTCATCATAAATGTTATTTGACCTACATGGATTGTAATAATTTACATAGTAATATTAAAATGTGATATTTCACCCTTGATTCTAAACAAGGGGATGGAATGATCATTATAAGTACTCAAAAGCTAGTTTGTTGAGGTTCTTAAAGGATTATTTAGTTTGTCGTGTGCATGGACTATATCATAAGTACATGAAGCATTGTTATTTATATTATACACACGTGAGTTTTATATTCTCCATCACTAAAAGAATAAAAATATGTATCATCATTTTTTCAATAATTATAAAAAGTGGTGTTTTTATGTTCATGCAATAAGGTACAACTTGGGAAAGAATAATATACCTTACTGTATTGATTCTTCCAACTACAAATAATTGTATAAGGGTTAGATGTTGAAGGATCTACATAAGAAAATATGGATCTCAAACCTAAAAGAGCCAAGGATGTGTCCAGGTCTTGTAACCCTACGAATAGAGGGAACATGATTAGTCAAAACATATTCCTAAAATTTTACCACGAAAAGGGTAAAATCTAAAACCATAATGAAGAATGAAACCTTGGATTTTTTTGTGTTTAGTCGATTGTGATATTTACTAAAATCGTGTTGATTATTTTACATCTAAAGATATATAATGAGTTAAAGTGTGTAAAAATGTAGTTTATAAGACAAATACAATAAAAACTTAGTGATATAAACTTGAATTAGGGTAGATATCAAAATTATAGAGAGATATAACTACCTAATGCACATTCAAAAGACCGATTATAGTTATACCCGGAGGAGGAATGTATAGTGAACATAGGGACCTCGAATAAACTTAGGAAAATCAAACTTTGAAATAGGATTAGTATAATTGCTAATAGAGGAGAATAATAACATCAAACATTAGTGTTTGAGGTAGATTAGAGTGTGTATCACGGTTTGACAACTCTAAAACTTTCTAGATTCATTCATCTATGTTTTTGATCCATGTTTAGGTGTTCAAGTGTCGTAATTTTATATGAGGAATCATATGCAATTTATTCCTTAATAAAGCCATATGTTCTCAAACGATAATGCAAAACAAAATGTATTAGAGATATTAGGTTGGGCTAACCTCAACACTACCCTAATATAGGTGAACCTTGTCATTATGTATCAATACTTTAAATAGGGATCAAGGAAAATATAGTTCATGTGTGAATGTGCAACAATGAAAAAAATATGAATCTAGAGTGATACCTCCTTTGATCCTTTACACTTGGGATTTGGGCAACTTTAACCCTTTGTACTTCAAAATTTAGCAAAAGTACTACTTTAGGGCATCTCTTGGAGTATTTGAGGTGTGTATATGCCTTTTATAAAGTGATCTCTAAGATGTCTTTTAAGTGTGTTAATGGCTAGTGATATATGAGATCATATATAGGTTACTTTTCATTATTACTTCATACCAAAATCAACACATGAATTGAGTATATGATGACCTAATGGAATTACCCATGTTTAAAAGCAATCGTTGGTCATGTTAGGACACTTTCATTAGATAATGATAGTATCGATAGATAGTAATTTTGTAATAACCTATTTGTGAGTTTAAAACATAAATTTTTGTATACTTTGACATAATTCGACACACTTAGAAAAATAAAATATATTTGACCATTAAGGACACTATCCCTCTACCATTCTACGTCTTTGGTGTCTTATCCAACTTTGTTTGTGTTAGTTACATTTATTAAAGACTAGCCTAATATATACATATATACCTCATTATATTAGGCATACATTCTTCATGCCCAATATTCATTTACGCACTCTTAGAACAATGTTGGTAATATAGGCAATTTTGTTTTACTATAGGGGTCACTTTCTACCAAAATGTTTAGGATCCATACATGACATTTTTTTCAAATTGGGAAATCTCTATCAATGGAGCTTAGACACATTTCACGGGTTGGATATGGTATGAAGTTAATGAAGAGTTACCTATGTATGTATGTATATATATGTGTGTGTATGCACATACACACACATGCATGTGTGTGTGTTTGTGTGTACACATAAGACCATCACTTACCTTATTCATATCTTAGATGTCTCACATTATTTTGGAAAATTGCGACTACATAGAGGATCATTTTGAAATTTGTAGGAAAATCTAAAATACCTCAATAGTATCCATATATTCCATAAAGACAAATATGAAATCTAAGAGGTCAAATTTGTATGATGCTAAAGATAAAAGTTTGAATGAAGATCACTTATTTGAGCACATGATTTCACATACACTCACATATATGGGAGAGCTAAGTGTGACTTGATCCCTCTTTAGAGTATTAATAGGTAGATAGTTCTCACCACATCATTGGGGGTGGATTGAGGATATCCAACCTAAAATACTAACCCTTTTAAAGGGTCTTTCGTGATATTAAAAGCATAATTAGCATTTGGACAAAAGAGAAAAAAAGTACCATTATACGTGATCAAAGAGATTCGAATATCTATAAGTAGGTTATAAATAGAGGTGAAGTGATACTAGAAGTTACAAATGCTTAAAATATACTAACCAATACTAGTGAAGTTTGACAATGTTAATTTGTCATGAGGCTTTGAGTCTATAAATAGCATCTAGACAACATGTTAGGTCCTGTTCTCAAGTATAAATCTACTGAACACCCTAAGAGTGGATTAAAATTTATTATATGTGTATGGGAATGTATATATAAAATATAAAAGAGAGAGATAAAGATATAATATATTTAAAATAGTAAATGTGTTCATTTATATGTGTGCAACTTGTTGGCATGTGAATGTGTATTATTCTAATTGATGTAAAAGGTGTATACCCATTAAAGAAAAAGGTGGATGAGGTCCAGATGATGCTTGGTATGTTGATGAGATGGTCAATCACGTGGTAACATGATGACAAGGTGGAAACAAGTTTAGCTAGGACAATTTTAAAGACCTAAGACAAACATAACATGGAGTATGGAGAAAATAAAGCTAAAACATGGCATTGCGAGAATGAATGGTGTGTAGGGAAATTGTAGAGAGGTTGTATAAGATGCTACATGTCACAATTCATAAGATAGAGACATTTTAAAGGTCTTTTAGAGGCTCGTTCTTGAGAACAAGTTAGATAAACATGCACAAACCTTGGTGTTTGATGAGTTTCAAAAAGTGCAAACTAAACTAATTCTTGGGACATGTGAAGGAGGTTGTCCTAGTGTTGTGGATAAAGTTTTAGGTCAAAATTATAAGGGACAAGCAATAAAATGAAGTTTTAGTGCAAACTAGCTCTTGAAATGACCATTTCTAGCTTGAGGGTTGAGTTTGAGTTGCTCATTGGAACGTTAAAATTTTGCATGGTGGTCCAAGCTCTTCATCGAGTGTCGTCGTAATTGAGTCTAGAGAATGTTTTAAGAATAATGAGTTATAATGATGGCCTATACTTTATGAACGATGTTTAAGAAGCTAAGGAGGTTCAAACCCTCCTAAAACCCTCATTTCAAAGTGATGGAGAAGAAATGAAGATTTAGGTCATGAAATATCTTGGGAAATCTGATTTGATGATTTGGGCATGTATAAGACTCCTTATACTTCATTTTGGTGGTGGTCTCATTCTTCGAGTGTAAGTGGAAGGCACTAAAATATGATTTTTAAAATAAATTTGATGGTACAATAAATAAATGGAGGTTTCATGTTGAATATATTAGTGTGGGAGAAAGCTTGGGATGTGACCCAAGTGTCCATGAAGAGTTTTAGGTGTGTTATTTGCAAAAAATTTGAGAAATAGGTCATCTAAGACAACCTACCTCTTAAGGGCTAGAAGAGCCAAAACTAGTCAAGATGGATTGAAGGGATGATGATGAAAATGCAAGTTGTTGAAGCAATTTGTAAGCATTAACAATTGATATAGGTCTAATAAAACATGTTTGAGCCCATATATTTAGTGGGTGAAGTGTTTTTGTGCCTGAGTTAAAATGATCAAAACTTCCCTTTTAGGCATGTCAAGTAGGTTTGAGAAATGGAGGTGTAAATGAGATTTTTCCTCATAACCCCTACATGTGAGTGCTTGAAGTTGAAGTAGAGGACCCTGGTGATGTGTTCCAGAATTTGGGTGTCATGAAAATATGTTTTGAAGTGGTAGAATCCATCAAATACAAGATTGGTTTTTGTGGTCTAAAACCTAATCGGAGTCATCTCATAAATACAAACATTCTCATTCTAAAATATTTCAAATGAAGCTTGCTAGTAAGATTAAAATATGCACAAGATAAAGATATTTTTAGAAAGGTATGATATGATCCATGAAAAATTATTTGAATGAAGTTATCCACCATTTTGTGGGAATGGTTTTATGGAGTCTCAGCAACTCCTCGAGACCTTGTCCAAATCAGTATTGCATGGAGAGAATGAAGGTGTTTTAGCTACTTCAAGTTGGTGAAGGTGAATCAGAGATCCCTAAAAATTATCCATGTAGCAAGAAAATTTGACATTACACATATTTGTGTTGGTGAAGACATCTCTTGGCTGGTTTTTGAAGATACCATGTTCATGCACCCCTAGTTGAACATATGAGCTCTAATGGAGTCTTGGGGAAGAAATGGCGAGTTTTGGAGCTCATCAAGGCCTTAGAATAATGTGAGAATAACTTGGTAATGTGCACACTTCATCATAACTCTTGACATGAGTTACATTAAGCTAAATGAAAAAGGTTCTAATGTAGGGAAAAAGACAATCGAAAATGGCGATTCTGAAATGACAATGTCAAATTTGAAAATGGTATCTTATTAGTTGTTTTAGTTGTGCAATGAGTTAAGGAAGGTTTTAAAATCCTTTACAAATTTTAGAGTTGTCATGACAAAAAAATAAAGGTTAGATGTCATAATTGACATGCTACAGATGTAATCATTACTTTATGACATAGTGATGTCATTTTCATCTTAATGAACCGGTTAGAGGAAGTTGGAAGTTGAAGTGTTGCAAGTGGAAAATGAAGAGGTAATAAAGAATGTAATTATCATGTATTTGTATGCATGAGTGTGCCATAAAATTATATTTTTGATGCATATTATGAGAGTGCAAGTGTTGATGTAAAATTGTGAATTATCCTTGTGTATGAGACCAAGTGTGTGTGTCTTGAAGACTAAATTATGAGCAGAAGGAGCTGATGAAGAGTGAAGGAAGAGGATTTAATTCATGTGTGAATGAGGTATAAAAATGTGTATGACAAAGGCCTTATAAATTGTACTTGTAGCAAGTTGAGAGAGAGAGAGGTGTGAAAGAAGGTGAATAGGAGTTGATTTAGAGATCACAACTTGTTGTGTTAGATAACTCAATGAGGGTGATAAAAATTTGTAAGAAGTCTATATTTTTTTGCTTATAAAATAGGGAGTTGAAGCTTCCTTGCAAGTTGTAGCTTACAGAATGTCAATGGGTGCTTGACTAAATTCTTGGGAGTTGTTTTTCTATGCAAGTAGGAGCTTGCTAAAGGTTGAGTGGTAGCTTGACTAAATTTTGGAGTGGGTGCTTCAAGTTGAGTGGGTGCTCAACAAATTTGAAATCATTGTAATCTCTTATGGGACAATTTTCCAAGTAGTACATTGATTTCAATGGGTTTTTCTCCCTTTAAGGGTTTCTCACATTAATCATGGTGTTAATGAGTGGTTATTTGTTATTTGCTTATGTTTGAATGTTGTTGTTTACACATGATCAAGGTTGTTTGAGATTGAATGGTTTGTTAAGATTTGAAATTGGTTTCAAAAGTTTGAGAAGCACTAATTTACCCCTCCCCTCTCAGTGTTTTTGTTTCCAACACAACTTGTATGTGGAATATTCTTGAGAAAGATGTATGGTTATTTATTTACTACTTTTATTTCTAGCTAAAGTTATATACATGTATAAATATATAGATTACAATAATGTGAAGATGGTAAGAAACGCTGTGGAATTTTATCTATGTTGGGACTCCATGTTTGATTGTTCACCTCCTAGCAATTATGTGGCTTTCAAATATGTGTGGTATAAAGAGAGAAACTCTAACATATTAGCACCCCTAAGGAATATCACACGGTGTGGTACAACATGACATGGAGTTGTTATAAACAACAACACTACATTTGTGGGTTACAGAGTTACCAAAAATTCTGGTATTTACAATATTAGTTGACCTTTGTGGTTGGGCATAATGGAGTGTGGGAGCGTGTGTGTTATCTGCTAGAAATGGAAGGATGTATTGTGCCATTATTGGAGTATGTATTACATCTATTAGATATGGATGGATGGTATTTGAGATACCATGAACATATGGATGAGGTTCAAGAGAACCACAATCCAATGAAGTGGAATTGCATAAACTATAATCTATGAAGACAACCTTGGAAGTATCGTATGAATCGAAATTGATAGATCTTCTTGGATCATTTATAAAATGTCATCTACCATGATTTACCACTAAAATTTGGTATAAGTAATTAATAAACAATTTGAAATGGAATATGTCATATGTATTCCTCAAACTCCGAAAAACAATCTCAATCGAGTTAGGAAATCTTCTTACAACGACCTCTTTTATAATCCATCAAATTTTCATCAATAAAAATCTAGGAAATACTAATAGATAATCATCAATTTTCATAGTTTTTGAGTCAATATTCTATTAAAACTAATGCCCATTCTTCTAGGCACATAATTTTACCTATTTTTGATTTATGATGGACACCTATCATAACATATGATGTTGTTTTGATGGAATATGATATTTTTTATTTACCATCAAGGTTTTATCATAATGTTTTCGAGTCTTGATAAAATCTCACATATATTATAATGTTACATATGATGAACACTTTGTGATCTATTTTTCATGCATTATGATATTTTTCTATAAATAAAAATAGTATTGTTTCACGAGATGGTGCTAAAGTTTTTAACACCATAAAAGAACTAGATATGACCTATTCTAGATGAGAAAGAAACATATGATCCCCTGCAGGAATCAACCTTGTTTCACCAAATGCGATGAAAAATTCTAACTTGTACATTTCACTTTTCTAGTATGCTCAAGCCTATGATTATTTATAATACGACACATTTTTTCATATTTTAAGCTCCTATTGGTTTGGATAAAAGAGAAGATCAAACAATCTTGAAATGTTAATGATGAATTTATCCATCGCCATCGTTGATCTCAATATTACAATATATTTTTAGAGAGAGTTGTTTGATAATCCCTAGATACTCTTCCACATATATTCAACTATTACAGAAGTTAAAATACAAATTACCAATCAAGTTTTTCAAATAAAATAAAAAAATAACAAAAAACACTCTAATAAGGTCCTTTTATAATGTAAGAAATTCCCTTGTACCTATATTTTTTTATTCCAAACTTTTTCTTGGTGTATTTAATTGGCTATACACTATTTTATGTGATTAAGATGCACTTGTAATATATAATTATAACATAATATGTGGATAATTTACCCATTTGTACATACTTGTTGTCGATAAAAATTAGACCGAAATGACATTAACCCTTTTGCCTATCGCAAAAGGTCAAGACAAAATCAAACCAGTTTAATCATAGTTTTTACTTAAGAATTAGCTTAAGTGTGGGTAGTTTAATATAGGATAAATAATGATTCAACCTAAGATCTAGGAAAATTCTATTTCTAACATCAATAAGGATATACATACATCAACAAAGACAAGAAAACACATCAAAAGACTCAACACAACACAACACAATAAGATCATCAAAATTTAATGAGAATGATAAGAGATTAATCCTTAAACTTAAATTCTTTTAATTCCAATATGATTACTTGTGTATCGAAACTAATTTTCTGAATCAAAGTAATATAATCAAACTTTATCCGACAGAGTAAAACCTATAAACTAGGTAATCTCTTGAAAAGGTGAAATCTAAGTGATATTTATAATCTCTTCTTCATAATTATTTCCAATATCATAATGATCTCATAAACAAACAAACATCAAACGAAAAGATAAAGAAAGATATTGTAGACACCTAAATTCCGCTTTTGCAATCTTATTGCCAAAATGTACACAAATCACTCTCATTATTATTAATTTCATTATAATTAGTGATTTTCACTAACTAACTAACGTTTCTTACCACTTTGGCCAATTAACAACACATTGTTTATTTCTTAATCCCTTTTGCATTTAGGATGCCACTTTACAATGAATCATAAGTCAAAATCCTCTTCAAAACAAACAATTAGCGATTATTAGCTAATTAAGCCTATTTTGCCTTTGTTTTGGTCAATATACCATATTATTGGCTCAAATCCCTCTTCCAACCACTCAAAATCACCCACTTCTCTCCACAACATCTTAACGAAGCTTCAAAAGCTTATCCTAGCCTTCTAGTTAACCCTAAGTGGTTGATTAAGGCTTCATACCTCTTAATCACTTGTTAATTCACTAATTATGATTAGCAAAGCTTAATCATGATTAACAATTCTAATCTAATTTGGGGCTTTTAGTCCCACATGCACCAAAATATTAGTTTTCCTCAAAGTGAAAACTATAAAAACAACTCACCTCATTCCTTTATACTTTACACCATGCTTTGATTTGCATCTCATATAATAAATATGATTTATAGCCAAGCTCAATCCTTGCCTAAAGCCTTCAACAAGGTTAGTAGATGGATATCCAAAATGACCAAGTAGTCATTTGGAGAGGCCATTTCACCTTGTTTGGAGTAGCAACCATAACCATTTGATTGCCCTCTTAGGTCTATTTAGGCCCATGTTAGGTAATTGAACATATTAGTAGGCATGTTTAGTTAGATTTTGAATTGTATTCATGTTAGTTAAACATTCCTTTAAGCTTCTATCTTAATGTTACATTCCTAGACTTAGAGCCTTGACTAGAGATGGAAATGGTGTTAGCCTTCCTTAGTTATTCATGCAATTTGCTTTGTAAATTTTAGGGTGCTTTCAGATATCAACATATAAACATATTTACATAATAAATGAAAAATAGTTTGATATAAACATGATGAAGAAAATGGATTACATTAATGAAATGAAGTACAATGATTGCTAAAACAACGTCTTGACAAGGTCATGATAAAAAATCAAAGCCAACATGGCCACATATTACATCATTTTGAGATAGAAGTGAAGACATCATCAAGCTTGCTATGGATATACAGACAAAATCTGAATCTAGTTAGATAAGAATATAAAATATTTAAATCAAATAATCAGAATAATAATATAAAATCTGTTGTATTCAAAATTCACACTCAAAACTCAAAACAATGTTTTCATAACTCTTGTAAGATCACTTGCCTCATAAATGCATTGCACAAAATTAATTTTAGAATGAAATAACTTTCAAATAGCTGTAAAATACTTGATTTTTCATCCTTTGTAATTGAATCCTCCATGTCCTTTTATAACATCCTCATGAATAGAATCGGTTATAATCGATTGTTTTATTTTAATGATTTAAAAATTAATATTTTAAAGTTTATAATAATAAAGTTTCACTTTATAACTTAAGTGAAACTATATAACTTTAAATAAGGACACGAGATCTTAATTTTTAACTTATATAAATGAATGAATGAGGTATAAATTATCAAAACAGGGGCCACATAAGTATTGCATACACTAAATAAAGTAAATACAATCCATATTAACATTCATCATTTTAATAACTACACCTCATCACGATATAACAACTAATTAAATATCTACAACCTCCATCCATATATTAACAAATAATATGATATCCAAAAATGTGAAATGCATGCAAGTTTCTAATATATCCGACCAAGTTTATCAAATCAAAACATGAAAATAAGTCATCTCCTATCAAATCTAACAATGGCATGTCTATCTCAGTCCGCCATCTCTACATACTCATATGGCCCGCCATTCCAATCATTTTCACGAGGCTTCAGGAAGTATGGTGTGAGTGATAACATCGAATTCCTCCTCTACTTCCAATTTCACCCTTTTCATTGCACCTGTCACCTTAGGCACAATGGAAGAGGACCTAACATGCTTAGAGGTATGTGGGGACTCACGAGAAGGGGAAATTTGATTCCTTCCAAGCAAGAGTGGTACAAAATTAACAAGTGAAATACAATTCTGCACAAATCAAAAATATATGACTGACAATACACTGGAAGGGGCAAAATAAACAGATTTATTAAAATAGACTGGATTGTTTCAACATGCACATGTTCAAGAATTTACAGAGGTGGATTATTGATATTGCAAGAAGGTGGATTACATGGATAAGAATCAATTACTTGTAGTACTTCATGTAAAAAAGGTTCATTAACATCAAAGTGAATAGATAACCATGTAGGACCATGCATGACTAAAGGTCTACCTCCCAAGCTGCGTACTAGTTCCCCTTCGGCCACCCCTAGGTGAACCCCTCTGCCATGATTGACCACAAAAGCTCTTGTGTCCCTAAAAATGATGTGATTCAGACCTCTGAGACCCCAACCATTCCATCCTGCCATGGTGAAAAGTCAGTAAAGAGTAAATATTTACTGGTATTAGCATGCAATCTCCTCTCGAATAGGAACTTTGTCAATCCAAAATCATAATTGATAATTAATAAAGACAAAAGGCATATTATTTGGAGTAAAACAT
This sequence comes from Taxus wallichiana var. yunnanensis, assembly GCA_018340775.1. NCBI lineage: Eukaryota > Viridiplantae > Streptophyta > Pinopsida > Cupressales > Taxaceae > Taxus > Taxus wallichiana. The sequence continues at coordinate 132,530,752 of CM031236.1, read as the reverse complement.
GCTTTTATCTTTATGCAAAGTCATCTCAGTTACTTTATGTCACTTTTTGAAACTATACAAATGCCTGGATATACCTTTATATATAAAATAAAATACAAGCCCATATCATTTGAACCTATGTATGGAAGACTATGATGAAAGAAATCAATAAAATATGTATGTACAGGTAGCCTTTGGTGATAAATCATACATACTATCATTTCTTCTCGATCTATTCACATTATTCCTATGGACTTCTCAAACAATTGAGTGATAGATTTATCACTATGTAAAAATTATTCACACGTCTCGCATTTAAAAATTTCAATCCATAATCTCTTAAATCGAAAACCAAAAAATATGCATGTTCATAATGAGAAATCTACCACTCGGTAATATTGTATAACTTTGTTTCATCATCAGATTCAAGTTGAATGTTAACAGCTTAACATTATCAACAATATCACGCCTTGCTTAAATGAACTATATATATTCTAGAACCTTCATTATAGTCTACAAGGAGCTTCAAAATAAATTAAGCCTTTCAACTAAAAATTCACGAGAAGATTTCAAACCATTTTCATCAATATTTTCTCACGAGTCAACCATCAAATATCTGCTAATGCCCAATTGACCAAAGAAAATGTCTCTTCTTTATTCAAACATAAAATATCATTAACCTGAAATTGAAAACAATGTCATATTATTCACATTGAATCCCTTTGAAAATACCCAAATGAACAAATGGAATAAAGCTCTCTGTAACTCAAAGAAAATAAAATCCATTCTTATCATACAACTAGACAGATTTGGAATCGAGTATACTTTTTCACCATGACAAAGACTTATAACAAAGTCCTTATATGTAAAGAAACAACGATTTTAAACTTGCATTTCAAAATATGAACTCAAAACACAAATCTCGAATGAATGGGCTCAAAAATTATGGGAAAGCATAATAATTTCTCATACTGACCCACGTAGAAATCTCTATAATTAACTCAAGATAGAAATAATACTCTCAACAAATATTACAGAGAATACATCTTTTGTATGCAAGTATTTAAAAGGGAAATGGGTGTGTGAGAAGTCCAGTCAAGTCAAATAGCTTGAAAAATATTCACAGATAGAATTAAATAACTCTCATTTCTTCAAAAGGAACTTTAAAACTAGAGCTAAATCATAATTAGGCACAAATTTCAAACAAAAAAGTCTCATACCTGTTGCTTTTTGACACGTTGAAAGATAAAAACTGTGACACCTTGCACAATACTAGAACACCTTTGAGCTCCAAATTATTGCAACGAAAAACTAGAATGACCCCAAAACCAACAATTCTCACCTCGTTCGATGCTTTTACCTCCACATTGAATGCTAATAACTCAATTTCCATTACTTACCCACTATTTACTACCACCTCATGCCTAGGGACTTAGAGCTCACAAATGGTGGTTCGGCCAAAGATTTAATTTTCTTAAGCCAAAATTATATCATATGTCATATACATATTCAAATATATAAATTATATGATTCATCAAATATGTGTGCGAGATGAAAATTCGAACCATAGGTTTAACACAACATTGTCATGATCATCTATTACATTCCCGAAAACATTATTTTATACGAGACAAGATATTCGCCATAAATCATGCATGGATGATAATTCAATCAACATAGAAAATCTGTTTTGATCATTGTCATATTTCGCTTATTATTTCTAGAATGGAAAGACCAAAAATATCGAAATACGAGGCTTGGAATCCAAATAACGAAATCATAAAACAAAATTTATTTCCCTTTCACTATTCACTATCGATATTGATTTATCAAGGAGATGATTCATATTTATATAAAAATAAGATGATAGTGACAATTTTAAAGAATGCTAGAAACCACTCAGTGTAAACAATTAAATAATGTAATAAATACTTAGCAGCCCCTGCCAGATTTATATGAATGTAATGGCAAGCAAGCTATAATATGAATGTCGTGTTTTATTTTTTTTGAAAAAAGGGGGGGTTAAAATTTTAGCAATAACACATACTTATCCACATTTATTAATAGATTAATACAACATTTCTCCACAAGCTAACCACTCTCCAAGATTAATAATAGTCTCTGCTAGGATTTTATAAAAACATAGAAAGGTAGTGTTAGAGGTAATTCATTGTGGAAGAGACTTGAGATTATACTAGTGAATTCAAGCCAAAGCTTATAATGATAGAGGTAGTAATGCTTACCCAAATTATAAATTTAGGTTTACGTATTTATTTTAAACCTTTATTAATTCATAATATATACATTTATATGGGTGAATGCCTTATGTTTATTCTGAAAGATTACGGATAATATTTAGAAATATAATAAGGTATCGAACTATATAAACTTTACCTCATTCTGCATAAAAGGTTAAATATCATAACTTTATTTTTTCAACTTTTTTTGCATGTATCCTGGTCAATCGTAGTTTTTCTAAAAAATACAATTTACATCTAGATCTTGTTCTAATTATAAATAACCAACCGTATGCTCTCAAAGTCACCCTTTCAGATCTTGGTTGATAAGAAATTAGTGGGGTAATAAGGGTTTATATCTAGCATTTTTACAACTCACATGAGATAAAACTACATTCTTGTAGTATAAAACCTTAGGAGTTATCAATCTAAGCAAAGTGGTTATAATTTTTACATGATTCATGGTGTAAGGGTACTACCCTAATACTCAAGCCATTAGACAATATTATGTATAGATTTTAGATTCCACGTACCTCGTGCTATATATAAAAGTGATTAAGTTTTTTTTTCCAATAGGAATCCATTCAACTATTTGAAAATGTGGTGCATCGACATGCGGTTAGCCCCTAGTAGTTACTCTCAACATACCTAAAAATGTGATAGTATGGTTACAAGAATAATTTGAATCCTTTGTAGTTAGTGGCTTGAAACATTAGTTTGCTCCATTATTTACAAATTGGATAAGCATATTTGTGAGCCTATAAATCAAACACACCTTATCTTAGTAATTCCAAATTAGATTTGGGTCCTTTGGTAGGTTCAACACATTTTTGTTCAGTTAAAACAATTTTTAGTCACCTTGAGAATTATAAAAATAATAAGTTCCAATGAAGCTAAAAATTTATGGATAGATAGATCTTAGCCTTTACATTAAACCATCATTTTATGTCAAATGTTGAATCAACATCTAAATAGTACTTTTGGGCCACCTTGGAATTTGTGTTAAAAGTAAAAGTGATCGATTGACCTAAAATTTTATGTGAATGTACCTCTTAACCCAAAAACAAACTTTATTTCTATTACAAGTGTTAATTCAATCATTATATGGTACTTTAAGGCCTCCTTGGAATTCCCATGAAAATAAAATCCTTTGTCGACCCAAAATTTTACCTAGAGTTAGATCTCATCATCTATAATAAAATTTTCTTCCAGTCAAGTGGTGATTCTTCTTTCGAGTGGTACTTTTAGCAACTTCAAGTCTTGATGCAAAAATAATAAGGGATGTTGGTCATTGTGTGTTTGTGTTGTCATTGATTTCAAATCCATTGATGGAAAAGGGTGTCATGAGGTCATGTGAGTCTCCATGAGGTGTCATTCAATGTCAAAGATGAAGGTTGATTGGTAGTGACTAAGTTTGGTGAGTTCTATGTTGTCCGGAGCATGGTTGAGTATGCATAGTCATGGTTTGAGTTCTTTCAAGTAAGTTAAAGATTGTCATGAGGTCAAACAAGGTTGGTATGACGTGTCAAGGGTGTCTAATAGTCTACATGGGTTCAACAAGGTTAGTTCTTGAGGTGTCATGGTTGAGTCGAGTCATTCCGGACACTGCTCCTAGCCCCTGGGCATGCAAAATGAGATGGAGGTATGAGAAATGGAGCTAACTAGTCTTGTTTGAGCAAGGCAGTAGCATGATGGCAGTGTATATGAGGTGTATGATGAGTTTTAAGTCAATTCTTAGAGGTTCGATAGTGCTTCATGGTCCTTGGGAAGAAATAAAGTGAGAATAAGGTAGGATAACACAAGTAAATGAGATTCTATGGTGAGTTTTAGATCTATTTGGGCTAGATGGTGAGTATGGTCAGATAGAGGATGTTGTCACGATGCTTCATGAAAAGTTTCAGGTCATTAAGAATATTGATTTTGCAAAATTTATGATTGGAGGTTGTAGAGGACTCCTCCAAATTTCCAAAAGGTAAATTAGAGCATGTGACAGTGTATGGGGTCCCACTTAGAAATGCATGTTTATAAAGATGTTCAATTTATGGAGAATTTTCCCAAAGAAGGTGAGAAATAAATTGACATTTTTTTATATCTAGAGTTTTTATACATGTTCATAATAGTTTCAGATCATGGTTGAGCTTCTAAATGACAAAGTGTGCCCTATTTATGAAGACTAATTTTTGGGGTAGTTTGAGTAACTTATGGTAAAATTTGAATTACAGGAGCTACAGGAGGATTTAGGACTCCATTCAAGTTTTTTTATGATCCTGATTTAGAGATATTTCCATTGGTATATCAAAATTGTGTTTTTTATATGGTATGAAGAAGTTATGACCTATTACTTGAGGTTCAAATCTAAGAGATGCCTAGTTCAACAGGGTCTTAAGTGACTTTATGAGGTAAGGTGTTTTTTCTGAGTTGTTCATGCTTGGTGAAGGTTATTAAGTGTTTATACAACATGTATAAGAGTTTCCAATGCTTTTGTAAAGCTTGGAAGTGAGTTTTGAGGTGATGAAGCAAGTTAAGCTCAAGGCTAGCTCTCGAGTCCTAGAAGGCTAAAGGAGCGATTGTAGAGATGACATGGTTAAAGGCATTATAATTTGATTTGGAAGGATATGTAATTTTTTATAGAAATAATATTAAGAGGTATTTACAATGGTATAAGGCTTGTATCATAATGATGACATTTGATGGTCACCCATCTTCATTTATAGAGAAGGTTTTCTTATTTTCAAGACATAATTGCTCGTGTTGAAAGATTGAGGTAGATAATGCATGTTTTGGATTGTATGATGCTTGCTATCAGTTGGAAATTGAATAGGGATGAATGTAGTTCATATTGAAGGCATTTGGAGGTCTTGGAAGTGGTAGAAAGGGTGTAAAATAGTTGAATTGTAAAACTACTTTCTAGGCAGCTTAGTTTGGTGAAGAGGAAAGTTGGTATGGTTTGCACATATGGATGTTTCATGAGCTCTAACATGAATGGATGTGATATATAGGTTATAAGGATTCCATTTAGTGTCTATATGCCATAGTTGAGTTGTTCTTGGGTAGTCTTGATGCCCAAAGGTGAAAATAGGTTCTTAGAAACAACTTGTTTGGTGAAGGATATGAGCCTTTTGAGTTGTGTTATGAATTATTTTATTGGTGAAAGAAAATGTATGACCATGGATGGTTTTTTTATGTCATATTTAACATGTGTGGAAAATTTAGGAGCTTGAATAATTATCCTCTACTTAAATGGTGTAACTTCCATGTTTTCATGCATGTGGAAATATATTTATGTGGCTTTCTTTTAACCGGGGATCCAATAGGGCACTCCACCGAACCTACGACAAAGCTAATAATTTCTTGCTAGAGAGTACTTTGCGAGAGAAGGGGAAGGGAGTGAGAAAAAGAAAGGAGGGGATTAATGCCGTGGGTAGAAAATCAGAGTCCCACACCCATTAATCAAAAAATTTAACATAAGACCAATTAGGACTTATGAGCACAAAGAATCAGTAAATCCCTCAGTCAAAAAAAGGCTATAAACTCCTTCTTGTATTGATGCTCAAGCAAAAATTGTACATAGCAAGAATAAAGAATGCAAGAGTGGGAAAATAGAATAATTTCAGCTATCTCTTTGTTCCTTCACAAGAATTACTCTCTCATGAGATTACAAATTGACAACCAACTAAGAAGAAGCCCAAATGAGGGGCTCATTACAATTTATAGAAGAGATGCTCTTCATCTTCCTAATGACACTTCATATGCCTTTTTCTAACTTTAGACTCTTGATATTCCTAAGAAAATATTAAGTCCCTTTTATATAATCAAGGTGACTTAATTTACATTATGTTTCTAAAGTTTTTTTCGAATAACTTAAAGGCATATCAAAAAGTGCAAACCCCAATGAAGAATTAGAACATTTGAAGAGAGAAAATTGGGGGAAGAAGAGAGGAGAGAGAGAAGGAAGAATAAGGGGGAAGAATGATGTTGATGATGAAATACCCTCCTCTGATGAAGTCCATAATCCTTCTAGATGGCTGATCGATGGAATGTCCCAATGTGACGATCTCTGAATCCTTGAACTATTTACACCCCAAGAAGCTCCTTTGGATGGTTCAAGGACACCTTGAGTTAAGTGTTCAAAAACACTTGTTAAATGAATTCACTGATGACCATGAACACTGACTCATAAAAATCCTTTCCAAAGAGATAGGAGCTCAAACCGATCCTATCAAGTTGAATGAATTGTTTTCATCGATGACCGCAACTTCCACCCTGCACATGATATACCTTGTGCCCCCCAAACCATGAAGTGAGTGTCAAAAGACAATTTGTCGAGTTCCCTGAGATGGATCTTAAATGCCCTATGAGAAATGCCTATGATGATCCTAAATGATGATGTTGACCCAAATGATCATCCCTCTATGTCCCATTTGTGCAAAAATTTCCTTTGAGTGTGACTTACCATTAATAGCAAGTGCCCAGATGGGAGACTTACTATTTTTGGTAAGAGGTGATTTTTTCCTCTTCTTGACCATCCTGATGTGATGAACTTCTTCATTCACTCCTACACACACTTGCCTTCACCTCGACCACTTCTTGGGGTGACTTACTATTTTTAGTAAGCACCCATATAGGGAACTTACTATTTTTAGTAAGTGTTTTCATTTTCACTATTTTTTCTCTGGAAAATCATTTTGACTTCTTGGTGATCTTGGATGCACACTATATTTCCATAACCACTTTTGATGATGACTTTTGATGATGACTTTCCAAACATAGCAAGTCTGTATAGGAAAACTTACTATTTTTGGAAAGTGGATTTTTAGTGCTCGGTTTGTGATGGAACACATATTTTTGGACTCGGCTCATCATCATGATCTTATCCTCTGAATTTCACTTGATTTCACCCACTAGAATGCTTGAAATAAAATTTAAAATTTTCACTTGGCAGTGGCTTCGGGCACGGAGCTGTCATGGTGGCCATTAATGGAGCTCAAAATTTTTAGGTCTATTTTTTCCTCCAATCATGATGAAATTAACTCCATTGTGATAGGTTTTTCATTTGGAGTCTATGTGTGCAAGTTTTTAGCTTGATTCCATTGTCGATTGATGGGAAATCCAAGAATGAGCTAGGGCACAAAATGGGTTTTTTATGAAAAAATGATTTAGGAATCATTTGACCTCCCATTTTTTACATCTTGATCATTTGAAAATGAGGAGGTCTGTAAAAAAATTTCATCTCAATCATGTATCTTTGAAAGATATGAATGAATTTCTTCGATTGGAAGACTTCGAGGTTTTCTTGAAAAAAATCATTTTCTTCATTTTTCGTTCTTTTTCGATTCATTTTTTGATCCATTTTTTTTATATTTTTTTTTTAGTGTGAGGGTTTTGAGAGCTGGTTGAGTGCAAAAATGGGAGGTTGGAAGGTTTGAAAAAAGTTTTCGAGAGTTCGACAGGGTATGGAGATGTGGGGGTATGAAATGGAATGAAAAATGGACTAAGTCTGGTATTTATTCATCCAAAAATGAAAGCATGAGGGTTGGGTGAATTTTTTTCCCTTATGTCCCTTTTCTAAAGGGATGAAAGGGACATCAAAATTCCCCATCATACCTAGTTGTGACACTTGGAAATTTGACTAGAAGTGCATTTGAGCTAGGGAGCTTGAGAGAAGCACCTGGGGCTAAGTTTCAAGGCATATGGAGAACCAAAAGGCATAAGTGGGGCTGGGAGAATTTTTGTCCCTATGTCCCTTTTCTAAAGGGATGAAAGGGACATCAATTTCACATCGCACTTGGTTGCGACACTTGGCGATCATCCGTGCAGTGAGAGGGAAAGGCTCAAACTAGCTCCCGGGGCTTAACTAGCAAATGCGGAGGTCATATTGGTGTTCTGAGGGGATAAAAAGGGTTGGGTGAATTTTTGTCCCTTATGTCCCTTTTCTAAAGGGATGAAAGGGACATGAAATCCCAAGCTCTTGGTGCTGACATGTGTCCACTTGAAAAATGACTAAGTCCGTGTATCGAAACTCTTACCTTGAGAGTGAACTTGTGAAGGCCATATCTGGAGTTCCCGATGGAGTTTTTGAAAAAAATTTTATATGATTTTACTTTAAATGGAATTATTTAATCCAATGGTGGGGGTTCATCTCTTGATTCATCCATTTGATCCCTAAAAATAGGATTTTTGTTTTGGATCTCCATTGAGCATGAGAAAAATGGATGTAAACATATTGTGCCTAGGTGTTGTGAAAAATATGATTCCACCATCTTATAGTTCTCTTAATTACCTTTCCATTTATATTTTTTTAGCTCCTAACTCCTTATAGAACTCCCAAATTTCTTCCCGAAGCTCAGGTGTTTTTTTAACACTCCTTGTGCGATGCCTTTAGGCCCGAACCCACTTTTGCTGAATCTGCTCCAAAACTCTTCCAAATCTTCCTAATCTTCCAAAATATTTTTTTGATGTTTTATACACTTGAATACTCATCTCCATGTTGAATTTCCTCCTTTTCCATCTCTAGGGGGTGCATTAGTCTTAGGAAGGCTAGTGGTAGCCCTTCCCAAAACTACTCAAAAATTGGCATTCTTCCAAAAGCTCCTAAAATCACCTAGGGGATTGACTTTGCTTTCCTAAATCACCTAGGGGAATTGGATGGACATCCAATTGAGGACCATTACATATACTAAGTAAGGCTTGGTGTTAGGATGGGTAGACTTGGGGTGTCTTGGAAAGGTAAAATTTGAAAATTTTGACACATGGGTATCGTTGTCATGCTTGAAAATTAAAATTTTCTTGTTGCACATTTGCATGACAACAACTGGCTCTAGCTTGGGGACATGTTATGGAATGAGCACAAAAAAGACATGACATGAGGAATCCCATAAATCTCAACATATAATACATTTGACCAATGCCTTATCCATTGGGCCTTTACAGAGTCATATACAACTTACAAGAGATAGCTTGAAAAGAAGAACACACACACACAAAAAAAAAGAAAGGAAACACACAACACACATGGAAAGGGAAAGACACACACAAAAAAAAGGAAAACACACCTAAAAATCACCTATGGTACAAGGTGGGGGACAACCCACTTTCATTGAAGCACTTTCCTTTTCAGAGTTACCCCGAAGAGGGTAATACAAAATGTTGATGTTCTGTGAAGTCATTGACTGTTCTAGAAAGTAGCCTCCTCTCCTCAACTTTATGAAAGCTAGGTGCTTTCACACTTGCATGTATACTTTGTAGGAGTGGGCCTACATGAGCTTCTTGATGCTCGGGTCTTCACTCAGAGATTTTATTTCCTTCATTTCCTTTGAAATCTGTTTTTCGCTTATCCACACTATTGCTTTTTTTTCTTCTACCATATCATTACTACTCCAGGGATGAATTTTGTTTGAATTGTTCAAATATCCTGAGCTCTCTTCAATCATTACATTCATGTTCATCCACATGTTTTTTGTATGGGGATCCTTGAATTCATCTTTTTGACTCATGTCTTTATGAGGTATTTGTAAGTTGAGTGAAGAATCATACACAACTTCATGCCCATCTTGCATGGCCATAGCTTGAATCAAGAGGTCAAGACTCAACTCGGATCTTTAGTGCTTTTTCTACTTTCAAGATCTCTTGTATTGAATCCTTATCTAGTACTTCCAAAATTCATCTTTACCCTTATTTGAAAATTCTTCACTTTGAGATCCAAGGAACCCATCGTCAAGGAGGCATTTTTGATATCTTGAGGTTCATTATATTCTATCATTTCTTCATCTGGAGGAATCTCATTTTGAGGGCTTCAAAACTCCTTGCTTCAACTTCTTCACAAGAGAAAGAGTTCTCCTCTTTTGAATGGGAAAGAAAATACTTCACTTTCATCATTAACTATCTTAGGAGGGACATCAGGCTTCACCTTGCTTTTCTTCATCATGACTAGTCTTTGAATCAGTTGAGCATCCTAGATTAAGTTCACACCTATCTTTGTAATTCCATATCCTGCATCATGAGTTTGAGACTGAGCTCAGGGTCTTTTGTTTCTTTTATGGCTCTTAGAAGGTCTTGCATAGATGGTTCTTTCCAACCATTTGAGGGCTCATCATAGGGATAGCTTGGTCTCTTCCTGGGTGACATGATCAAGAGAATCCTCATCTTTGAATGGGAATGAGAATATCTCCTCATCATGGATAAGCACATAAGCTGATTTTTCCACTTGAAAATCATCGAGAACTAGTTCCTCTTCTTCATGCCTCACATCATCTAGAAATTCAGGGCTATTCTCTTACATCTCAAATTTCCTCAATGCTTCCTCTAGATCCATATTCCTTGGGGAAGGAAGGTTTGGTCCTATCAAAATTGGGATCTCATCCTCTTCTTCATCATCACAAAATAATTCATCCTCTTGCTATTTTGGTATAAAATGTTGGCTCTTGGACTTCCTAACTTTTCACATTGTATACCTCATCTTCTTCTCTAGAAGAAATTTCTCCATGTCTCCCTTCACTTGGAATGGTTGCAAAGACCAATTCATCTAGATTTTCCCTCCCAAATTATTGGCAAAAACTTCTACTTAGCAACATTCCAAATGAATTCGGAATGTCTGCTACCAAAATCATCATTGAAAACTTTTTTTCTAGAAATTGGTGAGAGCCACCTATGCATCTTTGATCTTCCCTATAAGTGGGACTTCTTTGGACTCCATGGAGTAACAAGAGCCACCGAGTGGAAGTCATGGGAGTTTAAGAGCTTTGGAAACCTTCACAGCATCACATTATCTGAGGCACCTGAATCTATTATGTAATTGTTCAATACATATTCCCCAACTAGAAGGGAGACATAAAAAGGATCAACCTTGTTTGTCTTTGATGCACTCATGGAAAGCATGTTCTGTGAGGGAGGTGTAGGTGGGTTTGGTAGTATTCCTTTAGAATTGGGAGTTACAACATTGGGTGTTAAACTACCATTCCTAATATATCGATGAATCTCTCAAATTGTTCAGGTGAGTCCACAAATATTCGGTTTTAGTAATCTGCACTTTGGCTTTGTTTGCATATATTCTATGAAGTCAAAAGGAGAAGATGTGGATGAGGGGTGATGAAGGGATTGCTTTTGGAGTTAGGACAGGTTTGGAAGCAGGGGTAGATTTTTGGGGAACAAAGGGAATTTTGAAAGGTACACTAGGAGCTTTCAAAGTACTAGATTTTATAGGAGTAGATTTAGATTTAGAATTGGAAGAGGCATTGGAAGACTTACTTGGAATTGCAGGAGCCTTCTTACTTGCTACAGATCAGGTTTCTCAAATGCGGACTCCATGCAAGGTGGAAGTGGAGATCCTCGACTAATTATTTTGTTTTTTTGCAGAGTCACCATAGAGGATCTTCAGTCTTATTTTTCTTCATAGTTGTGGAGGAAGAAGCTCCCTTTGAGACTAGGAGTGAGTAAACACAACACATGAGAAACTCAATGCCTCTTCACCATCATCATCTTTACTCCCTGAGTGATATTCAATGAGTCCATTTTGAGTGTCACCACCCACTTCTTTTATCTCTAGGAAATTTCTTGCCTTCACTTTCTTGTTCGAGTCCTTCCTCATCCTCTTGGATTCTACCACTCATATTGATGGGTGAGCCTCCAAGGAAAGTATTTGGGGTGCCCCAAAATCTGATTCCTATTATTTATTTGAGGTGATATTCATTCAAAAAATTCCCTCTTTAGTGAAGACATTTCATTTTCCATTTTTTGCAAAAAAGGATCGGTTCTTTCATCTCCAGGACATTGAGCTTTACCCTTTGAGGGATTCTTGATCTTTCCAGATAGATAGGATGAGATCATCATCAAGTTCAATGGCCAATATTTTTGCTTCTACAATATCCCTCGGTTGAAATCTTCATAGGAAAAATCCTACCTCTGGTGATTGAGCACTAATATAATCTCTTGACATTGTTCTCTGATGGTGAATCCTCTTCCGGTATCCTATGAGAAACCGGTCAAAACGAGCCATGAAGTCTCTCATAGTTTCATTTTCTCCTTTCTTCATTTGTGCCAATTGAACAAGGAGGTCTTGATAGTCCTCAATAAATCTAAATCTTTCCTCAACTTCCTTTTGATGTCATTCCAACAAGTGATGGATCGGGAAGAAGGCAGTAGAGGTAGAACCATTCCACTTTTTTCTTGGAGAGACTCCACGAACAATCTTACAATGACATCTTCATGTTGGACACCAAGAATCCCACATGATGTGGTGAAGGCCGATATGTGCTCTTCAGGGAGTTGTGTGCCATCACCTTTGAACTTGGGAAAGTTCTTGCAGGAATCTTTTGGTAAATTGTGAAGAGGGGTTCAAGAGCAAGTGGGCTGTATTTCTTCCCCATGGAACAATGGGTTGAGGTATTTCTTTTCTTCTTCATTTGTCATTGTTTCTCACTTTCACTTTCTACTTTGGAAAATTCTTCTTCAAAAATTCTTCTTTTTGAATGGGATTCTAGTGAACTACTTGAAAACTTTTTGTAATAGGAATATGAAAAGACACTGTGGAATACGAAAGGTCACTTGCAAGAATCAACAATGTGTCTTTTAGCAATGGATTTCCATCAACTCCAATTTTTTGATTTTTTTTTTTTGGATTTTTTTTTTTTTTGGATTTTTGGACCTTGTGGTCATATTTTGGGTGCAATGCTTTACTAAATCTTTCCCATGGGGGTGCCAAAAAAACTATTTGGTGAGAAAAATTTCAGTGGAAAAAAATTTGTGGGTTTCTTTCCAACACTCTAGGAATCGAAGTCCCTCTACTTAAATGGTGTGCATCTTCCATGTTTATGTGTGCATGAAAAAATGTGATTTTCCTGTGGCCTTTCAATTGAGGATCTAACAGGGGCACTCCACTAACCCTGTGGAAAAGCTAGAAATTTCTTGCTAGAGAGTACTTTGTCAAGAGAGCGGGGAAGGGAGTGAGAATAAGAGGTAGGAGAATTAATGTCCTGGGTAGTAAATTTGAGTCCCCACACCCATTAGTTAGAAAAATTTCACACATGCATTAATTTTAAAGAAAAACAACCATAAAAATGGAAACAAGACCAATTAGGAAACTTATGAGCACAAAGAATACATTCAATCCCTTATTCAAAAAAAGGCTATAAACTCTTCTTATTAGATGCTTGAGAAAAAAGTTTATACATAGTAAGAATGGAGAGGAATGCAAGAGTGGGAAAATAGAAAATTTCAGCTATCTCTTTGTTCCTTCACAAAGTAATTACTCTCTCATGAGATTACAAATTGAAAACCAGCTAAGAAGAAGCCCAAATGAGGGGCTCATTACAATTTATAGAAGAGAGATGCCTCTTCATCTTCCTAATGACACTTCATATGCCTTTTTCTAACTTTAGACTCTTGATATTCCTAAGAAAATATTAAGTCCCTTTTATATAATCAAGGTGACTTAATTTACATTATTTTCTGTTTTTTTTGAATAACTTAAAGGCATATCAAAAAGTAAACCCCAACAAAGAATTAGAACATTTGAAGAGAGAGAAAGTTGGGGGAAGAGAGAGAGAGAGAGAGAGAGAAGAAGAAGAAGGGGGGAAGAATGATGTTGACAATGAAAGATATCCACCTCCGATGAAGTCCACATCCTTCCAGATGGCTCAATGGAATGTCCAATGTGATGAAATTCTAATCCCTAAACTATTTGCACCCCCGAGAAACTCCTTTGGATGGTTCACAGACACCTTGGGTTAAGTGTTTAAAAACACTTGTTAATGAATTCACTAATGACCATGACACTAACTCATAAAATCCTTTCCAAAGAGATAGGAGCTCAAAACCGATCTTGTCAAGTTGAATGAATTGTTTCACCGATGATGACCACAACTTCCACCCTACACATGATATACCTGTGCCCCAAACCATGAAGTGAGTGTCGAAAGACACTATCAGAGTTCCCTGAGATGGATCTCAAATGCCCTGTGAGAAATGCCTATGATGATCTGAATGATGATGTTGACCCGAATGATCATCCCTCTATGTCCCATTGTGCCAAAAATTACCCTTTGAGTGTGACTTACCATTAATAGCAAGTTCCCAGATGGGAGACTTACTATTTTTGGTAAGAGGTGATTTTTTCCTCTTCTTGACCATCTGATGTGATGAACTTCTTCATTCACTCCTGTGCACACTTGCCTTTTCCTCGACCACTTCTTGGGGTGACTTACTATTTTTAGTAAGCACCCATATAGGGAACTTACTATTTTTAGTAAGTGTTCATTTTCATTATTTTCTTCTCTGACAATCATTCTACTTTCTAAGTTATCTTGGATGCACATTATCTTTGCCACAACCACTTTTGATGATGACTTTCCAAACATAACAAGTTTGTATAGGAAAACTTACTATTTTTGGAAAGTGGATTTTTGTGCTTGGTTTGTGATGAAACACATTTTTTGACTCATCTCATCATCGATCTTATCCTCTGAATTTCACTTGATTTTCCCACTAGAATGCTTGAAAATAAAAATAAAATTTTCACTGTAGTGGCTGGCTTCGGGCACAAAGTTGTCATGGCGGCCATTAATGGAGCTCAAAATTTGTAGGTCTAGTTTTTTCCTTCGATCATGATGAAATTAACTCCATTGTGATAGGTTTTTCATTTGGATTCCATGTGCAAGTTTTTAGCTCGATCCGACTGTCAGATTGGTGGGAAATCCAACGAATGAGAGCTAGGGCACCAAAATGAGTTTTTGTTATAAAAAATAATTTAGGAATCATTTGACCCTCCATTTATTGCATCATGATCATCTTCAAAAATGAGGAGGTCTGCAAAAATTCATCTCAATCCGATGCTTGAACGATTTTTAAAGATATGAATGAATTTCATCTATAACTTCAGGGGACTTTCGAGAAGTTTCTTTCTTCAAAAAAACTTCATTTCTTCACCATTTTTATTTTTTTCTTGTCTTCATTTTGATCCATTTTTTTCTAATAAGATCCCTATTTTTCAATGTTAGGATTTTTTGGATTTGATTTTAGTGTAAAAATGGAGGTTGGGATGTTTGAAAATTTTCGGTAGTTATTTGCATGGTATGGAGGTGTGGGGGATGAAATGGAGTGAAAAATGACTAAGTCTTATATTTATCATCCCAAAAATGAAAAAGCATGAGGGATCGGGTGCATTTTTTTTCCCTTGTATTTTTTCTAAAGGGATGAAAGGGACACAAAATTCCCCATCATGCATCCTGGTTTACGACACTTGGCGAGAATTTGACTGGGTGTGCGTTTGAGCGAGGGGGCTTGAGAGAAGCACCTGGGAGCTGAGTTTTGGGCATATGGAGAACCAAAAGGCATAAGTGGGGCTGGGATCATTTTTTGTCCCTTATGTTCCTTTTCTAAAGGAAAAAGGGACATCAATTTCCACATTGTGCACTGGTTGCGACACTTGGCGATCATCCATGCAGGGGAGAGGGAAGGCTCAAACTAGCTCCTGGGGGCTTAACTAGCGATGCAGGAGGTCACATTGGTGTTTTGGGGGCTAAAAAGGGCTGGGACAATTTTTTTTGTCCCTTATGTCCCTTTTCTAAAGGGATGAAAGGGACATGAAATCCCACTAGGATCTCTAGTTGACACATGTCCACTTGAAAAATGACTAAGTATCGAGAACTTTACCTTGAGGCCAACTTGTGAAGGCCATATCTGGAGTTCCCAATGGAGTTTTTTTGACAAAATTTTATATTATTCTCACTAGAAACGGCCTTTTGAATCCAATGGTGGGAGTCTCAAATATTTATTCATCCATTTGAGCCTTGAAAAATCGGATTTTTGTTCTAGTTTTGATTGAGTAACATGAGAAAAACTAGATGTAAACATATTACGCCTAGGTGTTGTGAAAAATATGATTCTACCATCTTATAGTGATCTTAATTACCTTTCCATTGATATCTTTTTATCTCTAACTCCTTACATAACTCTCAAATTACTTCCTTCTCAAGTGTTTTTTTAACACTGTGCTGCCTTGGTATGAGAACTCATTTTTTGTGAATCGCTCAAAACTCCCAAATCTTTTCGTCTTCCAAAATATTTTCCTTGATGTTATTAGAACTTGAATTCATCTCCATGTTGATTTTTCTCCTCTTTTCCACTCTAGGGGGTGCATTAGTCCTGGGAAGGCCAAGTGGTAGCCCTTCCCAAAACTGCTCAAAAATTGGCATTCTCCAAAAGCTCCTAAAATCACCTAGGGGAATTGACTTTGCTTTCCTAAATCACCTAGGGGCTGATTTTTCTTTCCTAAATCACCTAGGGGAACCATATGGACACCCAATTGAGGACCACATATATAAGTGATGTTTTAGTTCATTTTTGAACTAGTTGAGCCTATAGAGAAAATGTGACCTAGGTGAGGGTTTGAAAGTTGATCAAGGGCAAAAATTTAGATCTAATGACGTTTGTAGATGTTTGAAGAATGTTATAGGGCATGTGAGTAAGGGTTTGAACCCAAGACAACTTATGAAAGCATAAGAAAGATCGAGTTGAAGGTATGAGGGTTTGAAGGTGTATGTATGAGTTGAAATTGTGATCTCCATCAATTTTGCAAGCAAAAATTAAGATATCTTCTTGTTCAGATGGTTTAGTTGGTTCTTTATCATCTTAGGGGTTGTAGCCTCCTTGTGGAGTGGGTGCTTCACTAAATTAGGGGTTGGTGTTCCTTGTAGGGTCAGTGATTTACTAAAATAAGGGTTGGTGTTCCTTGTGAAGTTGGTGTTTCACTAAATCTCTTTACTTTGTGTAATATAAGTAGAGTTTTAGTGGTTTTTCTTCCCATTGAGGGTTTCCCACTTATATATGGTGTTCATGTGTCTTCTTATTTGTTTCATGTTCTTGTGAATGCTTAATACACACCTAATGTGCACATATGGTTATGGATGTTTTTTTGATAAGGTGGGTTGAAGGGACCCATTCCATTTTAAATCATATGGGCCTAAATACTAGAGATGAATATCTAATATCTTGTTGGTCCTATATCCTAGATTACAAGCCTACGACATAAAACTTAACGAAATAACTAAATACATGCTATTTCCCAACTAGGACGGAAATAAGTCTTCAATATTACCCATTCGACCTTTTTTATTTTTCTTGTTCTTTACTTCCTGCCACTTACCATTCCTGCTATAATTGCTAAAAAAATCACCGTGATTCGCCAAGCCAACCGATTTTTCGACAAGGATTCATGGTCTCGAATTCAATTTGGTAAGAGAATGTCCCCTTTTCATTCCACTAACAACTATAATCCCTTGAGAATCCTAAGTTGTATCCATCCTCACACTTTCCATTGCCTTCTCCTTGGAACCTGGAATTGCTAAACTCCTTAAAAGTCGTAATATACACCAAGTCCGGATCTAAAGCCCCCAACCATGAGGTGAGGCTGAGCCATTATTCTTTACTGATTTCTTATTCACTGAACATGATACTTGTAGATGGCTGGGGTTTCTGTAATTTCTACACCGAAATTTTGTGTTTTCGTAATTTAAGGGTTGTGTATGCTAAAAATTTCAAAATTTTAAATTTATTTGATTCGATAGCCCTTTTCTCAAATCGACCTCTACACAAATACGAGCAAAGGAGAATAGGCCCGCACGAGTTATATCCAAGTCTTATTTTATAAACCTACCCAGGTATTACCAATATCTTCCAAAGGTCATACCACATATGCAAAGGAAGATTCGAAGTCTCACCCAAAGAAAATTTTTGGAAATCGAAAGAGTATTGGGATAAAATTACAAGCGACCAAGGAGTAAAAATAGACCCACATTACCCCAAAACCAAATCCCATTAGCCAAACACCACTTTGGTAATCCTCTACATCTTTAAAATGAACCACATAAAAACCTCTAGAATAGAGGAAAATCTCACATTTATCTGTTCAATTTTGAAAAATCCATTGATACAATGATATAGAGGAAGGCCATAGGCCATTGAAGAGGCCTATTATGGCATCCCGGGATATATTTTGGTAATACTCCTCCACCTCCTGAACTTCAATGACCAACGATGGAATTTCTTCAAATGAGATCCACAAAATACACCACTGATTACAGGTATATTACCTTCGGTTTTACTTAGGAAAATTTGAATGAGACCCTAGGTTTAAAACTCCCACTTCCCAAGCCACCCCACCTGTAATTTTGTTGACCATTCCACTAAATCCCCCAACACTCCCGGCCGTCATCTTATCTTTTCCTCTGTAAGGTTACAGGTTAGGCACGATTTATGCTCTGCCTCGGAATCCGATACACCTTCCCCATGGGCCCAAATCCCTCCTGGAGCTCCATCTTTATTCCGTGTAGACCCCCAAATATTTATTCACTCCCCCTCACTACACCGAATCTCCATTTCGGTATTCTTCGCATGCTTCACATTCACTTTGCCATTGCTTTAGCAAAACAAATATCCTCAAAATGACTTGGAAACCTAAAATAAGTTTTACAATTTCATATGGTTATGGATGTCAAATGGATGAATGAAATGATTAATGTATGAGATGGAAAATGAATTGAAAGTTTTGTAGGGACTGATTTACCCCCTCGGTCCATTGTGTTTCCAATAATTGGTATCGAGTAGGTCCTTGAGAAGTAAGTTGAGTAACTTCAAGGAGATACTTTCAAAGCATAAGAAATGGGTAAGTCTTCATATATTGAGGTTGAATTAAGAATGAAGTATGAGGTTGTTGAGTCAGTGATTCATAGCTTGTAAGATTAGATCAAGTGCATGGAGATAGAGCATGGTCAAGCCATCAAGGGTTTGGAATCTCAAGTGGAGAGTGTGTCTAAAGCCCTAAAAGTCAAAGAAGAAACTTGTTATAGGTATGAAGAAAAATTGAAATCCCTAGAATCTTATTTAGAAAGTGCATCTAGTAGATTGAGGATGTATGAGAAGTTAGAAAAGAGTACTGAAGCTCTTGATGGGATTTTGGAGAGACAAAGAGATGCAAATGATAAGACAGCCTAGGTTTCAAGGGAAATCAAAAGGAGAATGATGGTGAAGATAGTCCAAGCTCTCAAGCAAGAAAGAAGGAGACAAATAAGACTGATTTGAGAAATTCTAACTTAGTTAGACAACTTAATGCTATGAGGTATGATACTTCATTCAATGGATATTGTTATGTTTGTCATGATTTTGGTCATAGAGCTAAAGATTGCAAAAAGAAGGTCTCCTAGGAATGGCCTCGCCTCTTGAAAGGTGAACATTATTCATGTTGTGAGTATGGACATAGAGCTAAAGAATGTGGTTGGAACTTAAGTATGTTTGAGCCTAGAAGTTGGAAAGGTGTTGTGTGTCACAAGTGTCACCAACAAGGACACATTAAGAATTTTTTCATGAAGGTGGAACTCCAAGAGTCTTTAATAGGTTTCAAGCTATTAATAGGAAAGATAAAGAACATTCAAGAATAAAATTAGTCTTGTGAAAGATATTAAGGGTAAAAGATAGTTTCTCAATTAATTAAGACCAAGAGAGTTGATTCTCACTCATATATGCAAAATTTGAAAGTGGAAGAGTCAAGGTATGACAAGAAGGATGCTCCAAAATCAGATATACTCATTCAAATGGTAGATGCAATCAAGTTTATCAAAGAGGGTTCTAGTGGCATCAAGATGGGAGATAAGTTCAGTCAAGGAAGCATGTTTTCCTTAGTTGAAGGGCTTAGAGGCGAAGAAAGTCACATATGTCTCAACTTTGTTGTTCAATCTCCGTATATGACAAGATGAAGAAGCTTGGAGTCCGGGATACTTCAGGGTAATAAGGTATGAGAAATTATCTATTCACGAGTCTCAAGTTCTTGTATGCTAGTTTGGTGTCCTTAGTCATAGGAAAGTTAAGTCTATGCTTGGTACTTTTATGAAAAGTCAAGTATGAGTTAGTCATGCTCATGCTTTAGGCTTGAAATTTCTATGTCAAGTGTCTATGCTTTTTCATGTTTTTGTACAGGCCTAAAGGGTATTCAAGTGTGTTGTATAAAAATTCTAAGTGTGTTAATGTCATTATCACGAAGTTAAGAGGTTTTTCAAGACTATATTTGCCTTGGTCATATGTCATAAGTTGTCAAGGTGTTCTATGTCATCAAAGGAACTATGAATGTTTATCATGTTATCTCTCGTATGGTTTTGTTGGTCTTAATATTCAATGTACATCATGTCATGATAAGTCAAAATCCAAGAGGTCATGTTGAAGAAGTCCTAAATATCTAACTCTGTCAAAGTTGCATCAAAGTGAACTATACATGGAAAAATTGCACAAGATGTTTATTGTGCCAACTATGAAGAATGAAGCTTCTCAATGATTAGAGATTGAAAGTGTCACCTGATGAGTGATGTGTTGTGGAGTCAATAAAGTCAAGATATGTTAAAAATATGTCTACAAAGTGATCAATAAGAACTTAATGATTGTGTACATGGTATGTGATGTTGGGTAAAGTGCCTCAAGATCATGAGAAGTATGTGCATATACTTCAAGGATAAAGATGTGCATAACGTTATAAAGGTTGAGAACAAAGGTGTCCATGGTATTATGAGTGTTTGTAAGAGTCTTATAACAGTCCATAAGGTATGTATCATGTAAAATGATGCTTCCTAGACTTGTCAAGTGTTGTATCATGTGATTTTAGAAGTCATAAACTATGGAGATATATGTAGAATTGTACTTAAGTGAATCAGTAAGAGGATTTAAACAAGGTGTTGCCTTGGTTTTGATTCATGTTTGAATTTCATCAAGTAAGGTATCTGTGTATGAGGGTTTTTGAAACATGACCAAGTTGAATGGCCTAAGGAGTAGAATACAAGTACATGTATGAGTTGAAAAAAGGAATCAAAGATGATGAGAGATAGAGGTTTTGGAAATTGATGATCCATTTATGTCTTGGTTGAGTCGTTATCAAAGATCTTTATGGTTTACTTGATCATGTTATAGATCCCCAAGGAGTCATAGCTTTTTAGTAGCACTTCTTCTATCATATGCTATGTCTTGTCTCAAAATCAATTGTAGAAATGTGTGTCTGCATTCTTAAGTGTGCATGCACATCTTAGGGGTCTATGGAAGTGTGCCAAGTAGAGACTATGATTCATGAATAGGTTTCATTGTGAGTTTGTTATACCATGTGAAAAAGAAGATGTTTAGGTTGAAGGTACAAGCTTTGAGTTTCACATCAAAATGGTCTCGAGACAGAGGATAAGAGTTTTGTAATGATGATAAGGCTCTCCCATGTATCATGAAGTCACAAAGTAAGACATGAATCTTGTGAAAAGATCATTAGCTACAATTAAGAGTATGTATACAAGGTTTGAGGTAGAGATTGGCATGTTCTTAGCTATGTACATGGTTAGAGGTGTAAGGTAGTTTTGAGATCATAAAAGGTGAAATATATCATCCTGTGGGGATAGGGTTGTGAGACATGAGCTCCATAGGTCAAAAGAAAAATCATGAATGAACAATGATAAATATGCATAAAGGTAGATGAAGTTGTAGAGAGGAAGAACATAACATCAAGGATTATATACATACCTCATTTAGACCTAGTACTCATGAGAACTATCTCAATGCTCCAAGTTATGTGTAAAGACTGGCTTATGTTATCAAATGTCTTGTTTGAAGAGGCATATGTCCTTAGCTCGTGTATTGAAGATTTGTTATGTTTAAAGGTAAGGTTAACCCAAAAGGTTGTGAATCATTGCTTTGAGTTAAGTCTATGTTAGTCATTGTCTGTTCATAAGAATATTACCAAGAATATGTGCTTAATGAAATCCATCAAAAGAAGTTTTTGTCATCGTATTTCCATTTACTCTTGAAGGTTCAATTTGAATCTCTATAGAAGTATGAATGCTACAAGTATGATATTATCTTGAAATCATCAAGGTTGAGGTAACTTGAGAAGACCCCAAATGTAAAACACATGCATAAGTTGTTGATTATTTTAAGGACCATGAGAAGAAGGCTACATGTCTAGGATAATATTGTAAGGCAAATGAAGTCGATATGGTAGTAAAACAAGTGATCTAAGTGAGTTAGTTTAGGTCAAAGTTTTCTTGTAAGGTCATAGATATATGAGGAAAATCGTGATAAGCATCCTAAAGGTCTAATATGTTTTCTAAGGCAGGGGAGTTGGTTATGGATTTTGTTCAAGTGTTTTAGGTGTTAAAGGATGAGGATGGCAGAATTGAGGTTTGTTGACATGTAAATTAAAGTAAAGGAAGTTGAAATTGTATGTAAAGAAGGTGAAGATGATTAAGAAAGTATTTTAGACCCCATAAAGGTGATGTGATTAAGTCATATCCATGGCAAAAAAATAAAGGTATGTTATCTAATTTTTGTGTTTTATATTAAATAAGGTTGGGGTCTCATGCAATTATAGGGGAGTCATGATATGCATATGTTAAGTCTAGATCTTACAAAGGTTGGTCCAAATTGCACTAAAGAAGGTCTTTAGGGAATTCAATCCTAAGAGGTGTGTGAAGTAAAGTTGTGGAAGAGGTAAGCCATTGTAATGATGTTCTCGGTAAAATATAGATTAGAAAGGCTTAAACATGATGGTTTTTCTCAAGTTCATGATGGTTAGCATGAGTTGTGTACATCCGTCTAAGGACTACCAACTGATTTAAGACCTAAAGAAGGCAAAAACAAAGTTTTGAGAAGTGAAACTTGGTCTTTGAGCATGGAATAGATCTAGAGAATGGTGCAAAATCACGTTTGAAGACAAAATTGGATAACATACACTCAGGGGAGCTTTGTTTGAGGTTCATACTAGGTCCATTGGATCTTCATATGTATTCATGTAAGAAGTCAAAGAGAGAGAGTTTAGTCCAGGGGAGCCGTTTGTGTAAGTAAGTGTGTGTAGAGCATTGTTTCCATTATGTTATGTTGTTTGTTGTCATTTTCCATGCCTAGTTATCATTGTATCCTTTTTAATATATGTCAAAGGGGGAGAGAAGCATCAAAAAAATGGAAAAGAGGTCAGTATAGGTGTTGGTCTGTTGGTTTGGTGTTTTTGAAGGTGGTTGCCATCAATGACAAAGGGGGAGATTGTTGGCCATTGTATGTTTGTGTTGTCATTGATGTAAAGATCCATTTATGGAAAAGGGTGTCATGAGGTCATGTGAGTCTCATGAGGTGTCATTCAGTGTCAAATATGAAGGTTGATTGGTAGTTATTAAGTTTGGTGAGTTTTATGTTGTCTGGAGCATGTTTGAGTATGCATAGTCATGGTTTGAGTTATTTAAGTGGTTGAAATTTTTAATGATTTAAAAAATTTGGTATGATGTGTCAAGGCTTTCTAAGAGTCTGCATGAGGTCAACAAGGTCAATTCATTGAGGTGTCATGGTTGAGTCAGTCATTCCGGCATTCCTATTACTAGCCTAGGAACATGCAAATGAGATGGAGGTATGAGAAATGGAGTTGATAAATATTTTTTGATCATGGCAGCAATATTTTGGCAGTGTATATGAGGTGTATGATGAGTTTCAAGTTAGTTCTTAGAGGTTTGATAGTGTTTCATGAGTCATTTGGGAAGCAAATAGGTGAGAACAAGGCATGATAACATAGGTAAATGAGATTGTATGGTGAGTTTCAAATATATTTGGGATAGATGGTGAGTATGGTTAGTAGAGGATGTTGTCATGATGCTTCATGACAAGTTTCAGGTCATTCTAAGAAGGAATTGCAAGATATGTCATTTTTGGTGAAATTGGGTATTCTAGAGTGTGTTTTTGAAGCAAAAATGAATCTTTTGATACTCATTGGATTGTGTGCTTTGCATGGGGACCTGAGATCTTTGGCATATATTTTTAGGTCATTTATGAAGGTTTCACAAAAATAATGAGGTGGTTTGATTATCTGATTTTTATGAACAATCATTAAGAAGATAAGTTGCTTTGAAACCCTAATAAACCCTAGCTCAAAGAGACTTGGAGAAAAAGGAGCGTAAAAAGTTTGTTTTGATTGGTTTTGTAAAATTAATGATTGGAGGTTGTAGAGGACTACTAAAAATTTCCATAAAAGGTAAATTAGAGCATGTGATAGTATGTGGGCCCCACCTAAAATGCTTATTTATGAAGATGTTCATTTTATGGAGGAGTTTCCCAAAAGGTGAGAAATAAATTATCATTGTTTTTAGCTCTAGAGAGTTTTTGTACATGTTCATGATAGTTTCAGATCATGGTTGAGCTTCTAAATGGAAAAGTGTGCCCTATTTATGAAGATTAGGTTTTTGGGGCAATTTGGAGCAACTTGTGGTAAAAGTGGAATTCCAGGAGCTACAAGAGGATTTATGACTCCATTCAATTTTTTTAATCTGATTCAGATATTTCCAATGGTATTTCAAACTTGTGTTTATTATATGGTATGAAGAAGTTATGAACTATTATTTGAGGGTCAAATATGGGAGATTCCTAGTTCTAAAGCAGTTTGGTCTTAAGTGACTTCATGAGGTAAGGTGTTTTTTCTAAGTTGTTCATTATCGGTGAAGGTCACCGAGTTCTTAGAAACATGTATAAGGGTTTAACATTCTTTAGTTAATATTCAATTGAGTTTTGAGGTGATAGAGAGCAAGTTAAACTCAAAGCTAGTTCTTAAGTCCTAGTTCTTAAGTCTTAGAAGGGTAAAGGAGTATTTACAAAGATGGATATGGTTGAAGGCATTCCACTTAGAGTTGGAAGGAAATACAATGTGTTATGGAAGGAGGATTTAGAGGGATTTATATTGATATAATTATTGTCTCATAATGATGAGATTTGATGGGTCATCCAACTTGATTTGTAGAGAAGAAGGTTTCTTGTTTTCAGGACATAATTGCTTATGCTGAAAGATTGAGGTAGATAATGCATATTTTGGATTGTATGATGCTTTCTATCAGTTGGAAAGTGAAGACGGATGAATTTGGTTGTTATTGAATGCATTTTCAGGTCTTGGAAGTGGTAACAAAAGGTGCAAAACCAGTTGAATTTATAAAACCACTTTTTGGGTAGCTTAGTTTGGTGAAGAGGAAAGTTATTGTGGTTTGCACATATGGATGTTTC